>LPNX010726488.1:892978-912431 GCA_001517045.1 Pseudotsuga menziesii
AATATGATTTTCTGTTGGTTCTTTGTTATCCGAGTTAAACTTAGGAAGGAGATTATCTAGATGTTTAGGCAATGGGTGTTGAATTCCAGCAATGGCAACTGCACTCCTCCTTAACCAAGGTAGAGGAGGATTGGGAGCATTAGGTGGATTACCTCCTCCTACTCTAACCATGTTGTCTTCTTCGGAATTTGATGAATTACTATGATCACGGGATCTTGGGCTATCTGTTGGAGAATCTGGAAGATATGGGGGTTGACCAGAATTATCATAACTAATTAGTCTTCTTGCAGTATTTGTTTTAGTAATCCCTCTGGATGAAGGATTGAACTGCTAATTTGGGCTTCCTATTCCTAACTCTTGAACTGTGGAAGATGATGCATTGTTTCTAGTCCTATGGGGTAAGCCAAAATCAATAAGAGGAATACGAGTATTCTGAAAATAGATCCTAGTAAGAACTCTTGTAGATTCTCCTAAATCTTGTTTAATCTGATGTGGAGTGTAAGGAGAATAAGTACAGTATCTTTCTAAGATTTCTCTAACAACATTTACAAATAGAGAATCAAATATTTTGATTTGTGGAATCACTAAAGTATTTGGGACGCTAGGGGTATTAGAATCACTTACTAGTAAGGGATCTGAACTAACTGTAGGGTTTTTTTAAGCATTATCATCCATTTGTAGTTACATTCCCTCCTTCTTGCGCCATTTGTTAGTTGAATTTTAGAGATCTAGGCCAACTAGGGAAAATCAACCCACACAAGTTGCTTACCACAGCTTCTGGTGTGTTTGGAATAGTTGATTTTCATAGGTTATGGTCCTACTACCATCTGGGTTATCAATCTCTTAAAGAGAGTTTTAATAATCTAACCTAGAAAAAGTAAATTCTAACTAAACTAACTAAACTAAAATTAACTAAATACGTGTAATCTATATTAATCTAATTCTATAAAATTCCTATCTAAAAATCAAACTTATTAACAACTAAAAGTCTATTTAGCAGATACTAAATGAAAGTAACTAATTATAACTAATTAGTATTATGCTCTCTTAAGGAGAGTCTCTGCTTTAATTTTTTTGAAATATTTTCCTATGAACTATTCTAGAATGAAACCGAACTAATTACATACAGTAACTACTTAACGGTTGTTAAATTAAAATTAAAATAAGCAAATGAAAAAATAATCTATATTATCTACCCTATCTTGTTTAAGAGCTGATTATAAATTATGTTAACTGTTTACTAACTATATAAACAATAGAAATTAAGAAATTTAACTATGATAGTAAAAGCTAATCATAGTTATTATTATAGTTACTCTCTATTGTAAAATAGTTTATGAATAAAGAACTACTAATGAGAAATTATTAGTAACTTAAACCATATTAGTCAAATAAAGAATTAACATATAACTCTTTAATATCAGAACTTAAATATATTCAACTAATTAACATAATACTTGTAGAAATACAAGTAAATCAACCAATTAGTCTCTATATGTAAAATATTACGTAATCAAATTATTAAGAAAACTTGATAAAATGATAAAAAATTATTATGATCTAATACAAAAATGCACTTTTGATTTGAGTCATTGCATATAATTCACACAATTATCATAAAATACAGCTGTAAATGAATTTCAGTAAAGAAGATCGCTATGAAAATATATATATAATAATTCACAAAACCGGATCAGACTAAGATACCAGTTGAAGAACCAGTGTCAAATCAAAATCTCAATAACAAAAGTTATCAAAAACTTGGTAGCACTATAGATGATCTATGATCCATAAGCAATGTCTTCTTCAATGATCTCGAATCCCTTTTCCAGTGACTCCTGACAGCTTATATAATAAAACTTATCTAACTACCTCCATTTTTTGTGTAACTAATGCCTAAAAATAAACATCATCAATTGACAGTTGTTAAGGAATCAAATCAAACGATACATATAATCATTTTTTTGACCTCAAATACA
The DNA here is from genome assembly GCA_001517045.1 of Pseudotsuga menziesii. Classification (NCBI taxonomy): domain Eukaryota; kingdom Viridiplantae; phylum Streptophyta; class Pinopsida; order Pinales; family Pinaceae; genus Pseudotsuga; species Pseudotsuga menziesii. Next base: position 894,958 of record LPNX010726488.1, read on the forward strand.
TTCAATTTAACATCTAGAGTATAACAATGTATAACTATATTAACAGTTGTCAACAAACTTCATGATCACCATCCATGAAATTAAAATAGGTCCATGTAAAAACTCGGTCATAATAAAAACTTGGCATCCGTTCCTTCATCTGCTATCAAAATTCCGTTGAAGTAACAACATCATGATTAAAGCTTCTCTAGAAAAGACGTTTGTCAGCAAAATCATGATTAAGGGTAACACTTGGTAGCAAATATCACTTACTTCCAACATCCAACATTATCCAAAGATAACCGAATCTCCACCTGCATAATCCAATCAACAAATGCATTAATTTCATCAATCTTTGAATTAAATATAGAATGAAATATAATAAATGTTTTAAGCATGCCCATAGAATTTTTAATTATGTGGGTATGCTAACTAATGATTCTCACTACCTGTACAATTCAAACAAAATAAAACACTTTAAATCATAACAAAGGAACATTCAAGTCGAAATTTGAAGTTTCGCAACTCTTTTGGCCTCTGACAGTCTAGCTCGTAGCTTTACAATTTTTATTCTTTGCTGCTCAGTCTTCTTTGTTAACCATTCATGGGTTACTGATATAGCTCTTTTCATTGACTTGTATCTATCCTTCATCTATTTCAAATCTTTCCTCCTGCTAACCCAACTTACCAATTCTCCCTTCAATGTCTTCATTTCTTCATCTTTAACCAACGCATTAGCCTATAACTTTTCAACTTCAATTTCTAGTCTTGATATTGGACTTCTAAAATATTGTTTGAGCACCCTTTGAATACTCTTATTAGTCCTACTCGGTGAAGAGTTTCTTACAGAGGATGGTTTACATTCCGATATATCATGAGAATGTTTATATGAAACCTCATTAACCATAGGATCAAATTGTCATCTTGAAGGAAAATAAGGAGGAGCTACGGTTATCCTTACTTAACAAAGAATACTATGTGGCAAAGATGAAAACCCATTTGGATCTAAGCAGCTGCTATGAAAAACTAAATAAGAACTATCTCAGTCGCATTACGAAAGAATTCACGGAGACCATAAAGAGATCGTCCATAGATGATGTAATAAAGAAATAAATCTTTACTTTTGATCCATTGATTCCAAGGATATATCGACTCCCCAACATCCACAAACCTAGTATTCCTCTTCGACCCATACTAGATACCATAGGCTCCCCTGCCTACAGGCTTTCCAAATTCCTTGCAAACAAATTAAAGCCGTTGGTAGGGAACACAAGCTCCTTTATCAAAGACTCCTCATTCTTTATTGAGAAAATTAAAGATCAACATATGGATGAAAATTAACTACTCCTGAGCCTGGACGTCGTATCCCTCTTCACAATGATCCCCATAAGCGAAGCAATAAAATTCATTGAGGACCTAACTAACCAAGAAACAACTGAGCTACTAGGATTATGTCTTAGATCCACCTTCTTCAACTTTCAAGGAGAACTTTACGAACAAACTTGTGGGGTTTCCATGGGCTCTCCCCTCTCACCGATTATAGCCAACATGTTCATGGAAAACTTCGAACAAAAATCTCTAAGCACAACACATTTAAAACCTGAGTGGTGGTCTAGGTTTGTGGATGATACATTCATAATATGGGAACATGGTAGAGAGGAGTTGGTCAAATTTGTGGACCACCTTAACAAACTATCCAACTCCATAAAATTTACAATGGAGATGGAGGAGAATGATTTCCTTCCCTTTATTGATACATTGGTCATTAGAAAACAAGACGAGGGTGTATCTCATAAAGTTTACAGAAAGAAAACCCACACTGAGCAATATCTCCATCCTCTCTCTCACCGTCATCCAAAACAAAAATCTGGAGTCCTAAACACATTGATTACCAAGGCCATAAGAATTTTGGATATAGAGAACATAGAAGCTAAGAAAGAGAAGTTACATAATGTTTTACTACGTAATGAGTATGACTTAGCTCAAATCAGGAGATATTTTTCCAAAACTGAAACACCCAAAGAGCACCTAAATGATAATAAGGTGGGGGAACACAAGGATTTTCTTCCATACATACAAGGAGTAACATATAAGATAGAAAAAAAATTGAAGAAGAAAATTATCGACTCTGTGTTCTCACCTCTTAATAACATTAGAAAGCTCATGAGATCGGTTAAAGACCCTATAGATCCATCCCTAAAAAAGGGGGTTTACATGATTTCATGTGAATGTGGAAAATCTTACATCGATGAAACAGGGAGATTCATTCGAACCGGGGTTAAGGAACACTGCGCTGACATCCGTCTAGATAAAATTCATAAATTTGCTTTGGTTGAAGACTCTCATGGCACAAAACACCCAATCAGGATAGAAGACGTGAAGGTTCTTGCTCAGGTGGATAATTAGTCCTTAAGAAGAATTAGGGAGGCTATCAAAATCATAAAAAACCCCAATTGCTTAAACAGGGATGATGGTCTCACCATCAACAGGTCGTGGCTTCCAAACCTCACTAAATTAATATAATTAATGAATATACATAAATATAATAATGAATAACCCAAATTAATAAAACCTATAAAAACTAACATAAAACCTAAAAATAAAAACTATAAACTTTATTTAATAATAATAGTAAACACTAAAAATTGAAACTTTTAATAGTACCTATTACCTACTATAGTTAATAAAAATATAACACTAGATAATATAAAAACCAAAGAGAATGTAACGTAAGAAAATGAAAATAAGAAAATATAAATAATATAGCATAATAAAATAATATATGATGATAAGGGTTGATAAATTAGAATAATATATAAATTAGAATAATTATATTTCTGAAAAATGAAAGAAGAGAACATTATGAAATTAATAAAAAAATTATAAATAACAAAATTATAAATTGAAATATATTAAACCGACAAACCTAATTTCTAATATAAAAAACCTTAGAGTCGGTTGCATATGGATTGTTCTATATTTATAAGAATTGGAGGCTTAATGATCTTCTCATGCATTGGTATTGTCCTTAAGATGAGCCAAGGATGGATCGAAACGTAGACACCAATCTATCTCACACCGTAGAATCTCCAAAAGATGCCATCAACCTCTACTGTGGATTCTCAACCAAAACCAGGTTTATCATTCTCAATACCCTTATGATCTAGAGAAGTATTCTCATCTTCACTGTTGATTTCCACTAACATAGTCTGCTTCTGTTGTTGGACAGTTGCAGTAGTTACAATTGTTGCCATACTTCAGGTGAGCCTTCGTGTAGACATAGAGATCGAATCCACTTGTTTAGATTTACACTTCTTGAATATTACAGAGTCTGTGTTTTTACTCTTAACAAATGCATCGAGCTTTTGGGTAAGTTTCTCATTACAATGACCAAGTTGCAAATTGATAGGGTTTCTATCAGTTACCACAGTCTTTCCATTTGTCACACTAATACTAACATTTTTCAACAGAGTCTATCGATTATCTTCTATTTGCACAGGGTTAGCATCAGGCTTTGGCACAAAGGGTTCGTCATCAATACATTTCCTTCTCTTTAACCGGGATCTAGACAAAGCTGAAGGCCAATACTCAGTTGTGCCTAAATTATTATCAATTAAAAATTGCTCCCAATTCCTACCTGTTAATGATAACTGATATTGAACTAGCATCTTGACTAACCCATGATGAAACAAGCTATGCTCATTATATTTTATTGCACTCTTTATAGCATATGGAATTTTTTCAAGACTATTAAGGAGAAAACAAGGGAGATTTAACTTTGATCCTTTAAACGCCATTAATAATCTGAGATTATAGAAATGTACAGAAGAATAACGATCATCACAGATCATATACTTGATGATTAAATGGAGTAATGATTGCCACTGGGGTTTCAGGAACTTTGCATAATACTCGAATTTATCATCATAATTCGCAAGCAGAGGAAATAGAAATTGTTTTCATTTGGCTTTATCCACTTCACCTCTCTTAAACCATTTTTCCCCAATTCGAGGTAGTTGAGCTTCCTTAGCCATGAAACCTTCGGAAATGATCAAAGTCAAATCACCTATCTATGCTACATTAACTTTCAGGGATAGCGTGAATCTAAGTTTACGTCAGATTTATGACCATCAAAATTCCCAAAAAAATGTTTTTCAACCAAATTTTTCAATCAGCTAAGAAGCTTCAGGCTCGATGTCTAACAGTTCGTCACCAGTTTGTTCAATCGTGCATATTGGTGCCATAGTGATGATAACAAGAACATAACAAGGGTTCGCGTTAATGGAGTATTTGCACCATTATATTCTTCCCTCTTGTTGTCAATAAACCCTAAACTCCAACTCTATACATGAACGAATTTATTACTAGGGTTTCGCTAAATGAGTGTTAGCATGGAGATTAAAAATCATAATGAAAAAGAAAAGGAAATCACAATCTTGTATAATGACAAATAAATGATATTTATTTCGAAAATAAAATTGGCAGAATGAAATGACATGAATGAGTACTTATGATTACAAATGTCTAATTACAATTAACATGTCAAATCCAATTTACGCTAGTCACCATATCTCGATTTTGCAAATATGTCAGCATGATTAAGGGTTGATTCAAAATTCATTTGCTTATTGTTTCAACCATAATTCAATCTTCATGGATGACTTCAAATATTTGTTCTATCAATTAAGGTTTGATCCAAATCATGTTCTAATTAGCCTATAAGATTCAAATGTCTAATGTTTAGGCATAAGTTTAAATAATTTCAAGTTTTTTTTTAATCTATATAAAAATTGACATATAAAACATGAAATTTTCGTAGATATATTTCCTAGACATCATAAATTAAATCAACATGCTCCTAATGAAATTAAAATATTTTAATGATGAGAAGACTATAGCAAATCCTAAATGGAAGACAGTTTTATTCATGAAATGATATTGATAAGTTATACTTTCAAATTTAATGAACAAGAAATGATCATATGAAAAATTGATTTAGCAGTTGCTAAATGGTTTTTCAATAATAACTTCAATAATTCATCATAAGAGTCTTGTAAATAATCTTTTCTAATGAAATAGATGTTTCAAGATTTAGATTACCTTCATAGATTATGAAGGCACTCTTTATAAATTTTTATAAATTCATAAAGATATATTCATCTCACCATTTTTATTGATTAAAGCAAGTAAAAAGGATGAGAGGGTTGTTTCCTACCAACAAGCCTTTGATATTCTAGGAAGTAAGATTCATTGGGAAGGTTTGCAAGGTAGTAAAAATGTTGCCTCTATGGTGGGAAATTGTCCTAAGGCAACCAGTTTCTCCCCTATGTCCTTGATGCGATGTTTATTGCTTCTCCTTCCACGTCTTTCACTTCCAAATTTTTTTATCACTTCATGGATTTTGGTGCCTGATATTTTACTTCCTATTCCGAGGGTTTTTGTTTTTCTTGTTTTGATGATGGATTCCTTGAGCAAGACCACATGTTGTGAGGGGATCATCCCCTTTTCCAGATCTTGGATTTATTTTTCTAGTCCATCTAGATCTAGGTCTCCGATATCTATATCATCAATATCATCTTCCACCATATCCATGTTTGTTATTTCTTCCATGAGGTTGGGTTGGGATTGCTCTTTTTCCTCTTTGTCTAATTATTTTTTGTTGATGACGCGTGATCCATCTGTGTTGATGTTGGCCTGCACTAACTCAGATTGAAGAAAATGAAAAGTGTTATATTTTTATCATTTAAGCAATATGATCTTAGGATCTTATTTGAGAGAATAACATGCACAGCAATCAATCACAAGAGAAAATAGACACACAGATTTTCCTCAAGGAAACCATAAAGGATAAAACCCTGCAACTTCCTCATAGATAGAATGAGCACCAATGGTAGCAGTAAAACCCAAAGACAAAAAGATGATCTCCAACAGTTGTTCTCTCTCTCACTTGAGTGAGCTTCTCCTCTCTCACGTATGTGCTATAGCTGGGTGAGTGTGTGTTGTAAATAGAGAGGCTCACTCTCTATTTATACTAGTTTTTGACTTGACAATAACTTACAAGGGCCGACTTCTCTAGGAGAGTCTAATATCCCTAGTGCCCCACAACTGTGGGGACTTTGCCCCTCGATCAACAAGGAGGGTTAACCTCTATGACGTTACATGACTTAATTACATTAATGATTCTCCTGATAGGAACATCGGGGACCAATGAAATACAATATATATGAAATATACAAGTGAATGCATTCCAAAGTTACAAATACATCCACACTCCCTTTTAACTAGGAAGGTATTCTCTTGACACAATTCATCAACACAAGTCTTCGTCGTTGGATCATCACTGCTCTTTCTATCTCGATCAAATGGTGCTATCTCTCGATTCTACTCGTCATAGGAAGTTCTACAAAGCTATCCCCTTTTCATGTTGGTTGTAGGCCTAGCCTCCATGTAGGTCTTCATCTTCTACAGCACTTATATCTGACCATGGGAGGAACAAATCCAGCATCCATGTCAAAAAGGCACACCCATCACTCACATCCATCGGCATGGTAGGACACACCATCTACCATCTAAGGAATGGCCCGGCACTTACATCCATCAACATGGTAGGACACACCATCTACCATCCAAGGAAAGTCCCAGCACTTACATCCGTCGGCATGGTACGACACACCATATACCATATGAGGGAATTCCCAGCACTTACATCCATCGGCATGGTAGGACACACCATCTACCATCTAAGGAAAGGCCCGGCACTTACATCTGACCATGGGAGGAACAAATCCTACCACCATGTCAAAAAGGCCCAGCACTTACATTTGACCATGGGAGGAACCAATCCTACCACCATGTCAGAAAGGCCCAGCACTTACATCTGACCATGGGAGGAACCAATCCTACCACCATGTCAGAAAGGCCCAACACTTACATCTGACCATGGGAGGAACCAATCCTACCACCATGTCAGAAAGGCCCAGCACTTACATCTGGCCATGGGAGGAACCAATCCTACCACCATGTCAGAAAGGCCCAACACTTACATCTGACCATCGGAGGAACCAATCCTATCACCGTGTTAGAAAGGCCCAACACTTACATATGACCATGGGAGGAACCAATCCTACCACCACGTCAGAAAGGGCACACGGACTCATCACTTCCCCTTGGAAGGGACCTCTATATGGAAAAATCCAAGCTTCTCCCTAAAGTACTCAAATTTCACTATGGCTAGTGGTTTGGTCAAGACATCATCTATCTGCTTGTCTGTCACAACATACTGGAGCTTCACAGCTCCTCTTTGCACCATATCCCTGATATAGTGATATTTTATCTCGATATGCTTCAACTTGTCATGGAACACTGGGTTCTCTAACAACTTCACACAACTTTGGTTATCACAATGTCTAAAAGTAGCATCCAATTGGAGATCAAACAAATAAGATAGTTGCTTCCTCAGCTACACTGCCTCACAACTAGCTGAATAAGCTGCGACATACTCTGCTTCAGCTCTACTCAGTGCCATGCAGGACTGCTTCCTACTAAACCAAGAAATCACACCTGATCCCATACTGAAGCAGCACCCTGAAGTGCTCTTCCTATCAATGACACTTTCTGCCCAATCTAAATCCACATAACCTTCCAAGTTAATCATTTTATTCTCCTCATACTTGAGCCCATAATCAACTGTACCCTTCGGGTACCTCAGAATACGCTTTGCAGCAATCAAGTGAACATGTCTCGGATCTGTGAGGAACTGGCTCAATGTGTTCACAGCAAAGCAAATATTTGGTCTCGTATTCGTTAGGTACATCAATGACCCAATCATCTGACGATACATCGTAGCATCAACTGACTCTGATGAAGCATCATTCGATAGCTTCAGGTTCGATGCCATAGGTGTGTTCATGGCCTTCCAGTCTATCATCCCGAACCTCTTTAGGATCTCTACTGCATACTTCCCTTGTCCAAGGGAGATTCCATATGTATTTTTCCACACCTCCATGCCTAGAAAGTAGTGCATCATACCCAAGTCCTTCATCTTGAACTCGACAACAAGCTTCCTCTTTGTGCAAGAAATCAACCCATCCTCACCTGTTACAAACAGATCATCTATATATAGTAGGAGTATCACTGGGTTCCCTTCTTCAACCATGTAGTAAAGCCTGGAATCTGCTTTACTCTTGGTAAAGACCAAACTAGTTAGGAATATGTCAATCCTGCCATACCATGTCCTAGATGCCTGTTTCAAACCGTACAAGGCTTTCTTCAATTTACACACATGAGTTTTCTTGTCATGTGTCTCAAAACCGAGTGGCTTCTCCATATACACTTCCTCTTCCACTACACCATTCAAGAAAGCAGTCTTGACATCCATCTGGTGTATCTTCCATTTCACTACTGCAGCCAAAGCAAGTACTAATCTGATGGAAGTGTATATGGCTACAAGTGCAAAAATTTCTTCATAATCTATTCCTTCTTTCTGGCAGAAGTGACGAGCCACAAATCTTGCTTTATATTTCTCTATGATGCCATCTACAGCATGCTTGATCTTGTAGATCCACTTGGAAGTCACAACATACTTCCCCTCTAGTCTTGGGACAACATCCCAGACATCATTCTTCATGATCCAATGGTACTCCTTAATCGTAGCATCCTTCCATTCTTTCTTCTCTGTCGCTTCTTCATTGCTGGAATGTTCTTTATCAATGATGTCACATAATAAGGCTACATAACCGGAGTAGGACCTAGTTCTTTTCCTCTCTTTGTGCATTTCTTCGGGAGCCCCATATCTTTCTACACCTTGGATAGCCTCTTCTACCCATGCAGGTTTCATCTTGTCAGGATTATTTTCCTATGGGGGATCTACAGGTTCCTAGGGTTCTTCTATTTCTCGATCTTCTTCTTGAGTTGCATCATTCATAGTTGTATCTTGAATTCTGGGTGCTTCTGCTTCTTCGGGGTCTTCAATAGGTCTCTTTCTGGATTTGTTGTAAGCTAAGTCTTCATCAAATGTTATGTCTATGCTGATGTCGATCTTCTTGAATCCTAGGAAGTATATTCTGTAAGCCTTCGAGCTTTCACCATATCCCATGAATATACCCTTCTTTCCTGAAGGATCTAATTTTTCCCTCTTTTCTTTTGGAATGTGTATGTACATTGGACAGCCAAATATTCTGAGATGATTGACTTCTGGTTTCTTCCCAAATAATACTTCTTCAGGTGTCTTCTTCTCAAGTACTCTATGTGGAGTACGGTTCTGTACATACACAGTTGTCCTAGCAGCTTCTTCCCATGGATGCATGGGAAGATCTTGATCATGAATCATTGCACTTGCATCTTCCATAATCATTCTATTCTTCCTTTCTGCAACCCCATTCTACTGTGGATTATATGGAGTGGTCAACTCCCTCTTAATCCCTAAATCTCTACATAATTCTTTGAATGCATTTGATGTGAATTCTCCGCAATTGTCTGATCGAAAAGTCTTGATTTTATTTTCTATGTGGTTCTCGATCAAGGATTTGAATTCTTTGAACTTGTTGAATACTTCATATTTGTTCTTAAAGAAGTATATCCATGCCTTCCTAGAAAAATCATCAATGAAATAAACATAGTATGCATACCCACTCAATGAACTGGATGACATCGGACCGCATACATCGTAGTGGATGATTTCCAAGATTCATTTTTCCTTACTCTTGAAACTTGGAAATGTCTTCTTTGTGTTATTTCCTTTCGAACATCCTTTGCAAACACCTTCATGTTTTTCCTGTATTTCTAGAATACCTTCAACAACTTTGCTTGCAAGTGGTAGTTCCCTATAGTGCACATGTGCAAGCCTTCTATGCCATAGTTCACTTGGCTCTACTGACTCATGAACCAATGCTTGTTCTGGTTGTCCCTTTAGCTTGTATAAGCCTCCCTCTTGCTCTCCAATCACTATTGCATCATCTATAGTCTTTCCCTTTGGCCACATAAGGACTTGGCCATCTACAAATGCAACCCTCATGCCTTTTTCATCCACAGCAGATATGGAGAGGATACTCTTCTTTAGTCCTTGTACAAACAAGACATCCTTCATCTTCATAGACTTTCCATAGTCTATCTTATAGGAGGATTCACCACTACCTTTAATGGGATACCGGTAGTCATCCCCAAGTTCCACCTTGTGAGGTGAATCATGTTCGGATAGTTTCACAAAGTATTCTTTGAATCCCGTCATATGCTTGGAAGCCCCACTGTCTATAAGCCATTCATTGCTTCCATGTGTGACAGTTTCCGTGAGGGCAGAAATCAGAACATACTCTTCATCACTTGATTAATATTCACTTGCTTGTTTGATTCTTTTCCTGGGAGGATCATCATCCTCTGTAGTGTGAGCATGATGTTTTATTTTGTCCTTCTTCTTGTGAGAGTTACTCTTAGTTCTAGGACAATCTCTGACATAGTGTCCTTTCTTATCACAAGTAAAACATCTAAGTTGAGATCTTCTACGGTTATCTTTCTGGTGAGAATGCTTACCTTTAGGATGATGATAGTCCCTTCTACTTTTCTTGAAGTGTACTGTGAGAGCTTGATCTTCACTTCCCGTCTTTTCTTCTCAGGCTACTATTCGAGCTTATTCTTGTGAGCATTCCTTCCACAGTCTACTAAAGGTGACTATCTTTCTTCTAGCACAAATCCCTTGAATTAAAGAGTCCCATGACCTAGGGAGTCCGTTCAAGGTGGTCATCACAATTTTTGCATTCTCTACTTCTTCATCTACTACTTCAAGTTGTTCTTTGATCTGGCAGACCCTTGTAAAGTATGACGGTATGGTCTCTACATTCTGGATCTTCACATTCTTCATTTGATTTCTCAAGGTCATCTTCCGATTTATGTTCTTCCCTTCAAACAGCCTTGTCAAGGCATCAAACATCTCCTTAGGTGTCTTTAGGGAGGACACCTATGGTATGAGGTGATCCTTGATTGAATCAACGATAATCCTCTTAGCCTTGATTAAGTTCTTGTGTAAGGCCTTAGCCTCATCTCCCTTTGGAACTGGAACCTCTCCACTGATGTAGGAGTCCAATTCATTTTCTTCAAGAACTACTGAGATCCTATACTTCCATGCTCAGAAGTTATCATCTCCCTCAAGATTTTCATCAAGCTTGGTGTGATGAGACATATTAACTGAGAACCTCAAATGGAAATACAAAAGATTAAGATCTTACCAATTTGAGAAGCTGAAACTAGATCTGGAGTTGATCTAGATAGTGTTGTTTTTCTAGTTCTAGGTCAAATTAAGGTTTGACTTTCCCAAAGTTTTACCCAACCAAAAACCTTGATTTTTGTCTCTAAACTTCGATTTTGATGAGTAGAGAAATCCTGTGTTGGGCTCACTCAAAAATTCCTCTTCTATGAGAAGCCCTAATTTCTCGATACAGTGGTAGGTCAAAAACTGAAAATGCTCATAATCAGAGTCTGCTTCGACATAAAGATGCACCCTTCAATGGAGAGTCATCCTAGCCTCCTTTTGCTGATGGATTGTGGAGAGAGACCCAAAAATTAAGAATCCCTAGATTTTGCAGCTGCACAGTGTCTTCTTCTCAGGTTAGCTCTGATACCATGTTAGATTTTTATCATTTAAGAAATCTGATCTTAGGATCTTATCTAAAAGAATAACATGCACAACAATCAATCACAAAAGACAATAGACACAAATATTTTACTCGAGGAAACCATAAAGGAGAAAACCCCGCAAATTCCTCAGAGATAGAATGAGCACCAATGGCAGCACTAAAACCCAAAAACAAAAAGATTGTCTCCAACGGCTGTTCTATCTCTCACTTGAGCGAGCTTCTCCTCTCTCACCTATGCGCTCTAGCTGGGTGTGTATGTGTTGTAAATAGAGAGGCTCACTCTCTATTGATACTAGTTTTCGACTTGACAATAACTTACCAGGGCCGACTTCTCTAGGAGATTCTAATAACCCTAGTGCCCCACAACTATGGGTACTTTTCCCCCCGATCAACAAAGAGGGTTAACCTCTATAACTTTACATGACTTAATTACATTAATTATTCTCCTGATAGGAACATCGGGGAGCAATGAAATACAATATATGAAATATACAAGTGAATTCATTCCAAGGTTACAAATACATCAACAAAAATCGTTAGAATATAAGGGGTTTTTGTTTACCTCCGGGTCTTGGCTTCTTTTTTCCATTCCTTTTTTTCTAGACACTTTGGTAAAGCCATCAGCATCCTTAACCTATTTTTCTTTCTGCTGGATAGTTGGGTTGTTTTCTGCACATTCTCTAAACAGGTGTCCATGTTCATAGCAACACCTGCATTTTAAAGGTATATGTTCGTAGTCCAGAAGTTGAAACCAATCATCATCATCCCAGAATAAATTAATGCCTTTAGGTAAGTCCTTCGTTATATCCATGTAAACACAGATGCGGGCATACGATGTGTATCTCATTGTTTTGGTTTGCTCTGTTATTTTGACAAATTCCCCTATTGTGTTCCTTAGGGCCTCCAGAATACTCTCATTCTAGTACTCTGAGGGAAGCGAGTATAACATGATCCAGATCAGAACAAAGGCCAGATGCTCTTTTCCAGACTGAACCTTTGTTTCTAGAGTTTCAGAAATAGACCAATGGAGTTGAAGAAGTACGGTCCTCCATCAAAGATTCTATTTCTGTCATTAAGGTTCAGGAAACAACCATGAAGAATCCCTTATGCCCCAGATGGAGGTCGTAATGTCCCTAGGGTTTCCAAGTGGCGTTAATCCACCATAGGAGGGATTTCTCTAAGGGCCAAATCCCTATGAATTTTACAATGAGGGTGTGATCCTTCATGTGTTGGATGTGTGCTATGAGACCTTCCAGTTGGACTCGCATAGTGGGGTTTTCTCTTTCTTTCGAAATGAATTTTCCTATGATTTATGTGGTTGACGATCCTTTCTTTTTATTGTCTTCCACTTTACGATTGCCTGCCATTTTTTAGCTAGATGGATTCTATGAGTCTGCCTCTTGGCCACCTTCTGCTATCTCTACTTGGGAGGGGTTTGAATCCCCACCTTGGATTCCCCCATTGTCATGCCTCTTATACCAATGAACGAGGGGTTTCGTGAATGCCAGTTACAGGGGGGAGCCATGTGATGCGTTGCATGCAGCAGAAACCCTTGTTAGTGCCCTTCGAAAACCTCTATGATTCCATCATTCGTCGCTCAACTCCCTACTTCCATGTCCATCCTAGGCTTATGTTAACGTTGATCTAATGGTGAACTCGAATCTATGATTATTATAATTATAAATAATTATATAAAAGATAACCCTAGATCTATGGATATATTATTAAAAAATATATGAATATTAATGGAAAGATGGTATACCAGTACTACTCCATCTCGAGCAGCGAGGGTAAGAATGCACAAGACATAAGACCGGGGTAAATAGTCTCCAGTCTTTGTTTGATGGCATCTATAACTTCAAACCCTCTCAGTGAATTTTCATTTGCATTTGTTTTTTTTTCTCCTTTAAACATTAGTGTATCGTCCAATGGCACAGATGCATCGCACCCCTGAGTTCATTCCAAATATTATTATAGCAATAGATAGAACTCGAGAATAAGAGTAAGATATTATTAAAAGAGAATGGATACAGCTTGGACAAAGAAGTGGTGAAAATGCAGGCGGAGTATGGAGGGTTCCATACGAGCTTCTTTCAGCATTGCTAATTGCATTTCCTCACTTACAATGGGAACTACAAGGGGGCATTACTTCTCATAATCATTTACATACAACAATGGAATTGGAAATTCTAGAAGAAAGGCGAGAATGAATGCCAAAGCCACAAGAAAAATCACAAAGAATATTTGATGTTTGTCCATTTTCCCAGGCTCTCTAAGCAATATTGGAAGAGTGATATACCGTTTGTTTAACACAAGAGTTGGTTGTTGGGTATCTATGATAAAAAATGGGATTACTCCCACACCCAATAATCCCACGCCTTCAAGGTTTTCGATGAAGGTTTAGAACAATATTCTCGCTGAATCTATTTTTTTCCTTTTTTCTTTTTTTCTGGAAAGTATTGGTGAATTTTATTGTATTGGGTGGTGTTTCTATACGATTAAATAGTCTTATGATCAAATATTGTTGCATTGCATTGAATACCATATATATTTTGAATGTTGTTTTCAAAATTTAAGCACCAAAGGAAACTTAAAACTCATATCTCAGCAATATCTTCTCCGACATATCTATCAAATTAAAATTGACCACTTATGTAAGACACTTTTCCAGTAGAATTTGAAACCACATTTTCCTTTCCAGCTTGAAGGGCTCCATATGCTTATGGATGTACCATGTTGTAGAAGTCCATTAAAACTACATGCAATGTCTAAATATATATTTTGTTGGACATATAGGTTTAATCTAGTTAATGGAATCTTAATCCAAATTAACCTTTTCTTTATTGATTGTTCTTGGCATTCCCAAGCTGCACATCCTCACATCGAAGAAACTCCAGCATGCCCTCCTCCCAGATGGGAATGAATTCACTGCATCTGTTTGTCATCACATTCTAGAAACTCATTATAACAACAAGCTACCTCTCCAGATTTATCTACTTTGTGCACTACGAACATCTGTCTCTCAAGTGTTTAGTTATCGTTCTTCATTCATTGTCCATAAATTTTTGTCTTTTGAGCCAACATTTTCAATTTCACTGAATCCATTGTTCCGTATACTTTTTTTTTGAAACATTGAATCTTTTCTCTATTTAAGCTCCAAAATTTTCGATCTTTATAGGTATTTGAATACTTGGCATATCCATTAGACTTTACTTTGGTGCAAATTGTATAACGATTTGAGATTCTCAATCTTAGTCTTCTTCAAGCACATTTGTTGTTTTCTACATATGTTGTCACCGCTTGTGTGCTATATTTCATTGTTTCCTTGTTCGTGGGCATATTTTTTGAAAAGGTGTAGGATTTGAATATTATTTTCGCAAAATTTCTCCTCCATAAGGAACATATCCTAATGGAGCTTCATAGTTTCAATGTTATATTCAAAAATTTGATCTGCCACATTTTGTAGTTTTTTAAGAGACTTGAAAAGATTTAAAGAATATGTCCACATTTTGGCTTTATTTCAAATCTTTCTACTCAACTAAACCGTGTTGTGATTTTCGCAACCTAAATTTAATGACGACATTATTGCCACGATGGAAGTAAAGGTTGGTGTTGAAAATGCAAACTTCAAGTTGCACATATCTTTTCGTGAAAAGCTTTGTCTCAAATTTATTTGAATTTTGACACAATTAATATGATTTGAAGCCAACATTGAGGTGTCCATCCTTGTTTCTTCCTTCAAATTGCAATTCTAACTTTGTATATTGTCTTCAACTTAATGAATATGAAGCAATAATACTTTCTACCAAAAAAAACTTCAAAATCTCATTTTTTATTAAGATAAAAATGGCAATCTCTTATTTATATACAATGATAACTTTAAACAAAAAAATTTAAAATTTTAAAAAGAATTAATAACCTATCTACTTACTAGTTATCTTCAAAAAAATGAAGGTCGGCCTCGTGAGGAAGTAATTTGGTGAGTCCAACACAATGAATAAGTCACTCGTACCTATTAAGTATGAATTGAATCTTGATAGATGCAACCTTTTGAGTATGAATTGAATCATGATAGATGCAAGGAAGTGTGGATTTTTTTTGTCAATAAAGCTTATAGATGGTAAGGAGAACCCACAACACAACTTTGGTGCTCACTGCGAACCAACAACTTTGGTTACAAATTGAAAAATTGAAACATGGCTTCCTCTTGTTTTGTTCTTATACAACGTTGGTTACAAATTGAAAAATTGAAATATAGCTTCGTGTTGTTTTGTTCTTATAATGACTAATTATCAATAGTTAAATTGTTTTGTTCTTATAATAACTAATTATCAATACTTAAATTAGTCATTTTCTATGTCATGGTGTTTTATAACTTTGAAGGCATATAAGAAGCTTTAACACTCCATTTATTTTTATAACAATTAACATCTTAATCATGTATATTTTTATTTTAAAAAGCTTTAACACTTCATTTATTTTTATAACTATTCAACGTCTTAATCATGTATATTTTCAATTAAAAAAATTCTCTATGTGGTAGTGTTTTATAACTTTCAACACATATAAGAAGCTTTAATACTTCATTTATTTTTGAAACAATTAAACATCTTAATCATGTATGTTTTCACTTTAAGAAATTTACTTGTCATGGAATTTGGATTTTTCATAGTTTCATAAGATCAACCATGGTAAGAAAACATAATTATATCTAATTTTGTATTAATTATTATTTTTAACTATTGGAATTTTGTTGATATAAAATATTTTAAAAAATGATATGATTTAATTATTTTTTTAACTTTTGGAATTTTGGTGATATAAAACTGTATGATTACAAAAAGTTAAAGTTTTATTATTTTAGAATTTGAATAGTAATTTTCATGATATATTTATAATTTGAAGTGAATTTTTAATGATATATTTTTAGTTGAGAAACGTTTCTAATGATAGATTGATTTGATTTTGTTAAAGAGTTTTATATAGAATTATTTAATCTAATCGTAAACTTTTTTTTAGTTTTTAAAAATATATAATACAAATTTCATTTCAACTCTCATTAATTTGGAATTCAAATTAATTTTTTTTTATTATCTAAGTATATTTAAAATTTAACAAACTAAAATTTAAATACATAATTCCACCGTAAATTGACTTTATATCACAAAGTTACTTTATATCACAATAAAACTTTACTCATGTCCCTAAGTTATACCAAATAAATATATTTAGAATTGCTCAAATGATTTAAGTATACAATTTTGCTTATACTTAAATTTATACCAAAATTCTTTGCAAAACTATGATTCGAAATAAAATTATTTTAATACAAAATTAACTTTAATACAGGTAATATTATCATTTTCAATAAATTAAATATCATATAAAAATAATAATTCATATTAATATATATTAAAATAAATATTATATGAGTTTGAACATGTTTTACTTTTTAATATTCATTCCTTATCTTTTTTATTATAGGATATTGAACATTTTTTTTAATATTATTATTATAATTTTTAATATTATATATTTTATAAATATTGGTGAAACAATGTACCATCTTTATTATAAGATATTGAACATTTTTACCTTTTAATATTGTTTTTTACAATTTTTATTATTATATATTTTATGAATATCGGTCCAACAATATACCATAAGTGACAATTGTAATATGATGACGAGTCCTTTTATTTTATCAAAAATAAAATAGCCTTTCATCTATTATAGTGTATAATTTTTTATATATTAGTCAATATAATATAAATGACAATTATGATACGATGATTAAGTTTTTTATTTTATTAAAATAAAATAACTTTTATATGAAAATTTCATATATTATTCAATTTAAAGTTTATATAT
>LPNX010726488.1:912599-927599 GCA_001517045.1 Pseudotsuga menziesii
TGAATAGTAAAAAATTATATTGTTTTCATGTCTTCTATCATATTGTAGATCCAACTTTTGTGTGGAAATAGATTGTTTTGCAGGTGAAGGAGTATTATTTCCTTTTGCAAAATTTGAACTTGATGCTCTAGGATTACCTCTTGATCCTTTACTTCAAGTATTATAATCATGTTTCCCTAAACAAGGATTTTTATTTGTAGCATTCTTCACTAAATTATCCCAAAAGTGTCCGACTAGTTGTTCTTGTTCTTGAGGTTCATCTTCAGTTTCAGAGTTGTCTTGTTCTTCTTGATCTATCGTTTATTGATTGGAAGAAGTTTTAGGCATAGATAATACTCCACGAATAGTATCAAATATTTCCTCATTGATTGCTACATCACGAGGAGAATTTGTTTTATTACTAGTAGATTTTTCCTAAATTGATTTCTAAAGAATCCTCTAGAAGAGGATGCTTCTGAATTCTTCTTTAACCCTACCACTTCATTTGTCAATGCCCGAATAGCATTGTAGAGTTGTCCAACATCAAATGCTTTATCTTTATCTAGATTAGATTTTTCAGTTCTTTTCCTAGGAAAAGTATCAATTTTTCTGCTTCTTTCAGGTTCATATGTCAGATAATTTTTTTCAACTTTAATAGCTTCTTCAAAGGTTTCCACAAGTGTATCCTTATTAGCTTGTTTGACAAACATGCCTAAATATTTTTGTATAGTTGAAGCATAGTTTTCTATAATAATATCTTCTGGTGGTTGAGAGGAAACATGTATCTTATTCTTTAAGTTAAAAATCTCTTATTAATATCTTTAATTCGCTCTTTATTATCTATTTTTATATGAGATAGCTCAAGAGATCAAGCAGCAAGTGATTTGTCTTCTCCAAATTTATCGAGCAATGCTTGCCTAAATTCTACCCAATTGGTAATGGATCCTTGAACTAAAGAAAAGTACCAAGCTGATGATTTTCCTTCAAATGTTAAAGGAAATAGGTGGCACACAACATCTTCATGTTGTACATTCATGGTTTGACCAGCCAGAATGTACTTATCAATATGATTTTCTGTTGGTTCTTTGTTATCCGGGTTAAACTAGGAAGGAGTTTATCTGGATGTTTAGGAAATGGGCCACGTTAAATAGTTAGCAAAGTTTATGGTTATAGCATTGGGCCTAGATGGGTCAGGTGACATTAAGTAAATGGTTTCCTAATTTTGAAATTGTTATGCAGCTAAATTTTTTTATTTAATAACACATTTTGCATAGTCATAGTGCAGTTGGAAACTGGGTTTCTGGCTCAGCCATGAGAACCTACGGCATGAATGATGTTCAAAGTCCTTGTGAGCATGATGAAGATGCTATGGGAGAAAACGTCAGAGTTGGAAATGTTGATACAGAGTCTAATGGCAGAAGGTTTCAAGCCTACTTCGCCAGACATTGCAGCCACCATGAGAAGCCTGATTGAAGCTCAAGAAGAGCATCATCAGTTGAATGTCGCCATGTTGCAGAGTTTGACAGACATCCAAATGTGGATGAGCTCTAGGCGTCATGCAAAACATCCAAAAGGAAGTAAAAGCAGTTCCAGAAGAACAAAGAAATATTCTAGTGGGTCATCTAACTCTAAAGAATCTACTGGGGTTCAAGCTCTTCATCTCAAAGAGATAAGAGAAAGAGGCGCTACAGGAACAGCTCACGTGGTGAGTTTAAGAAAGAAATCTCTGCTACCTTTAATGGTGAGATAAAGATTGGACAAGAGGCTGAAGCTTGGCTTCTTGGGATGAAGAAATATTTCCAAGTACAAAAATACTCAGGAAATATGAAGGCAAGAGTATCCATTTTCAATCTGAATGGCAGAGCATCTATATGGTGGGAGCACCTCAGGAAGGTGAGGAATATCAATGACAGGAAGATAGTGTGGAAGCAATTCAAGAAGTATTTCAAGAAGAAATACCTCTCTGACAGGTATTATGATGACAAGATCAAGGAATTCCATGAGCTGATATTGGGACAACAGACCATGGAAGAATATGAAAATAAGTTCTTGGAATTGTTGAGGTGTGTCAGGTACATCAAGGATGATAAGGTGAAAATCTAGTGTTTCCTAGGTGGGCTACCTCAAGCATACAAAGATAGGATTGAGTTTGATGAGCCTAGAACTCTAGAAGAGGCTATCATAAAGGACAAGTATTGTTATGATCAGAACAAACGAAAAAATGATATCCATAAGGCTTGGAAGGACAAGAGAAATGAGAATTCTAGCCAAAGGAAGAAAGGATTCAAACCTTCTAACTTCAAGAATCAGCTGAAGCAACCATCACAACTTGTTAGTAATCCAGCTAGAGTGATGGGATAAAAGCTAAGAGATCCAAAACAAAACAGAGAACCACTCCAATGTTGGAGATGTGGAGGACCCCACATGCACAGGAATTGTCCACTTGAGGAGGGATATGTAAGGCTAGCTTACAACATCCAAGAAGCAGAAACAATGGGTCAAGTGGCGAGGACTGTCCCTAGGATTTATGCAGCACTGGAGGACCACCAGGTAAACCATCAGACAACTGTGGTTGAAGTTGCAGGTAAGATTGTTGAGCAAACTGTTTATGTTTTAATTGACCCTGGATCTACTCATAGTTATATTACTCCTAGAGTAGTTGATATTAGTTCTTTTAAGAAGTTCAAGCATAACAAATCATGGTTAGTTCATCTAGCCACTGGGACCAAGAGAAAGGTTAGTGAGGCGGTAGAGAAATTTCCACTGGTTATGGATGGATTGGTCACTTATGTAGATCTGAATGTTCTACCACTTGGTTCCTATGAAATCCTCATTGGAATGGATTGGGTAGAAGCTCATAGAGTAAAGCTTGACTGTTACAACAAGACCTTTGAATGCATAGATGAAGAAGGCAAGTTAAGGGTTGTAAGAGGCATTCCAAAGGTGATCTATGTTAGGCATATTTTAGCAATGCAACTGAAGAAGTTCTATAGGAAGGGTTACAGGTTGTATGAAACTCATGTTTTGGAGGCAGCAGAGAGTAAAACTCCTAGGTTGGAGGACTTTCATGTGTTGCAAGAATTCAAGGATGTTTTTCCTGATGAAATTCCAGGGCTTCCTCCAAAGAGGGACATTGATTTCACAATTGAACTTATGTCGGGAGCAGCACCAGTGTCTAAGACACCCTACAGGATGAGTACACCAGAAATGCTAGAGCTGAAGATGCAGCTACAAGAGTTGTTGGAGAAGAAGTATATCAGGCCGAGTATGTCTCCTTCGGGAGCACCAGTTATGTTTTTGAAAAAGAAAGATGGTACACTCATGTTGTGTGTTGATTACAAAAAGCTGAACAAAGTCACTGTGAAGAATAAATACCCTTTGCCAAGGATTGATGACCTCTTTGATCAAATGAGAGGAGCAAAGTTATTTTCCAAGATTGACTTGAGGTCTGGTTACCATTAGGTAAGAATCAAGGATGAATACATTCATAAGACAACCTTCAAAACAAGGTATGGACATTATGAGTTTGTAGTGGTACCATTTGGTCTCACAAATGCACCAACTACATTTATGTGCCTTATGAATAGTGTCTTCAACATGTATTTGTACAAGTTTTTTATTGTCTTCCTTGATGACATTCTTATTTATTCTAAGAATGAGGAAGAACATGAAGAACATCTGAGATTGACATTGCAATTGCTCAGAGAGCATAAGCTATATGCAAAGTTGAGCAAATGTGACTTTTATAAAGACATGATTCATTATTATGCCACTAGTATCTCAGATGAGGGCATATCTGTAGACACTGAAAAGATTGAAGCCATTATGAATTGGCCTATTCCAAGAAATGTGATAAATGTAAGACCTTTTAAGGGCCTTGCAGGATACTACAGAAGATTCATTTAAGGTTTCTCCAAGGTTGCACATCCCATCACTTCTTTGCAAAGGAAGGGGATAAAATTTAAATGGACACCAAGATGTGAGGAAATCTTTCAGTAGTTGAATAATCTTCTCACAAGTGGACCAGTTTTGAAAATTTGAGACCTAGAAAAGGATTTTGTGGTGTGTACTGATGCATGTGGTCAAGGACTTGGAGGAGTTCTTATGCAAGACAACCATGTGTTATGTTATGAGTCAATAAATTTGAAGTATCATGAGAAGAACTAGCCACTCATGATTTAGAACTTGCAGCCATAGTACATGCTCTCAAGATGTGGAGGCATTACTTAATGGGCCAAAAGTTTGAGTTAAGGACAAACCATTGTGGTCTAAAATATTTATTTGATCAGCCAACTCTAAATGCTAGGAAGGCTAGATGGCTGGAGTTTTTATGTGAGTTTGATTTTGAGATCAAACACATAAAAGGAAAAGAGAATAAAGTGGATGTTGCACTCAACATGAAGGTGCTTGAAATGCATGTGGCATCTCTTAGTATTTTCCAGACAGATTTGAGACAACAGATTGTTAATCATACCGATGAAGATGAAATGTATGTGCAGATAAAGGACAAACTGTAGCAACAAAATCCTGAAAAGAGGTATGAGGGATATAAATTGGAAGAAGACAAACTTCCTATTTATAAAAACAAAATTTATATTCCAAATGTAGCAGATTTCAAGAGAATTGTTATGGGTGAAATCCATCAAGCTCCATATTCTGGTCACCCGAGATATCAGAAAACAATTGCTACAGCGAGAAAGCGGTATTTTTGGCTAGGAATGAAGAAGCACATTGCTGAGTATATTTCAAAGTGCATGAAATGTTAGCAGGTGAAGGTTGAGCATCAACACCCAGCAGGTTTGTTACATCCTTTTTGAGTTCCAGAATGGAAATGGGAAGTTGTTTCCATGGATTTTATTACAGGATTGCAAATGACTTGGAGGAAACATGATTCCATAATGGTTGTGGTGGACAAGTCGACAAAGGAAGCACATTTTATACCAGTCAAGTCCACTTATAACATTGATGCCATTGCAAAAATCTTCATGGAGGATATTTTCAAATTGCATGGATTGCTTAAGGCAATAATATCAGACAGAGATCCTAAGTTCACTTCCAATTTTTGGAAGGCTCTATTAGCATATTTGGGTACCAAGTTGAACTTCAACACTGCCTACCATCCTCAGACTGATGGACAGACAGAGACAGTGAATCAAGTGCTGGAATACATGCTTTGCATGTATGTGATGGACAAACCATCCAAGTGGGAGGATTATCTACACTTGGTAGAGTTTGCTTATAATAATGGAAAGCAAACATCCTTGGGGATGGGTCCATATGAAGATTTGTATGGAAGAATGTGTAGGACACCTATGACTTGGGATAAGCCAATGAACAGGATTGTGCTTGGTCCAAAATTGC
This sequence comes from Pseudotsuga menziesii, assembly GCA_001517045.1. Classification (NCBI taxonomy): domain Eukaryota; kingdom Viridiplantae; phylum Streptophyta; class Pinopsida; order Pinales; family Pinaceae; genus Pseudotsuga; species Pseudotsuga menziesii. The sequence continues at coordinate 917,940 of LPNX010726488.1, forward strand.
TCAAGGAGATGGAGCAGGAGGTTGCAAAGATCAGGCAGAATCTGAAAGCATCCCGGGACAGACATAAAAGCTATGCAGATAAACATAGGGTGGACATAGAGTTTAGTGTTGGGGATCATGTTTACCTCAGAGTGAGGGCAAGGAAGAGTTCCTTGAAGCTTGCAAGTTGTGGCAAACTGGCACCTAGATACTGTGGGTCGTTTGAAGTGCTTGAAAGAATAGGTCCAGTTGCATATAGACTCGCATTTCCTACTATTACTAGAGCTCATAATGTTTTTCATGTCTCTTTTCTTAATAAATATGTACATGACACTAACCATGTGATTGATTGGGATGTGATCCAGGTGGAACCCGAGGGAGAGTTCCAAACCGAGCCATTGCGCATCTTTGACAAGAAGGTCACCATGCTCTGGAATTGATCCATAAAATAAGTAAAGGTGCAATGGGAGCACTACAGTCCCGATGAGTCTACTTGGGAGCTGGAGGATTCCATGGGATTGACACATCCATTTTTTTTCAATTTTGTAGAGCACTAAAGTGGTTCCAATGTAGCATTTTTGTTCAATGTTGTAAAGTACTGAGGACAGTGTTGTTGAAGGGGGAGGGGATTGTAACACCCTAGTTTTGACCCCAAGGTATTAAATTGTACATGATGTATATATTGCATTTTGAATCATGGAAAGGAGATCAAGGCCAAGGACATGCCATTGATCTAGTGTTTGGTGTATAGGTGATCAAGGTTGATGCCTATGGTTATTGTGTTGCCCATGCACAACATGTTTTTGAATATCATGTAAATATACAATTTAATAAATACCACAGCTAGCTATGGAACTGCAACATGAAAAGAGATGGGAGCATGATTTCACAAAGGAACGGAGAGGGAGTTAAACCAACAAATTCCAAGTGAGTGATTGCAAGTTCAATCCTCACAAAACCCAGCTTAATCAACAAAGAAACCTTCATTGATTTACCCAAGCGGACACGAGACAGATTAAATCCTTTTGGATAGAAATTATGCGCCCGCTAGCTGATGTTAAACAACTTGCTAGTTGAATCAGTGAAATCCTTGTGGATCGTTGGATCTGTGTCCCCACCAGATCAACAATGGACTCCAAACTTGATGGGGTGGATTACATTGGAATTTCGTGCACATCAAAAGTTTGTTAAGCCATGCTAGTTGAAGCAGCAAAATCATTGTGCACCGTCAATATATTTGATGGTCTATCTCAGCCATAGATCTACTCAAACAGTTTCCCTTTCTTTAACTCATCCACCCTGTTTTGTTCCCAATACTTATTCATTCAATTTTTCTTGCAGGAAATTGGTCGAGCCAGTTAATGCCTTGGGCAGAGCAAGGCATGGCAGTCAATCTCATGACTGAGCAAGTGTGCAGTTGCAGAAGTTGTGTTCTTGCTTCTGAATCAAGTAAAACATGTGATTTTGTGCCCAGTCTATCAACCTCGGTCTTCAACGTTGTGGTCATTTTTGGATCATTCTACCGTTCATTCACGATTGGGCATTGTTGTTCACCCTCCATAGTCGCATAGAAGGTCTCTATTCGAGGTTGTGCAATGTGATTCATTGTTTAGTGTGGTTTAGTCCATCTACATTGTGCTACAGAGTGGTCTGTAAACCTGTTTTATCTATGTTATAGAGTGGTGGTTTGTTTTACAGTGTTAAACCCTGTGTTGATGTGTTTCCCTATGGTTTGTTGTGATTTGCACCTTGGTTTGGGTCTGAACTGTATGCAATATTGAGGAGTGGAAGAGAAGAGGAATGTGCTTGATAAACCTAGTGCAGAGAGGAACCTCATGAAAAGGTAAGAGTGGCTGGTAAATCTTCACTTCATGCCCTGAAGAGCATTAGAAGGGAAGGCATAGTCCAAGGGACTATGGAGCACAGAAGGAGATGCTTTGTTGTGTTGGGTATGTAGGTAATGTGGATCCCAAGCCAGATAGACCTTGTGGAGGTGTCGTTAGCTCTTTAATGAGCCACTAGCTTAGTCATTCTACCTTTCCACTGCCTTAACATCCTGATAAACCCAACTGGTAGTTGGCTTGGATATGTCTTTATTATGTTTGGCCATGTGTGGAATCCTTGGCTGGACATCCTGATAAAACCAACTAGTTGGCTTGGTTGATTAGCCTGTGAAACCCAGCAATGAGATGGCTTGGCTAAGTGCCTCATAAACCCATCTATTAGCTTGGCTAGTCCTTATTGTGAAAGTTAGCTTGACTGTGGATAGTCTGATAAACCCAACTGTATGTTGGCTTGGGTGAGTGCTTGGTAAACCTAGCATTGTTTGGATTGTAATCCTGCAGCCTGATAAACCCAACTTAGTGTTGGCTTGGCTGGGCAGTTTGATAACACAACTAGAGGTTGGCTTGATTGTGTTTTGATATGGTTGTGTGTAATTCTGTTGTTCCCTGATTCCTAGTGGAATTCATGCCCAGGTCGGGGGTGGCAGTTTTGTTGAGAGATTGATGAACACAACTGGCCTAAGGTTGGGTGGAACGATGCAGCCACATAGCTAGTTGTTGGGCAGCTCAATCATCAAGATAAGTAATCTTTGTTATTCTTGTGTATGCAATGTAATTGTGTATGAATGAATTTATTGGTTATGTAGAATGCTTGTGAATATGATGAATTGTTATTTAGAATGCTTGTTCATGCTTAATTTGAGGTTTACTTGTGTATGAATGTCCCTTCATTTTCTTGTTTATGCCTTTTATGCTTTATGCATTTTTTCCTAAGTCCATGGAAGTTGGAAGTATGTTACAGAGTCAGAATGCATATGACTTATCATTTTTCACCACTTCAAATACGCCTGCGGAAGGCGGAAGGCATAGGGTGGAAACCGGAAAAGGGAAGTGAAACAAGAAAGAAAGATGGTTTTCTGATTCTTGGGACACGCTTGTGGAAGGCGGAAAGCGGAAGCGGAAGTGGAAAAGTTATAAGGAAAAGGTTAAGTTCTGACTTCCGACTTCTGAGCGGAAGGCGAAAAGCGAAAGTGCGGAAGGCGGAATAATGGATGAACTATTCCGTCGAAGTTTAAAGTTACAAATTCTAAGTTCCGATCGGAAGGCATAAAGTGGAAGTGCAAAAGGCAGAATGATGGCCGAACCTTTTCATTGAATGTTAAAATTTTGATTCCTGAGTTCCAAGCAAAAGGCAGAAAGCGGGAGTGCGGAGGGCGGAAAGAACAGGTTTAGTGCGGAAATGGTGTTTCCGGTCACAGAAGGGACCTGTGAAGGGCGGAAGGACTATTATAGTGCTTTCTAATCCTGAGAATGAAGGTGGAAGAGTGTGTTAACACCCATGCCATGTGTTTCTAAAGGAGAACAAGAGTTCTTTAAGTTTTTTTTTAATAATTCTCCATTATGGGGTATGGGGACGTTACAAATGATCAAGGGTAACATATACTATACTCTTAAATACAAGGGGGTTGTAGACTCCTTCCAGTAGAAGCTGGTAAACTAGGGACTCGGATCTTCCTTCAGGTTGGAGCCTATAAACTAGAGGGTTGTAGCCTCCTTTGAGTTAGTGCTCATAAATCTTGGAGATTGGTGTCTCCTCTCTGTTGATGTAAACTCTTCTATGTTTTATCAATATTTAATTTCCATGTATATATGGTGTACTTCTTATTGATTGTTTATGTTATACTAGATGTGAAAAGTAAAATGTGATTAAGTGCTCAATATTGTTGGTTATATATATTTTCAACAATTGGTATCAGAGCTAGATTATCTTTAGAACAATCTAATCACTGGAAGAAATATTGAACATGGAAGGCCTCTCTCCAAATATGATTCCAATATTTGATAGAAATGATTATGCATTATTGAGCGATAGAATGCAAACTTGCTTTAGGAGTGGATGTTTGGATCTCAGTTGTTAATGGCTACAAAATTCCAAAAACTCCTCCAATCGATATTGATGAGAAGAAATTATGTAGTCGTCATTCAAAGGCATGTTATATTAAATGGACTAACAAAAACTATATATGTTGAGGTGATAGGTTGCAGAACAACTAAAGAGGTCTAGGATAAACTGCATAATAGTTATGAAGGATATGAGAAATTCAAGTAGTTCAAACTTCAAACACATATAGCAAATTTTGAAAATATGAAAAAGAGTGAAATTGAGAATATCACATCCTATTTACACAGAGTATCTGAAGTTATCAACTCCATCAGAGGATTAGGAGAATGATTCGGAACCCTTGATCCTACATAAAGTGTTGAGATCACTTCCCTTGAGATATGATATGAAAAGGTCTTTGCCATAAAAGAAGCTAAGGATTTAACCAAACTAACAATGGATGAGCTAGATGGGACCCTCACAACATATGAGATGTGAAGAGATATGGAAATGAACATCCAACAAGAGAAGCATCCTTTAGAGGCTCGAAGAAAACAAGGAACAAAGAACACAGGGTAGAAGATAAACCACACGATGAATCAGATGAAAAAGAAGCAAATTTTGCGAGGAAGCTCAAGAAGGGAACCATGAAATACAAAGGTATGTTACCTTTTAAATGTTTCAATTGTGGTAAAATAGAGCATTATGCTAAGAAATGTCCTTTTGAAGAAAAGAAAGAATTCTACATGAAAAATAATATTTGCTTTATAGAGGATATAATAGTTCATTACATGAAAGCGATGTAGAAGAAAGGGATGTAAGAGAAGTTCTCTTCATAACTCAAAAAAACCAGAATGATGACCATAAAGTTTCTAAAACAAATGAAATCAATCTTGAAGAAGAGTATAGTAATGCAGAGACAAAAGAAATAGTTATGAATTTGTTTGAGGAACCAATGATACATAATTTGAACTTGAAGATAACATTGAAAATTTGAGGTATGTTGAAGAAGAAATAATCAAGCTAAAACAAAAAAATAAAGAGTTGAAAGGAAAACTTGAAGAATATTAAGAAAAGAATCATGAGATTGAAAATAGAATTTTGATAGCTTGAAAAAATAGTTATACAAAGCAAAGAAGATTGAAGATTATGAAAACACGTCCATCTTTTCTATGTTAATATTTGATTATGACTCTTTAAAATTTCATGTTTATCAGTTATGATTATATAGCAATGTTGCTCAATCACCTATGCTTTTACTTGCACTTTTCCACTTTAATGCCTTTCTTTGTAGGAATATCTAATTTCAATACATTGTATAAGAATCATTGCACTACCTTTTATTATTATATTTTCTAAATTGTATACTTCTTAACTTTTGTTTCTTTTTCTTTATTTATAAATTATTTATGTTGATACATATATATATCTAGATTATTCTATATAGTTTTATGCATTATAGTTTATATTAAAAAATTTAATCTTAATTATTATACTATAGTTTTTATTAAAAAATTTAATTTTCATTATAAATGTTAATTTTTTTGCTTATTTATTAATGATATAATGTGTGAGAAAATAAAAAATTTATTGTATATAGTATATACTATTTTTTATATGTGTATGTATGAATCTCATCGTGGATGACTATATCCACAAATATGTGTGGCTTACCCCCACTGCTATATCCACGAATATGTATATGTATTGTAGTTTCAATACAATGTATATATCCAGGAATATGCACTATAGTTTTAATACAATGTATAAGAATAAAAAAGCTAACTTTTTATATCTTTTTAATTATTATAGTTAATATTATTATTTTTTTATAAATTTTAATTTTTTATTTATTTATTAATGATGTAATGTCTTACTAAGAAATTGTAATAATTATTTATAAAATAATGTTTATACTATTTTCTCCCAAAAATTGAGCAATAAATAATAAATAATTGAATGTTTACTTAAAACAAATTAATGCTTATACTATTTTATTTTATATTTTATATCATTTTTTTAATTTTATTTATGAATTATAAATTTTCTTTTTAAATTTTTATATAATAAGTTAACCTCTAATAAAAATAATTATAATAATAAAAAACTAAACACAATTTATATACTTATATTTATTATATATAACTTACTTGAATCATACAACTTGAATACCTGAATCATACATTAATAATGAAAGTTCATTGCTTTTTTTATCTTATATAAGATGCCTGATTCATAACTCCTCTAGGTCAATGTTACCTGATTCATGCAGCTTAAATACATTATTACAGCTTGAATACATTAATACTGAAAGTTCATTGCTTTTTTATCTTAGATAACTTACCTGATTCATAGGGTCAATGTTACCTGATTCATGCTGCTTGAACACAATAGGTCAACTCGTCTAGGTCATGTAACATTGGAAAAACTCCTCTAGGTCATGTAACATTGGAAATACTGCTTGAATACATTACCTGAGCTCAAAAAATCATTGACATTAACTCAGCTCAAAAAATCAGCAAAGATGCAAGCATCTAGGTCATGCAAGAATGGAAAAACTTATTTTAATTGTCGCTAAAGACCGTGACCAAATGATTTTGAGCTCATGCTCACCATATTATGGGGGCAAGTATCTTTTTATTTGATATAAATTTATTCTTGCTATTACGTTACGTTTCGTGCTCGAAAATTGGAAGTAGAATTGTTACGATGTCTCCAATGGCCGTTCTGCGATTGTCTGCAATGTCGTCCTCGTCCTCCTCCTCCGCCAATTCAATTTCTATTTCCCCCAAGCTTTTAAGCGCTCCATTATCATCATCAGGTCTACGTTACTGCAATTTCCGAGCTAATAAACATAATCATGAAGTCTTTAATGGTGGCAAGCAGCGGCAATACAGTTGCTTTAATGCTCCTCCCTTGAAATCTTCAATGGCTGTACAATGTACAAGCGTGGATTCTGTGCAAACCAGAAAAAATGAATTGATAATAGACTTGCAGGCAGAAGAAGAAGCAGCGGAAAAGATTAAGAGACTGCAGACTGGGCCGGACGTACGAGGAATCGCAATGGAGGGCGAAGAAGATCGGGAAGTTAATCTCACTCCCGCTGCAGTCTACTGCATTGCCGAGGCCTTCGGAGAATGGGTGGGCAGCAAGCTAGGGAAAGCCCAGCAGGGGTCCAAGAAGCTTCGAATCTCGTTAGGGCGAGATCCTCGTATTACCGGTCCTTCATTGTTGGCGGCGGCCGCGGCGGGGCTTATGAAAGCTGGATGTTGTGTTTACGACATGGGACTCGCCACGACTCCCGCCTGCTTTATGAGCACTACTGTCCATGGATTCGCTTACGATGCCTCCCTTATGGTATATATACAGCTTTCTAAGCTAACCTAATTTTGTAGTCTATTTTGTCGTAAATTGTATAGAAATTTAGCGTGGTAAATTGTATAGAAATTTACTGTTAAGGTTTAGTTCAATTGGGAAGATGTGAGTATATTTTTTAATACGAGAGGTTACTTGTTCGAGTTTTAAGTATTTTAAAAGCAAACGTTCACATTCCATCTAAACAATTTACCACCAGACCACAAATAAAGAGTTAGATAAAAATTTCAAAGATTCACATCCGAAAATATTTGTATGCTTCTGTAAACATTTCAGAAATAAAGATTTGATCGAATTCATGAACTAACTTTCTATAAAGCTGAATTCAAATTCCAACAACTGAAAAAAACCTTGGCTGCTAGATTAACTCCCATTTTTCTTAATAAGATTGGAGAATTCATGGTGTGGTTATAACTGTTTTCTTTTTGCATTAATATTTGTGGGCAGTTGACAGCATCCCACTTGCCTTATACGAAGAACGGGCTGAAGTTTCTCACGCGAAATGGAGGTATCAACGCAAATGACGTGGAGAGCATCTGCAATGCCGCTGCTTCAAAGTTTGTTAGTAATAAACAACGCAATTTTATGTACGTCGACGGTTCAAGCTGCATTGAGAAGGTGGATTTCATGCCACTTTACTCACAGCGCCTCCGCAATATCATTAAGACAGAGATCGACCATCCCACTAATTATGAGAAGCCTCTGCAAGGATTCAAGGTTGGTGAATTTTTCGTTTCTTTTATCTAAAATGTCTGGCAGCTTAAAAAATAATATTTCCTTAAGATGTTTCTACTCTAATTTTTGTAAGAGGGAATTTGGTCGGCCTTGATTCGAAGTTGCGCTTTGTCTTCTTGTTCTTCTTGGCACGATGCAGAAGAATATGAATATGAATATGAATATTTGAATGTATGTCCATGAAAGATCGCTATCTATGGGAGTTAGACCTCATGGACAGCCATTTTCGAAGATGCTAATAACGTATCGACGGTAAAACGATGATAACCGCCATTATATGAATGTTCAGATAATAATTTTCCTCTTCATTAATGTAGTTAATACTAGGATGTAGTGAAATTTCCAATTAAATTCGATAGGATCTCTTCATCAATTTCTTTTTAATACTTTTAATCTATTTTTTATATTAAAATATATCACATAAGAGTTTACATATAAATGATAAAATTGGAATATCACCCATAGAGATTCATCTTAACTATGATCTATCTTAACTATGGCTCTACTAAGCATCAAAGGGATTAAGTTCTTTTGAGGTGCAAACCCTTTTTAATTTACAAAATGTCTAATAAGTATTTGTGCTTGGAAGGGATCCATCTTAACTATGATCTATCTTAACTATGGCTCTACTAAGTATCAAAGGGATTAAGTTCTTTTGAGGTGCAACCCTTTTTAATTTACAAAATGTCTAATAAGTATTCGTGCTTGGAAGGGAAATGACCAACTTGCTTAAGTAATTTCAAAATATGGTAAATACGAAGAATGAGATGAGTCACATTATTAATCATATAATCAAATAGTTTTCCAAAAATTGCTTTACTTGTCTTCTTTTTTTATTAAATAATGAATATTAAGAGTAATTAATGAGTAAAATAATCCATATAAAATTTTAAAATCTAGTTTTATTAGAATTTGAAAAACATTTTACCATCAAATCAAGATTTTAAACATTTATCCAAATGTTTTTCAGAAATGACTTGTTTTTCTCTATAATTAAAAATGAACATTACATGTTAGGGTTAACCTTGACCTGGGAATGAGTAAGGATGTAAGTGGTTTAAGGCACATGGTTTTAGTGGCCCGTGGTTTCTTGCTAGTTGTATTTGCATTAAAAAAAACCTTATAAATATGGTTGTAATATTTCATTGTAATGGCTACTATTATTGTGTAATTTATTTCTATCACATATTTTATTCTTAACATTATGTTTGTTTAGGTTTCAAGTCAACTAAATTTTAAATTGAAATTTGATATATAAATAAATAAATGTTTTTAATTTTTTTTTTAATAAGAAAACATGTTATAAGTTTTTTTATAATTTACTTTTTATTATTTTTTTTTATTGAGCCTACATGTGCCACTTGAACGTTACAAATGGGACACAAATATGTGCTCGAAAATATTTAAAAGAAGCATTCCTTGATCACCATAGTTGTGAAAAGTTAAAAGGTTAGGGAGGCCAGTATTGTAACAAATATTTTGAAATTGTGATATAATGGGGTGTATGCAAGACATTCTAAGTGAATGAATTTCATCAACAAGTGAATGTCCATATTTAAGGTCCAAATTTTGTTCAATAATGGTTTTCTTTTATGCTTACACCCCCATGTCACCCTCAATGCTACAACATTCCCACGTTGCACAATCAATTTTCTAAAACATTCGAGTGTGTGCAAGAAGTTGAGG
>LPNX010726488.1:938955-1096750 GCA_001517045.1 Pseudotsuga menziesii
CAATATATCATCCCTTTTTGAAAAAGCAGTAACACTGTATATATTTTGAAATTTTATTTGTGATAGTATTGACAATAATGTGGGTGCTAATACAAGACTAATAGGATCCAATGTAAACAAGGTGATTATTAGACACCCTAATGCCACTTATTTAGTTCATGGTGTTTAGATTGGGAATCAAGGTGTTCACGAGGTTTGCAGCCATGCTTCTCATGGCAAGCACCTCCAACTTGCATTCAATTAGTGGTTGGTGCACTGGATTTTAGAGTTTTATAGGGATGTAGAATTACAGTAAGTTTATTATTACGAGTCCATTCTTTAAAATCAACATTTATCTATTGGGATTAATGTTATTTGTATATTAATAATCAATTTTTCTATTCATGTATGATATTTGACTTGCTTGCAATTCTCATATTGCATTATAGAATTTTGAACCAAGATAATTCTTGTAATTATGCCTACTTCATGTTCCATCCTCGTCTTTCAAAAACAAAATTGAATATAACCTATCGGCTATATCCAACAATTATTATATTTGCATCTTCAATTCCAAGAGTTTGAGCGAGATTATTTTTGTAAGGATCCGTAGATATAGGTTCACTTACAAGGTCAAGTTAAATGAAAAGACTTATCTTTCTTCTAAGAGTTAGTCTTGACAACTTGTATGGTAATACATTAGAAAGTCTTTTAGAATTAGAAAGTTTACAACATGTACTCTGCAAAGTTCATAAGTGTTTCTTCAAGACTTTCTCACTTGGACATAATAAATTTGATGAAGGATATAGGCCTAAATGTCCTTTGAACTCTATCAGAATCCCCTCACCATGAATGCAATCAATTTTTTTTCAATCCACTTTGTTTTAATTGGATGTGGGTCAATGACTTTAATCTAGCATTTTAAATTACTTTGAATAACAAAATATGATAGCTATTTTAAGTTTTTTAAAGATCCTTTTAGAAATGAAGTAGCCACAAATGATTCAACATAGAGAGGACTGACATAGCATTCTTTTAGTGCAATTGTTTTACCTCCTAATCATACTACAAAATTATTGTAGACAAAGCAAATAAATTGATGTAGAAAATGAAAAAAACATGAAAAAAATTGAAGAAAATACCTCACAAAGGGAAGGTTAATCCAAAGGTGGTGATGGAGGGCTCAAGCACACCCAAAATCGCGTATTGACAGTCGAGGTTTCGTCTTCGTTCGTCCAATAGCCGCGCCGAAAATGAGAAAAAGACGGCCTTGGCCGGTTTAAAATAAAAAACAGGTTTTAAGAATCGCGCCTCCATTTTAGTAAAGGAAATCGCGCACGCGACTTCCTTTGCTAAAACGGAGGCGCGATTTTGTTTACTAGCCTAGTTGGCATGACCATTGCCAGCCTTGGGACTAGGCTTGGCAGGTTCGGTGTTGCTTGGGTTGATTTCTTTTTTTTGGATCAAGAGTGAATGACTTCACTCCACCATTGCATCTAAAGGGTCCATCAACTTCTTGCACACACCCATTCCCTTTCCTACGTTCCTCATCCTCCTTTACCGAAGGGGTTCCACCAACCTTGCATGTCCTTGTCACCTTTTTGCAACACTTGTCCAATTTTTCCATTAACTTCTTAACCCCCTTTTTAACTTCCAAAACATGTTTAAGTAATTAATTAGGGAAAATATGCGTTTATCAAAGTTATAAGGTAAGAAGAGTTAAATAAGGTCATACTTAGATTTTAGGCTATATGACACCACCCCCTCATTGACCTGGGTGAATATATGGGTCTCCATTCATTCAGCATATTGGATCTGCCACTACTAGCGTAAATTTAATATTAACAAAATGATTACAACATGAGTTCTGCCTTATAGGAACTCATAGTCTTTTACAAAATTATATTAACAAAATAATGGAGTTTCAAACCAGGGGTGTTACATTCTCATTCAATATTGGTTTAGTTGGTTAGAGTCCTTCTTATGAGTTTAGTCTTGGATCTCACTCCCTAAGAGAGAGTTACCAAAAGAAGGGATGAAACTTATTTGTTAAATGCCAATTTATGAAGATATGGTCTAGATTCTCCTCGTCATCCTTATGAAGAGCATGGATTGAGGGATCTTGAAGCCATTTTTCCTTTATTTTGTTATGAGAGGGTTTTCATAGTCTCCAAGATAAAACAATATGTCAACTTTAAGCATATAATAACTTAGCCAAAATATGGACTTAATTTTTATTGGGAATGTATCTAGCTCATTGTTGTGAGTTTATATGCAAGTACCCTGCCTTAAGAATGTAATTTTGTTATTTAAAGGGAGAATACTTATTTGGAACAAAGTGTAGGTATGATATAGAGGAGTTGGGAGCTCTAACTTTTCTTTTGTTTTCTACCTTATGCAATAGTCTCATATCCAATGACTAAAGTATGATAGTGTTATAAGAGCCTTCTAAGTAATATAACCCAGTGTTCCCCAATATCTTCATAAATATAGCGTTCATTCCATAACTCTATTTTTCTAAGGTTCAATCCTTTTCCCATTTGGAGGGTTTTGAGATATTCCAAATTTGATCAAAGAAAATGATTATTTATGGTCTTCTAGATGGAGAAGTATTTCTTGTTAGGTTGAGATTTTGCGAGGCCTCAACTTACAGTCAACCAAAATAATACTTATGGGATATAAATTGTTTCCACTAGCACATGTTTTTTTTCAGGTTTTAGAGAAGGTTTCCTCTAGGGATTTGTTTATGACTGCTATATATTTCCATTCACAACTCTCCTTTACTTATCGGTAGGTAGTTTTTGCTTCATGCATCTAGAGAAAATTTCCTCCTATTATCATTTCTTTTCTTTAGAAATGAATCCACAAGAAAATATCAAGCACTTCCTCCTGATATGAGGATGGTATCCAATGTAAAGTGTAAAACATAGACTAAGTGTGCTTGACCACATGTGAATCAAATTGTGGACCTACACAACACATTGAATTACAAACAATCTCTTGACAGCAATGGAACCAATCATCTAAGCTAAATCTCAAGGATTCTTTTTAACATCTCATCCCAACCTTGATCACTTAAGTGAGAGTGAGATTGTTGGTTCCTTACCAACCACAATTGACCCGTGAGGGGTAACATGTCAGAAGGGGTATTTTTGAACTTGGGTAGGGAGGATAATAAGTTCTCCTCTTAGCCACCCAAGCTAAACCCAATTGACACCTCGTGTTAGAGAATATGTCTTAGGATGCATTTCATCTCTTTGTTAAGTGCATCGTTAGAATTGAACTTTTGAAGACAAACATGCTTGGGTGAGCTAGCTTGATTATGACTAGAGAATTGGTTGTAATCTTGTAGGAGGTGTTGCACAAAGATATCGGTGTAAATTGGGTGAGGTTGTTCAACCTATTATCTTTTTCAATTAGGATCATATAGGTATAGTTAATTCCCCTCTCTATTTCTAGGTTTTATTCACCTCATCTACTAGGATTAGAAAATATCACACAATGATACTCCAAGTAATATGATAAAAAGTTTCTTGAAAACTATCATGTCTTGGGGCTTTCTCCTTTTTTAAATCCCAACACTATTTTTTAAGCTCTTAAAGCAATATTGGTCCATAGAATAAGCGTTGTTTTCCTTGGATGTGCCTTGGAATTCTAACTTATACTTATGTATTATACCCATTTTCCTTGTGTTTCCCAACAAGGTGTAAAACTCTTACAAGTTTCCATTTCTATGCTAATTTGACCTTTGCGACAAGATTTCCATGCAATTTATAGACTTTTTATTTTGAGTAGAGAAAAAATTATATGCATGAGAATTGAAACAATCATGATCCATATAAGAAGATTCACACGCATCATTCATAATTAAAATATGATTATATACTTATACTCTACTCATTCATCATATATAGATTTTACATTAAAAAACATACACTATCTCCCAATCTAGTATACATTGAATTCTTATGACAAAATTTGCAATTGCATCAACATATTCTCTTGAAATATAAGCAACAAAAACTTCATCTACATTACCCCATCAAACATGATTCCAATGTTCACAAAAAAACATAATATATTTAAATTTATGCACATACATGATCAAAACAAATTCCAAGCAATCATTATATTATAAATATACATCAATTAGATTATAAATCTAAAACAACAAATAAGAAGATTTATAATCTACAATTCAAATATAGTCCATGGAAACCAATTGCATTAGAGTTATTCACCACCCAATTGCAGGCATCCAAGAAGTTAACCACCCTTGAGTCAAGTTATGAGAAAACAAGGGCAACAAGGATTGTCTATTGGGTTGTATCTCCAACTCATCCCAACCCATAGTGCTCATGAATCGACCAAATATTTGGCTAAACCATTTACCCAAGGAATCTCAACCAACCTCCAATTAGCCATGGACATATCTCTCATGGTGATTTAAAATACAAGCATGTCATATCCCTTCTCTACTACTCAGTCCTTGGAATTTCCATCTTAGAAAGTACTCCAATGTAGGAAAGAAATTTTCAATTGTTGATTTCCCTTTGGTAAAAGCCTAGTATAGTGGCATTTTTTCTTTAAAGTCATATTTTGGAAGAAGAATCATTGTAGCTTTAACCACATCTCTACAAACCATCCATTTCGATTAATAATTAGATTGACATAGCCCAAACTATTTCTTGAGTTAGTCAAGAAGATAAGAAATAAGAAGAAACCAAGAGTTTTAGATGCTCCAAGCTATAAATACCCAAAAGACCTCCAAGGGATCAAATTTCCAAGATATAAGAAGAAGATAAGTCATCATGCATCCATCTCTTAAGAGTAGTGACAATCAAGAATAGATAACAAATAAAAGAATTCCAAAAGTTTTTTCCAAAAAGAGAGGAGGAAACATCTGTTTGAAAGATGGTATCATTATTGCCTAGAGGAAATCCCCTCTTGCCACATTATAACCTCCTCTATGCTTAACAATCGTTTCCATGGGAATTATTATTATTATTGTTATTATTATATAGAGGTGCATCCTTCTTTCTATATCAATTTTAGCAAATCGCATGAAAATATCATATTCATGTTCGTTAGTGGGGTGTTGGTCTTGAGATCCTACTTTGAACTTTCATATTTCATGTAATTATTGTTTAGGGTGCTTATACACTTATCCCACCCAGGTAAGTACCAAAACAAGATAGCTACATCATTACAAGAAGTAGATAACTTATTGAAAGTAATTTTCCAAGGGTCTGAAATAGGGATAATACAACTTGCTTCTAATTATTTGATGTTTCTAAATACAAGTTCCTAACTTGATTGAAGGCTTATTCCCCTATAATGTTGCAATTGGTTATCATGGTTTCACTATAACCAAGAATTTCCTTGATATTGTTTTGTAGTCATGTTGATTAATCTTGTATAAATTATTTGTACACTTATCTTTGGATTTTAGCTACAACACTCTTAATTTGTCTTTAGTAATTTCCTTCCCTAATTTTCACTTGAAAGAGTTGTCCAATGCATCCTTTCTTAAATTTTCTAAGCTCCAAGTTGAGATCTTACAATCTTAGTGCATGGGTAACCAAAAATGTATTTCCTCATTCAACATTTTAATA
This sequence comes from Pseudotsuga menziesii, assembly GCA_001517045.1. Lineage (NCBI taxonomy): Eukaryota > Viridiplantae > Streptophyta > Pinopsida > Pinales > Pinaceae > Pseudotsuga > Pseudotsuga menziesii. Next base: position 944,550 of record LPNX010726488.1, read on the forward strand.
TTTTTCCACCCTCCTCTTTATGTTTGCTTGAGTCTCTAAATTTTTTTTGTGTCCATGTATGAGATGTTGATCATAACCCATAATGGGGGAGTTCCATGAGTGTTCCAATAATGTATGAAACCTAATATTTTAATATTTTTTCCACCCTCCTCTTTATGTTTGCTTGAGTCTCTAATTTTTTTTTGTGCCCATGTATGAGATGTTGACCATAACCCATAATGAGGGAGTTCCATGAGTGTTCCAATAATGTATGAAACCTAATAATGAAAATTAGTTTAGATTGAACCTTAAAGAGATTGGTCTCCAATTATTCACTTTCGTAATTTCACAAGAAATTGGCTTGTGATCAAACATTCCATTTAGTATAGTTATCCCAATTATTCACTTTTGTAATTTCACAAGAAATTGGCTTGTGATCAAACATTCCATTTAGTATAGTTATAATTTTTTTCAGAAGAAATTGGCTTGTGATAAACATTCCATTTAGTATAGTTATAATATTTAAAGGAAGACACTCTCATCCAAAAGGATGTCACTAACCACTAAGAGTATATCTTCTTTAAATTCTATATAGTTCTGTCCAATCCTTGTGTTTTACTAGTTGGATCAACATTTTTTAATGCTTTATATTTACGAAATGGTTATGAAGCATTAAGTCTTCAAACATAATTTCCAAATCCTTGGCTAGGGATCCTTTTCTTTGACGAGGATCAATTTAAAATGCCATGCCAAAATTTAGTTTATTGATGGTTGGGTGGTGACAAAATCAATGTAGTCTAACATCATCTTTTTTTTTATAGTAATTGTTGGGTGCATAAATATTTTTAATAAATCGATATTTTATTGGACTCTTTACTGTAGAGGCTACATATTCCAATTGTCATGAAACTTCAATGGATTCTATAGCAGAAAAAATGGGGTCTTTGGCTAATTACCCTAAGACTTAAGCTAAGGTATATAACATAGTTTTTTTTAAAGCTCAAGGGGTTAGATTGACTTATATATAACATAGTTTCTTGAAGACTAAGAGGTTAGGTTAACTGATTTTTGCCACTTTTCGGAATTTGACTAGTTTTATGTTAAAAAGTGTCTAGTTCAAAGATTCTTCAAGGCACAAGACCATTACAACAATATTCTCATCAGGATATCAACATGTCACATAGGGGAATAGAACTTGGGTGGAGAGGATAACACTCCATCCCACAACCACTCATGCTAGTCCTAATTGTCAATCTTCATGAATTACCTTATAATGGATGTAACGTCCCCGACCCTCCGATCGGTGAAGAGGATGCTACCCATTACTGCTATATACCCAGACATTTAGCCGAGCAATTATAAACTTTTCTAGTTTGTGCCAAGCAATTTGCTCAAGTTTATTTTGGCACTTATTTTTATGTTGATTTGAATTAGTTCTTAGCTGACATTGAAGAGACTCTCAGCCTTCTTGTTTTGCTTAGGACTAGTTTGTTTGGTGATCTGCCTTGATCTTTTCTCAGCATTTTCTGACCTGTTTATCAGGAATGATGAGAAAGTCTGTCCAATACAGACCTCATGCTTCTATGTCTCCTTGATTTTCACTGTTTGGAGGTGTCTCTGATCTTTTAGCTTTTAGTGGGATCCACATATCAGTTTGCTCATGTTAAAGCCTGAAAGCCCTCTGTTGGCTGTATGTATATAATGTCGTTTGACTCAAATATGAATAACAAGGTCTGGTATTTTTTCTTCTCAAAAAAAATATAACTATGACACAACTTATAAATAATATTAAGTTGTTTAAAAAATATAACTATGACACAACTTATAAATAATATTAAGTTGTTTTTTTGCTGTGTGAAAACAAAAGTGGTTTCTGCATCCACCTTTACTTAATGGTCCTCGTGGAATGGTTCAGAATACGATCTGGTTCGAGATTTATTTACTTTTAATGGCCGTTTGATAAAGCAATTTGTCACGAGTGTTTAATCTTTGTGAGTGATTGGTTTAATGATGAAAACAAGCGTTACACTACCATGCAGGTGATGAGTTTAACAACTTTCTTTCATGTTTGACAGATTATAGTGAATGCAGGCAATGGGTCCGGTGGGTTTTTTGCATGGGATGTACTGGAACAGCTTGGGGCGGATGTAAGTGGCAGCCTCAACCTCCAACCGGACGGAATGTTTCCAAACCACATTCCAAACCCTGAGGACAAATTTGCCATGTCTGTTTCATCTGCTGCTTTGTTGAAACATAAAGCCCATCTTGGTATTGTATTTGACGCAGATGTTGATAGAATTGGGGTGGTTGACCAAAATGGAATGCTTATCGACGGCGACAGGCTGATTGGACTCATGGCTGTAATTATTCTCAACGAATACCCGGGAACAACAATTGTAACGGACGCAAGGGCAAGTGAAGAACTCACTAAATTCATCGCTGACAGGGGCGGACACCATTGCCTATACAGGTTAGGATACAGGAACGTCATCAACAAAGGAGTTGAACTCAATAAAAAGGGCGTTGAATCCCATCTCATGATTGAGACCAGTGGACATGGAGCTTTAAGGGAGAACTATTTTCTGGATGATGGTCAGCTCTCCTCACTTTTTATTTTCAGTGTTGTTCTTTATAAAATTCTTATTGGTAAATCATGTTATGTAATTCAAAACACATGGCATTCAACTGTTTGAAAAAACTCCCTTTTAATTTTTTAAACTACAATCAATCAAAATGATTTACACGTTGTGAGCACCAACTAGGCCAACCTTTTCTGTCTATGCATATAGACGGACAAAACCTACGAATTTCTCGGGGTTGAAACTCGTGGGACGTATCCTTAGTGGGTTCTCAAGTAGAGCATAAAAAATACACAAACAATTAAACTTGGGTAACCACAACCTCATTGACTTGCTTATTATTGCTCATACGTACTCTTGCATGACCTTTATTTCACTTATGACAACTGTCTTCAATTCAACTTCATCTATCTTGGGCATAACTCCTTCCAGAAACTCATCCCACTACTTGATTTTTTTTGTTGACCATATAAATTTCTATATGCTTGTGAGATTTGGCCACGTCTTAAAAGTCAACCCCTATTCTCGTTGAGCTTCACAAAAAGTCAAGCATATCCCCATACATGTAAAACTTGCTATCAATACCTCTTAACATCCAACAAAGCTACATGTTATCTCATCATGTTAGCTAAAATAAACCCATTCTTAATCTAGAAGTCCCCTCTTCCCTCCCTAATTTGGATGTTGATCTTCTTTGCTATCTCTTTAGAGTCTAAACCCTTAGTTAATCATAACTAACTACTATCATTATGCAACTATGAGATACAAGTCAAGATCAATGCAATTTCTCTCCACCTTCAAGAAGTGAAGATAGCAGTGGAAAAATGAGAGTGAAAGTAGAGGTTCACCCAAAACCATTAGTGGAAAAATGAGAGTGAAAGTAGAGCTTCACCCAAAACTATTATACTCAGCGAATCACCTGAATGACACCAAACTGCTTTCAAGTAATACTTTGTTGTCCAATGTGTCTCGAGATGGAAATGTTTCTTTCTTTATATCAAAACATGGTCTCAAAACTGCATGAAAGCATAGAAAGACAAGGTAATGATGTTGCGTGATAGACCTGTTGTCACAAAGTATACCAGTCTCTTTGAGATGGCAGAGAACTTGACTGCTACACCAGTGACAGATCAAGACCTTGCCCCAAAATGTGTCATGCTGGGCAGGATCCTCTTTCTTTAGGCTTCTTGCTTTTGCTTGAGGAAAACCCAGACTAGCCATGGGAGGTGTCCCTAGTTCTGCTTTCCCAAGTACTAACCAAGAGCAAGCCCTCAACTTTCTAAACATAATAACAGAACCACTTTTGGATAGGGAACCAGGGTACTTTAGGGGTTTAGGCAAAAGGTCAAATTCGGTACCCTGGGGGTTTTTTATCAGGGAGTAAAAGAGAGCACAATCAACAGTAAAAAACAACTCCTAAGATAGAATAAACAAGCAGCATACAACACAAGAGCTGTGATAAGAACTGCTTGAAATAAAATAGGGTCTTTAGGCATGCAAATGTGACTAAAATGAGTATATGAAATGGCTGGTCTGATATATGTGTTGATGTGAAAGACAAACCAGCATATAGAAATCAGCCAAATGAGGATTCTAAAGGTCCAAAGACTTAGTATGCTGAGTGTTAATTTCCAGCTCTATTTTTGGGTAGTTTGAAGGGGTTTTGAACATGAAACACCCACAAAAGTTGAATGTGACAAAAAGTAAAGGAGGTGGGTTGATTTTAGGCCTATCTTAGCAAGAGAATGACTCATTGTGCATAAAAATCAAATCTGGTAACTAATACCAGCGAGGTAAATAACATGCTGGTGAACAATAAACAAGGTTTTGAGAGCTGAAAATTTGCAATGTAAACTAGTGCCTATTCTAGGGGGGTGTATGGAGTCATAATTTTATCATTTGAACCGAGAAAAATCTCCCTAAAAATGGCTGAAAGTTATAGCCAACAAAATAGAGTTCTAAACCCCCCACATGCGAGCCAAAAACAAAGAGAAACAGTATAATGATTGCGACAAATGGATTTTTCAGAATTCTAACTTTGAAGTCTAGTGTACTCACCTTGATCTGGACGGTTGGTGAAGTCTTCTCCGTTTCCTAACAGTTTGTGAATAGATCTCAACTCATGGAGAAAACCTCTTTCCTTGCTAGGGCGCACTTGGTAACTTGGTCACTTCAAATCTTGCCATGTACAAAGATGAAATTAGTGAAGGGAAATTCAAGCATACAACCCAACATAACAGAGATCCAAAGGCATGCAAAATGGTAAGAGGGATGGCAAGATAAAGATATCAAAATGAAAATCAATTTCTGTAAGTAAAACCCCCTTCACAATGAAGCCAAGGTGCTTTGGGGCGAACTTAGCTCCTCAATCCTGCATGAAAACTACTCCAAAAATCGCCTAAGACAAGTAAGAGTTGAAATATAGCATATAGCAGAGGTCACAAGAGAAAGAAATTCATCCAAGCACCTCTGGAAACAATGTATTTTTGCAGAAGAGAAATCTGGTTTGTATTTCAGAAAAATAGCTTGGAGTCCATACAAATGAGAGCTCACTCTCTTTTACAACTTGAGAGTGAGTTAGATCCCTATTCCAAAGCAGCGTTGCAAACATCGGCCGAGAAATCACGAGTTTTTCAGCTCAACGTTTTTTTCTCAAAAAATCACTGAAAAAATTGGGCCGATTTTTTCCCGGTCTTTCTCAATTTATCCCGAGATTTAAAAAATTGAAAAAATGAATATTTTGTATTTTATAAGTTTGTCGATTTTTGCCAATGTGCTGCCGAGATATTCCAAAACGATGTTTCCTGGACCTTGACGATTTTTTATCTGTGCCGATGTTTGCAACACTGATCCAAAGAGATCGACGGTTAAGATTACATCTTGAGAGTGCGAGAATGCAACAATAAGATCAACCTCATCCCTCTTCTCTTGTTGATAAATCTTGTTTATTGGACAATAAGTTGGGGCTGCCCTCCCTTTTTGTGGCTGAATTTCAGCCCCACTACCAACTTTGCTAGATGCATTTCTTAAGAATGGAAGAGGATCATCATGTTTTTGAAATTTCTTGCTTGTTGCTACCACATTCCCCAAGTCAACTGTATTCTCTTTCTCCAACTCATGTCTTTGGGTAGCATTGATGCCTTTGCATGCTACTAGTCCACAAGGAAGGCCCAACAAATGGCCTTTAACTCTATGTTCTCTTGAATTCATTACTGCAGAAATTACAAAACCAACCAACATTCTCTCCCCGAACAAACTTCGATCCAGGCCGTTGTTTCCTTGTTACATACTTCCATAGGGGGTATTTTTTTTCTTGTGATTGTTGTTTTGCTACAACAGGGTTATATGATGTTATGGAAGCACCAACAACTTCACTTGAAGCAATGCCACTAGCAGGAAATGTAAACTAGGAGGAGAGGGACTGCCAACAGTGACATTCTTCCCTTTCTTTTGACCTTTGCTAGCTTTCTTTGAAGATTGAGCCATCACTTCCTTGAATCCTTGAGCTAAATGAAAAATCTGTGCTTCTATGGTTAAAAAAAAGTGTTGTGTAAAAAAACTAGTCTCCTAGCTGCCAAATGTAAGTTAAATCCACCTTCAATCCTTTCTTTGCACTCCTAAACCCTTCACCTGTAAACAAAAAACACCTTCCATGACTGTCCACCTCAAAAAAGACAAACAGAATGAAGAGGGGTCAACGTATTTAAGCACGTGGGCCTTTATTCTGTAGGACACGTGTTCAACATGTGTCACGTGCCTGGCATGTTGGACACGAACAAAGAGGCCTATAAGGTCGTCTCATGTTTCATAATTCACAGGTGAACCATATGAACAAGGAACCCCTGAAGATACGCCATTAAATCAACTAGGGTGCACATTTTCGTCAAAGCATAAGTGCAAAAAACACGATACTTTTTTGGATATTAATTTTCTAACTTTTTAGGTTTTTCCAATATTATATTTTTTTTGGATTTTTTACAATAAATATACAAGAGAATTTTGATAAAAAAGAAGAGAAAGGGTTATGACCTTAGTCTTCAACCTTAGGGCAATTAGGGATTGAGGTCAACATCCCTACTCAATTTGGCTATTTAATATTTATTATTTACCAACTGGGGAAAAGGCTTGTAACCTGATACTAGGTCATGGTAGCCAAAACCCTAATTAGGGAAAACAGTGAACCTTAAGGCCCGCAATAAAGAGCTTCAAGAGGAAGGTCTCCTCAGACAAGACTGGCAAGATGCCAATAAAAACCCTAATTTACCTTGCTTAAGGTGCAAAAGAAACATCAAACAAGAAAATGGAGAGACCTTACCAACATTAACCAAGAAAAGAGCAAGAGAAAGAGTTCTTAGGTCCTCCTTAGCCACGAGTTATAACAACTATTCTTAGGATCATGCTTGCAAGATAGCAAACCCTAGAAAATTCACCATTCAACCTTCATCACATGAAAAAATCGCCAAAGAGAGAGATGCACATCACTTAGAAGCTAGAGAAAAAAGTACATAATTAGAACCCTTGTCTTGTTCCAATTGAGTGATTGGAGCCTTTATTTATACGAGGCTTCGTAGGATTTTTAAATTTTTAGAGCCTACCTTACTAAAAAGTGAAAATAATTTAAAACTAGGGTTTTTCACCCACAAGTTGAGGACTAAACCATAAAAAGACTAAAAATAATGATAAAATAATCAAAATGGCTTCATCCAAGTGAAGTGATGAGCCGAGAGAGGACGTAGTGCCCCAACTAACCCCAACAATGTAGAAGATCCCTCAACATCCTCCCCTTTTATCAAGGTAAGGCTTCTTGAAGTGGATGACGACATGTTGAAGTGTGCACATGTGAACCAGGAGGAGGGGTCATACAAGGAAAATAAGGTCCAAGTGGGCATAAATTGTCAGAGTTTGCATTTTAATTCAATTATGTTAGATATTTAAACTGAAAGATAGACAAGCACAACAATACACAATAACACAAAGATTTTCCTCGAGGAAACCATAAAGGAGAAAACCCCGCAAACTTCTTCAGAATAGTTCTTTCACTAAGTATAATGTCAAACCAAGATAGAATACCCAGAGAAAGATATCTTCGGCAATTTCTTCTTCTTCTCACACTGGCACACTTGTCTCTCTCTCTCTTTAGCAAACTTGAGTGAGTGAGTGTATGTCCAAATGAGGGAGGGCACCTCCCTATTTATATTCTTTAAGCGACTAACCTAAAACCTAACTGGGGCCGACCTCCTAACCTAATAAGCTTGATTTGTCTCTTGGGAGACTCAAAGATACAATTTACAATATTTTTTTTGGGGACTATTGCCCCGACTTACAACAGAGGTTTTACCTCGATATTTTGACATGACCAAATTCAATAATGACATCCCCAAACGGAGGAAAAACATCTTCGACAGAGGTAAAATAAAATACAATAATAATATACAATAGAATATCTTCCGAAGTTACATTTTCAACAACACTCCCTCTTAACTAGGAAGGTATTCTCTTGACCTAGTCATCGTCACAACTGGACATAGTCTCTGGCCATCATCGCTGGATCATCACTGGATCATCATCGCCGCTACATCAATTCTCATCTTGTTGACCATTGACTAGTGACATCTTTCAAAGCTATCCGTCCTCAAAAGTTTCTACAGAGCCAACCATGTTTCATCCCGGATGTAGGGCTAGCTCACATCTAGGTATTCATCATCTCCACGAGCAAGCCATCAAGTAGGTACAGCCCAAGACCACACATTAAATTGCCACAACAATCACTAACATCTCCTACTGTCTTCTCATTGTGTCCAAATCATCTCATCATCATACATGGAGAGAAGCCTAGATGCACACCTCATGTCCAATAGACCACCTGCGTCTCCCACCTAGTGGGTACAACCTAGGAGCACCCCATGTGCATTATGTTTCTCAACGGTCAACCCACGTCTACCAGCATGGGAGCACATCCAGGAGCACCCCAGGTGCATTACGTCCCAAGGACCACCTATGTCTTTCACCATGCGAGAACCAACCTAGGCGCATACAAAGTGTCTTTGTGACCGGTGGACCTCTCAGCGTCTCTAGCATGGGAGTACAACTAGGATCACCCCAGCTGCATTACGTCCCAAGGACCACCTGCGTCTTCCACCATGCGAGAACCAGTTCTAGTGCATCTGCGTCTTCCGGTCTCATCACTCCCTCTTTCAAGGAACCTCGATCTGGATGACACCAAGCCTCTCTCTGAAGTATTCAAACTTTGCTTTGGCTAACGGCTTGGTCAACACATTGGCTATCTGCTCATTTGTCGCCACATACTAGAGCTTCATTGCTCCTCTCTACACCATATCCCGGATATAGTGATACTTGATCTCAATATGCTTCGACTTATCATGGAACACTGGGTTCTCCGACAACTTCACACAACTCTAGTTGTCGCAAAAGATACAAGGCACCTTTTAACTTGAGATCAAACAAATTTGACAGATGCTTCCGAAGCCATACTGCCTCACAACTAGCCGAACAGGCTACACCATACTCTGCTTCGGCTGTACTCAAAGCCACACATGACTGCTTCCTGCTAAACCAGGAGATCACACCGGATCCCAAACTGAAGCAGCATCCCGAAGTGATCTTCCTATCTGTGGCACTGCCTTCCAAATCTGAATCAACATAACCATGCAGGTTAATCTTCTGAGTCGCTTCATACTTGAGCCCATACTCAATTGTACCCTTCAAGCACCTCAATACATGCTTTGCAGCAATCAAGTGAACATGTCTCTGATTCGTCAGGGATTGGCTCAGGGTGTTCACAACAAAGCATATGTCTGGCCTTGTGTTCGTCAGGTACATCAACGAACTAATCATCTGCCGATACATTGTGGCATGAATTGTCTTTGATGAAGCATCACACAGTAGCTTATTGTTTGATGCCATTGGTGTGGCCATTGCCTTGGAGTTCATCATTCCAAACCTTTTCAAAATCTCCATTGCATACTTTCCTTGACCAAGGAAGATCCCAACCGCACTTTGCCACACCTCCATCGCTAAGAAGTAATGCATCATCCCTAGGTCCTTTATCTCGAACTCAGGGACAAGCCTCCTCTTTGCATTTGCAATGAGCTCATCCTCGCCTGTCAGAAACATGTCTACATATAGCAAAAATATCACTGGTTTTCCACCTTCAACCTTGAAGTAAAGGTTGGAATTCGCTTTACTCTTGGTAAAGCCTAAGCTCATCAGGAAGCTGTCCATCCTGTCGTACCACGTCCTGGGTTCCTACTTCAATTCGTACAAGGATTTCTTTAACTTGCACACATGAGTCTGTCTGTCAAGTGTCTCAAATCCCAGTGGTTGCTCCACATACACTTCCTCTTCAACTACACCATTCAAGAATGTTGTCTCGACGTCCATCTGGTGTACCTTCCATTTCATTATTGCAGCCAATGCAAGTATTGATATGATGGAAGTGTATCTTGCTACAGGTGCAAATGTCTCCTCGTAGTCTATGCCTTCTTTCTGGGAGAAGCCACGTGCCACAAATCTTGCCTTGTGTTTTTCAATGCTATCATCTGCAGCATGCTTGATCTTGTAGATCCACTTCGAAGTTACAACAGACTTCCCTTCGGGTCTTGAAATTATCTCCCAAACATCATTCTTCATAATCAACTGGTACTCTTCGATTATGGCATTTATCCATTCTTTCTTCTTTGTTGCTTCTTCATAGTTGGAAGGTTCTTTATCAATGATGTCACATAGCAGGGCTACATAGTTGGAGTATGGTCTAGGTCTCTTGCTTTCTCTATGCATCCCTTCAGTAGCACCATACTTCTTTGCATCTTGTATTGCTTCTCGTGCCCATGCTAGTCTTCTTTTGTGGGAGTTCTTCTCACGAGGTGGTTCTACAGGTTCTTGTGGTTCTACCATGTTGTGGTCTTCATGATCTTTTGGAGTCGCTTCTTCCATTGTTGTGTCTTTGACTTTGGTTGCTTCAGGTTCTTCAATCTCTTCAGTAGGTAGTTTTCTTGATTTGATGTATGCTGAGTCTTCGTCGAAAGTTACGTCTCTACTGATGTTGATCTTCTTGAATCCTGGGAAGTATATTCGGTAGGATTTTAAAGTGTCGCTGTATCCCAAGAATATTCCCTTCTTTTCTGAAGGATCTAGCTTGGTTCTCTTTTCCTTTGGGATGTGTATGTACACTAGGCAATGTTATCGGAACCGGACCGGTCATTGAACCGGCGAAGCCCAAAATGTGAACCGGACCGGAACCGGCAAAAAACCGGGTAAAAAACCGGCTGACTAAAAAATACATAAAATATTCATATTTTGTAAAAAACGTATATAACAATAGAAAAATGGAACAATGGACAACAACCAATCCAAAGATAACCTTTCAAAACAATAATGGTGATTCCTTAGCCAAAACCCAATGACATTCAAAGGATGAGTGTCACTCCAATAATATAGTTTATGTTCAAGATATTCACCGCAATTGACCCTTTGGATTTTAAGTCTGAGAATTAGCTTCTGAAATACATGCCAGCAAATAACCAAAAGCATTTTTCTTTTTTTCCATGGACAACCTTCCTAATATTTCCAAGATTCTCTAATCCTTCTCTACTTTCATCAGGGATGAAGATTTCACAACAGTGGATAACAACCTGTCCAAAGGTAACCTTTCAAAAACAATAACAGTGATTCCTTGGCCAAAAGCCAATGATAATTCAATTGTTAAAAGCATAGGTAGATGTTTGAATGAAGTTAAATTATTTCAATATTAAAGAAAAGGATGAGGTTAATATACAAGCCGATGCTAACAAGAATAATATGCGAGCAAGTAAGCAAACCAGGTACTTAGAATTAAAAAATCAAATATGGCATCATCCAATCTACCGATCTTAAACATCACAAACAACCCAGCTCTTATTTAGTCTTGCTGTAATTAGAGATTTTGGACTAATTTTTTTAATAAGAACTCGTAGTCCATGTATGGTTTATTATAAATCCCTTTGAATCAGGCCACAAGCATTGAAATTAATCTTGAAATATTGGACTTTGGAAGAACAATGGAAAGATCTATAAAGGTACATTTCTTCATAACTAGCACCCACTACTGATGGATAAGTTACAACAATTTTCCAGTTCAACCAGACTCCTAACACCTCATCCCACAAGTCACACAAGCTATTAAAAATTGAGTTTTCTGGTTTAAAAAAAAAAATTTGAGTTTCTTGAGTCCCCAGTCCAGATCGGCCGGTTTTGGCCGATTTTGGCCGGTTCCATACCCGGTCTGGACAAAAATCCGGTTTTTTTCCATTTTTTTGCTGACCGGACTGGCCAACCCTGTAAACCGGTCAGACCGGCCAGTTTTGCCGGTTCCAGTCCGGTTCCGATAACGCTGACACTAGGTAGCCAAATATCCTGATATGGATGACTTCTGGTTTCTCACTTGAGAAAGCTTCTTCGGGAGTCTTATTGCTTAATACTTTGTGAGGTGTATGGTTTTGTACATACACAATTGTCCTTACTACTCCTGTTCATAAGTGCATCGGAAGATCCTGGTCATGTAGCATTGCTTTTGCTGCTTCCATTATCGTTCTGTTCTTTCGTTCTGCAACTCCATTATGTTGAGGATTATAGGGAGTGCTCAACTCTCTCTTAATCCCAAATTCTTTGCAAAGATCCTTGAATTCCTTCGAAGTGAATTCTCCACCATTATTTGATTGTAGGGTCTTGATCCTCTTCTCAGTGTGATTTTCAACCAAGGATTTGAATTCCTTGAACTTGCTAAATACCTCATCTTTACTTTTCAAGAAATAGATCCAAGTCTTACGGGAAAAGTCATCTATAAAAGAAACATAATATAAATACCCGCTTAGTGAGCTGGATGACATGGGACTGCATACATCTGAGTGGACTATTTCCAATATTCCTTTGCTTTGCTTTCATTGCTGGGAAGTGCCTTCTTTACATTCTTTCCTTGCGCACATCCTTTGCAAATGCCTTCATGTCTTGTTTGGATTTATGGCAGTCCTGAAACTGCTTTGCTTGCAATAGGTAGTGCTCTATAGTGCACATGTGCAAGCCTTCTATTCCATAGTTCATTTGGTTCCATGGAGTCATGAACCAATGCTTGTTCAGGTTGTTGCTTTAACTTGTACAAGCCTCCCTCTTGCTCTCCAATTACTGTTGCATCATCTATTGTCTTTCTTTTTGGCCACATTAGGACTTGGCTATCAACAAATGCAACCCTTATTCCTTCTGCATCTAGTGTTGAGATGGAGAGAAGATTCTTCTTTAATCTCGGAACATATAGAACATCTTTCATCTTCAAAGATTTGCCGGAGTCTAGCTTGTAGGAAGCTTCTCCACTTCCTTTTATGGGGTATTGATAGTCATCCCCAAGTTTCACCTTATGAGGTGACTCATGCTCAGATAGATTGGCGAATGATTCTTTGTATCCCGTCATGTGCTTGGATGCTCCACTATCTACAAGCCAATCATTGCTCCCTTGTGTGATAGTGCCAGTGAGTGCTGAGATTAGGACATATTCTTCATCGCTTAAAGAATCATCTCTCTCTTCTCTGGTTCTTTTCATTGCTGGTTCATCATCTTCAACATTGTGAGCATGATGTCTTTTCTTGTTAGTCTTCTTGTTGGAGGAACCTCTGTTTTTGGGGCAATTTATGGAGTAGTTTCCCTTCTCATCACATGTGTAACATCTAACACTGGATAGATCTCTTCTGGGTCTCCTTTGTCTTCTGTGATGGTGGTCCTCCCTCTTGTTGTGATTTCTTCTAGTGTGAACTGTGAGAGCTTGATCATCATTTGCTCCCATCTTCTTTTCTCTTGCTATTACCAAGCTTCTTCTTGAGTGCATTCTTCTCATAGTCTACTGAAAGTGATCAACTTTTTCCTGGCACATATTCCTTGAATGAATGAGTCCCATTATCTTGGGAGACCATTCAAGGTGATCATAATGATCTCTTCTTCTACCTTTTCTTCAATTGCTTCAAGTTGTTCCTTGATTTGAGGGACCCTTGTGAAGTAGGATTGCATAGTCTCTGAGTGTAGGATCTTCACATTCCTGAGCTGGTTCCTTAATGTCATCTTCCAATTGATGTTCTTCCCTTCAAATAACTTCGTCAAAGCATCGAACATCTCCTTGGGTGTCTTCAAAGATGACACATGGGGAATGCGATGATCTTTAATGGAATCTGCAATAATTCTCTTGGCCTTGACCAATCTCTTCTTGTGGATATCCTTTGCTTCATCTCGCTCTGGTGCTGGAACTTCCTCACTAATATATTTGTACAAATCGTTATCTTCAAGGACAAGAGAGATCCTGTGCTTCCATGCTCGGAAGTTGTCAACTCTCTCAAGCTTATCATGAAGCTTGGTGTGGTGAGTCAATTTGAAATGAGAACCTCAAATGGAAATGGCAGAGATTTTAGGTCATACCAATTTGAGATGTCCAACCTGGTTTTGGAGCTGGATGGCCTAGAGTTTGTTAGAGAAACCGTAATTTTCCAAAGTAGGAATTTTAAACTTCTTATTGGACAGGAAGATGCGCCTCTTTAAAGCGAGTTGTCCAATGTACTCCTTTTTCTAAATTGATGGAGGAAAACCCCAAAAGATTGATGCCCTAGTTTTCTCCCGGCACCAGTGTTTGGGTCAAAAATGAAAATTCTTCAAACTTGATTCTGCTTCCTCCAAAAGATGCGCCCTCCTAGGGCAAATTAGCCTAACCCTCTTTTTCTAAAGATCTGTGGAGAGAAGACCTTGAACTAGGAAGCCCTAGTTTCCTGCTGCTGCACAATGCCTTCTTTTTAGGTTAGCTCTGATACCATGTTAGAGTTTGCATTTTAATTCAATTATGTTAGATATTTAAACCGAAAGATAGACAAGCACAACAATACACAAGAACACAAAGATTTTCCTCAGGGAAACCATAAAGGAGAAAGCTCCGAAAACTTCTTCAGAATAGTTCCGTCACTAAGTATAATGTCAAACCAAGATAGAATACCTAGAAAAGATATCTTTGACATCTTCTTCTTCTTCTCACACTGGCTCACTTGTCTCTCTCTCTCTTTAGCGAACTTGAGTGAGTGAGTGTATGTCCAAATGAGGGAGGGCGCCTCCCTATTTATATTCTTTAAGTGACTGACCTAAAACCTAAGTGGGACTGACCTCCTAACCCAATAGGGTCGACCTGTCTCTTGGGAGACTCAAAAATACAATTTACAATATTTCTTTTGGGGACTATTGCTCTGACTTACAACAAAAGGTTTTACCTCGATATTCTGACATGACCAAATACAATAATGACATCCCCAAACGGAGGAAAAACATCTCCGACGGAGGTACAATAAAATACAATAATAATATACAATAGAATAGCTTCCAAAGTTACATTTTCAACAACATAAATAAGATGTGCTAAACCGGGCATGACAACCCTCACATGTGCAATCACCTTCTACATAGCATTAACATAAGTGTTACTAGGAGCCCCTAAGCCATGTGTTCTAATGGGTCCATCCAAAGAAGAACTAGAGTACCAACCCAAGGCACAAAAGCCCAAAATGATGGGGGACTTCCGCCCATCAAGGGGAATTCCTTAGAGTGAAAACCAAGAGGACCTTCCATGTCTAGACCATGAGCCTTGAGCCCTACTAGACTAACACTTTTACATAACACAAGACCATATTTAGCCTTTTACAATGGCAAAAAGACCATTCACTCTAGTATATTTTGGTAAGCATGTTGCAGATGATCTAGGGTGTAACACAACTCAAGAACAATTGTCCACGATAGATAACCAACCCATGAGGAAGGGATCATCCCCTTCTACAAGCCACTTGAATGCCACCATGCATGCCACAAGAGAGAAATAAGGAGCGTGCTCCATTAAAGATGATACCTAAAAGTGCTATGATGCCATCTATGTACGAAGGATCAAGAACGCACAACAAGAAAAAGCATCCACAAGTATCAATACTAGGCCATCTAAATCTCTATCAAAATGTAACCTCCTATTGAAAATGTGATAAAAATCACATGTGGACACCCATGCGAATTGGGGGCTAACATCTGGCTCCAATTATGGGACATGTACTCTCATGAGAGTGTAAAAGAACCTCAGAATCTCTGAGATGCACCGGTTAGCAATGACCATCAATGCGAGAAAAACAAAAACCAAGTGGTGGGATGGATAACCTCAACCGACCTAAACACCACATCGCATCCAAAAGTTCTATCATTATCAATTTTTATTTTATTTTTAGAAGTTGCTTTACAAGTAAGGCATAAGCCAATGCCAAAAGCACACCAACCTACTCTAATGCTCATGCAAGAGCTTATTCGTTCTCCTACCTACCTACTCTAGAAATTGAACAAGGGCATGCTAGGAAAAATCAAATATCCAATGAACCCACCTTAGTATCTCATCCATGACATGAATTCTTCCCTTATTTTTAGTGATGGACCAAGACAAGACAACATCAATCATCAAATGAGTACATGCTATAATCTTTATAACAATAGGGCTGAACATGAAAATGAGATCATAAGCATGTGAAGAATCACCTATGTTGCACAATTTTTTGGAACCTGGGAACGTAGGGAATGTGGGTACGAGTATCGAATACATCTAGAAGTTTCCCCCAAATTTGCAGGAAACGACAGGTTGGGAACGACAATACTATATATTAAAAAAACGACTTAGCTTATCCCTTATATTACAGTTGTAACTAGAAACTCTTAGCAGATGGAAATGGCAATGAATTAAGATTACTATCCATGCCATGGATTATATATGGTAGACTCTTTCAAAAGTGGGGACTTTTAGAAGTTATAGTCCCTATATTTGTGGGTATATGTAAAGAGTAAGTTTTTAGTTTTGTGCCAACTCTGATTAAAATGTATTGGAAGATTATATGTTTACAAGACATTCTATGCTTAAGGTATTTGCAAAGGTGTATAAATAATCAAATTTAAATTATTATAAAATAATAATCAATATAATTTTTATTTAAATGTAATGTATGAATTTAGTTTTAACGTAATTTTTTTTTATTCATAAAGTAGTCAAAATAGATTTACATTTATTATTGATTAGCGGTAACTATAATTCAGCGTAGGGATGAGTGAATACTCTAGCATGGGTGGTAGACAAAGATTAGTGCATCAACTCCACAAGGTAGCACGAAATAGACTTTTACTGCAACATAGTTTTCTAGAGGTAGGAACAGTTCTTTAGTTCGTATTTCAGGATCAGTAGAGAGACGAGCTTTAGAGTTAGAGGGAGCTTCTAGAGCAGATATCATGATGTGTTTGGAGAGGGATTCTGGTGGTGGATGGGTCAGAAAGACCTCCCTCGCGAAGATGGAGTGTTGAAATTTGTAGCTCGGGATGTCCTTCATGTGATGATGCCTAACATGAAGGGACATAGAGATCAAGTATCACTTCATCCGAGATTATGTTTAGAGGGGAGTTGTGAAGCTTTAGTACATATCTACAGATGAGTAGACTGCAGACACTCTTACAAAGGCTTTGGTGAAGGGGAAGTTTGTCTTCTTCAGATATAAGCTTGGAGTGGTGCATAACACTTTCCTTGTTAAGAGGGAGTGTTGATTTTTGGAGTAATAGAGGACAAGTGCTTTGCATGGATTCAATGTTGAAAGCATGCGGAGATGTCCAAGCTTTACCTTTTCACTTATTTATGAAAAAGCGACTTTTATTAATTTACGGAGAAAAGTTATTTAATTAGATTTTTTAATGCCGAATGGGAAACATTTTAATGCAGAAGTGAAACTTTTAATGCGGAAGTGAAATTAGGGTTTTGGAACCCTAAAAGTCACCAATAAATTATAAAAGAGAGGCAGAGGGTAAAAGTTTAATAGATCATGTGAGATACATGTGACTGGGGGAGCACACATTCTTAAGCAACCAAGAGCAAAGAAGAGGGTCGAATCCCAAGGAAGAGGGGGCACACTTTTCACTTGAAAGGACAGAGAAAGGGCATGATTCCCAAGGCAGTCATGAGGGATGACGTCAGCAGGTTTTTCAGCAATAGAGAGGGTGCACAGATCCCAAGGCAACTATACAGTAGCAGTCCATACAACTAGCGGATCATGGCCACACGTGTGAGCAGAGAGTGCACTTCCCAAGGCGTTGTTTTTGCAAACTGTTTGCAACAAGGTTTTGACCAAGAGATTTGACACAAAAACCAAGGTAACAGGTTCTTTTAATCTGAGAAATTTATGCTGTAAAAATTTATTTTCTTCACTGGTACAAAAATCAAGAAATCTCCATTAATATTGGTTTTCCCATTTGGGTTTCCAGGGTGAAAATGATTGTGTACTGTGTGTGATTGGTTTCTTGTTCTGCTGCGTAGTATTATCAGTTATTTGAGCTTATGTATTGCTGTTGATAAAATCAAATCTAAGAATTTAATTCTGCATGCATCTAGGTTACTTTGTTGGAAGTAGTAGTCAGATTATAAGCTCTACATAAAATTAATAGGAACAGGGCTTGTATATATGTCTCCATCATGTGGCTACCCATCAAAACCTGTAAAATCATCATGAAAACCTTCAAGGAGAGAGAGCTTAGGTTTTCCCCACACCACAGTAGATCTAAACCAGCATGAAAATGAAGAAGAAGAATGATTCTTGAGCTTGAACATGAAACCTTCAGCAAAATATGCCTGGAAATGACTGTCAAAACTTTCATAAACAATAACCTCTTGCTGCCCCAAATCATCATCAAAATCAATATTGGCCTGTAGAGAACATGGTTGTGATGCTCAATGTTTGCACTAGAAGAGGGAAAACTTGCCCTTGAAGAGGGCAAACAATGTTGATCCAAACCTGCAAATAAACTTTGTCTTGCTGTCCCAAATCAGCACCAATCAGTAAAGAAGATGGTTGGAAAAGATGACCCAAATCTGTACTAGAAGAAGGCACACAAGACTGCCCCAAATATGCATTAAAAGCATCCTCTTGTGGCTCCAAATCTGCAATACTAGAATATGAACATGGCTGGAAATGATCATGGAAAATATCCTCAAAACATGGCTATCCAAAGGGTTCAAAATCAACACTATCAACACTAAAAGTGTCATAGATAGGATCCCCTAGAGATCTTCAACAATCACCATCAAAACTATGATCTACTTCTAGGAGATGCTCATCAGTCATATCACATCTTTGGTCATCATTATCCAACAAAGAGGAAAATACATTCTCAAATACATGATCATCCAAGGATTTTCCTTCATCATCATAAGATACTTCAAGAATTTGAGAAGAGAAACTCACCAAACCCTTACCTAGGTTTTCAACAAAAATACCTTCAAGGGATTCTTATTGCACATGCTCTTCTTCATGTTCTTCTTTGATGCCTACACAAACTTTTTCTTCAAGGAGGATGGAGTCACAAGGTGCTTCTTCAATATTTATGGGCTCTTTTTTATGGGCTTGAGCTTCAAAGGAATCCTCATGGCCATGCACATGCTCTTCTTCTTGATCTTCAATGATGTCGTCAATAGGCATAGGTTTTTCTTGACGACAAGTTGAGTGCTTTCAACAAGGATCACTTCATGTGCTTCTTCATTGGCTTATCTTATGCCAAGCTTTTCTTGGATGGATTTAGTCAAGGAGACCAATCTCTCCTTGTATCTTTTGATTTGATCCAAGGGAGCATCAGAAGGGTCTCTTTCATACTCAAGCATAAAGTATTGGATAAATCTCTTTGTGATTTGGAAAGAATCTCTTAGATCTTCAATACTTTCTTCTTTCACATAACTAGCATCCCATCGCTCATGAAATGCTTGAACCAAATCTGCAAGATACCTTCCTACACAACTTCTTAAGCCAAACCTTTGCATCCCCTTGCAAGGAAAATGCAAATATATTCATTAAAACATCTTCATGCACAACTTTGAGATTTGACATAGCATCCATAATTGAAGAAAGATAATGAGGAGATTGATGAATATCACCATGAAACTTTGAAACATGATCTTGCCACTTTGAACAGGGAATTCCCTCAACATCAAGAGAAGAGTTGCCACCTAATCCAAGCATGGGTGAAAAAAACCTTCAACTTACCAGATGCA
The DNA here is from genome assembly GCA_001517045.1 of Pseudotsuga menziesii. Classification (NCBI taxonomy): domain Eukaryota; kingdom Viridiplantae; phylum Streptophyta; class Pinopsida; order Pinales; family Pinaceae; genus Pseudotsuga; species Pseudotsuga menziesii. The sequence goes on from LPNX010726488.1 coordinate 964,221, forward strand.
GCTTTGGGGGTTAGTTCAGGTTGGGTTGCAACTGTCGCCACAACTCTCAATCCCTCTATTTAGGTCGACTCCTAAACAAAGCCAAGGGAGGCAGACCCTAAGAAAAATAAACCGGGGATTGAATATAGGAGTTGAATTGAAATGTTGGAAGTACAAATGATATTTCAAAAATAAAACAAGTACTTAAAATGGAAGCAGATATAAGCTACGAGATATAACATCAATACAACTACTTCAATATACAACTTCGATTTAGATGCATGTAAATAAGCAAGGAATAAAGTAACAATAGCAACTTATGATCTACCAGTGATGGAGATCAGTGCCTTAAGCTCCTTTTAGCCAATTTAATATTGAGTGGAGTTAGGATGTTAGGGACCTAGGCTAGATTGTAGGTTAGAGTCTGTTAGTTTTTCGCAATTTAATCAATATGATCTAGGATCTTATCTGAAAGAATAACATGCACAACAATAATCACAAGAGACAAGAGACACAAAGATTTTCATTGGGGAAATCATAAAGGAGAAAACCCCGCAACCTCCTCAGAGATAGAATGAGCACCAGTAGCAAAAGTAAAACCCAAAAGTATAAATATGATCTTCGACAGCTACTCTCTCTCTCACTTGTGCAAGTTAGACTTCTCTGTTTCATGCGCTATTGATGAGTGAGTGTGTATGTTGAAATAGAGAGTCACACTCTCAATTTATACCTTTTTTCCACTTGACATTTTCTCTACAGGTCCGACTTCTCTAGGAGAGTCTAATAACCCTAATATAACTTAACTGAGGGGTCTAATGCCCCGACATACAATGGAGGGTTAAACTCAATGACTTTACATGACTTAATTACATTAATGACTCTCCCGATCGGAGGAACAAACATCTCCGCCGGGGTACAATGAAGTACAATATGAAATATACAAGTGAATATCTTCTGAAGTTACAATTACATTAACACTCCCTCTTAACTAGGAATGTATTCTCTTGACACAGTTCATCAGCACAAGTCTTCGTCACTGGATCATCATCAAAGTTGGATCATCGTCGTCACTACTGCTGCTGTTCTCATCATCTCGAACAAATGGTGCTATCTCTTGAATCTACTCATTATAGGAAGTTGTATAGAGCCAGCCCTTTTTCATGCTAGATGTAGGCCTAGCCTCCATGTAGGTGTTCATCATCTCTGCGAACAAGCCATCAAGTAGGTACATCTCAAGACTTATTATATGCCTCTTGTAAAACCTCCAGGATCCTACTGTTACCTCATCATCTTCAGATCATCTCATCGTCACACGGAGCACAACCTAGATACACATAACACAACACTTACATCCACCGGCATGGGAGGATAAACCTACCACCATCTGGGAAAGGCTCAACAATTACATCAACGACCATGGGAGGACTAACCTACCACCATGTCGAAAAAGCTTCAACAATTACATCAACGACCATGGGAGGACCAACCTACCACCATGTCGGAAAGCTCGACAATTACATCAATGACCATGGGAGGACCAACCTACCACCATGTCGGAAAAGCCCGACAATTACATCAACGACTATGGGAGGACCAACCTACCACCATGTCGAAAAATCCCATGTGTATCTGTGTCTTCCGGACTCATCGCTTCCCCTTGGAAGGAACCTCGATTTGAAGTACACCAAGCTTCTCTCTGAAGTATTCAAGCTTCACTCTAGCTAGCGGCTTGGTCAATACATCGGCTATCTGCTCTTCCGTTGCAACATACTGGAGCTTCACTGCTCCTCTCTGCACCATATCCTTGATATAGTGATACTTGATCTCGATGTGCTTCGACTTGTCATGGAACACTGGGTTCTCAGACAACTTCACACAACTCTGGTTGTCGCAATTTATACAAGCAGCATCCGACTGGAGATCAAACAAATCATACAGTAGCTTCCTCAACCATACTGCCTCACAATTAACCGACCAAGCTGCGACATACTCTGCTTCGGCTGTACTTAGTGCCACGCAGCACTACTTCCTGCTAAACCAAGAGACCTGATCCCATACTAAAGCAGCACCCCGAAGTGCTCTTCCTATCAATGGCACTTCCTTCCCAATTTGAATCCACATAATCCTCCAGGTTAATATTCTGATTCGCATAATACTTGAGCCCATAATCAACTGTACCCTTCAGGTACCTCAGAATATGCTTTGCGGCAATCAGGTGAACATGTCTTGGATCCGTCAGGAACTTGGATCACTACTGCATCATCTATGGTCTTTCCCTTTGGCCACATAAGAACTTGGCCATCTACAAATGCAACCCTCATACCTTTTGCATCCAATACAGATATGGAGAGAAGATTCTTCTTTAGTCCTGGTACAAACAAGACATCTTCCATCTTCATATACTTTCCAGAGTCTAGCTTATAGGAGGCTTCACCACTTCCTTTTATAGGATACAGGTAGTCATCCCCAAGTTTCACTTTGTGGGGTGACTCATGTTCGGATAGGTTCATGAAGGATTCCTTGAATCCTGTCACATGCTTGGAAGCCCCACCATCTATGAGCCAATCATTGCTTCCATGTGTAATAGTTCCTGTGAGGGAAGAAATCAGAACATACTCTTCATCGCTTGAAGAATCTTCACTTTCTTCTCTGGCTCTCTTCCTGGGAGGTTCATCATCCTCTGCAGTGTGAGCATGATGTCTTCTTTTGTTGTTCTTCTTCTTGCGAGAGCCACCTTTATTTCTAGGACAATCTTTGGAGAAGTGTCCCTTCTCATCGCATGTATAGCATCTGACATTAGATAGATCTCTCCTGGGTCTTCTAGGGTTATCTTTCTGATTCTGGTGATGATGCTTTCCTTTCTTGTGATGAGAGTGCTCCCTTTTGTTATTCTTGATGTGTGCTGTGAGAGCTTGATCTTCATTTCCCATCTTTTCTTCTCGAGCTATGATTCGAGCTTCTTCTTGTGAGCATTCCTCCCACAGCCTACTGAAAGTAATTAACTTTCTTTTAGCACAAATTCCTTGAATAAAGGAGTCCCATGACCTAGGGAGACCATTCAAGGTGGTCATCACAACTTCTCCATTCTCTACGACTTCTCCCACGGATTCAAGTTGTTCTTTGATTTGAGAGACCCTTGTAAAGTATGACTGTATGGTCTTTGCATTTTGGATCTTTACATTCGTCAACTGATTTCGCAAAGTCGTCTTCCAATTTATATTTTTTCCTTCAAATAGCTTGGTTAAGGAATTAAACATTTCTTTAGGTGTCTTTAAGGAAGACACATGTGGTATAAGGTGATCCTTGATAGAATCAACAATAATCCTCTTGACCTTGACCAAGTTCTTCTTGTGTAAGGCTTTAGCCTCATCTCCCTCTGGAACTGGAACCTCTCCACTTATGTAGGTGTCCAATTCATTTTCTTCAAGAATAAGTGAAATCCTATACTTCCATGCTCGGAAGTTATCAACTCCTTCAAGCTTATCCTTAAGCTTGGTGTGGTGAGACATCTTTAATAAGAACCTCAAATGGAAATACAAAATATTTAGATCTTACCACTTTGAGATGCCCGGACTGGATCTGGAGTTGATCTTCTGCAATGCTGGTTTTTTGGTCTGGGTCAAATTAGGGTTTGACTTTTCTGGAGACTTACCCAACCAAAAATTTCGATCTTGGTCTCTAGATTTTGATTTTGAGGAGGAGAACAATCCTATGCTGGGCTCACTCAAAAATTTCACTTCTATGAAAAACCCTAATTTCCCGTAGTAGTGACAAGCCAAAACTGAAAATGCTCAAAATCCAATTCTGTTTCGACAGAAAGATGCGCCTTCCTTAGGAGAGTTAGCTTAGCCTCCTTTTGCTAATGATCTGTGGAGAGAAACCCAAAAATTAAGAAGCCCCAGCATCCGCAGTTGCACAGTGTCTTCTTCTCAGGTTAGCTCTGATACCATGTTAGTTTTTCGCAATTTAATCAATATGATCTAGGATCTTATTTGAGAGAATAACATGCATAGCAATAATCACAAGAGACAAGAGATACAAAGATTTTCCTCGGGGAAATCATAAAGGAGAAAACCCTTCAACTTCCTTAGAGATAGAATGAGCACCAGTAGCAAAAGTAAGACCCAAAAGTATAAAGATGATCTTCGACACCTGCTCTCACTCTCACTTGTGCGAGTTAGTCTTCTCTCTCTCATGCGCTATTGATGAGTGAGTGTGTGTGTTGAAATAGAGAGTCACACTCTCTATTTATACCTTTTTTCCACTTGACATTTTCCCTACAGGGCTGACTTCTTTAGGAGAGTCTAATAACCTTGATATAACTTAACTGAGGGTCTAATGCCCCGACATACAATGGAGGGTTAACCTCAATGACTTTACATGACTTAATTACATTAATGATTCTCCCCATCGAAGGAACAAACATCTCTGTCGGGGTATAATGAAGTATAATATGAAATATACAAGTGAATATCTTCCGAAGTTACAATTACATTAACGACGTCCACATAATTAGTGGACAAAGAAAGGAAAAAAATAATCAAGAAAAAGTAAATGTGTTTAGTCCTATTATCACTCAAAGTGTAGCTACCACCAAAGGTATCCTATTCGGGACAGTAGAGGTAGGGTAGCTAACCAAGTGACACCACAAGGGCCTCGTCCACTACTGTAGAATGGTAGTTGTCACACCAGATGAGCTCTTTTCGCTTTAGATCAAGCTAGGATCAAGATCAAGGAGGAGACCCTAACTAGCCTATGAGGGCTAGCAAACCAACTCAAGACACTCTAAGGGTTTGAAGGATATATATAAGAGTTAAGTCTTGGTGAATAGATCTAGATCTAGGATATAGATGTGGTGTATGGAAGTTAAGATCAAGTTGAGGAGGCTTAGGCAAAGGAGAGATACTCAACCCAAGAGAAAAGTACCACAATGAGTTTAGGTGATTAGATCTAGACAGATCTAGTGCCAAGGAGGAACACCCAAATGAGATCCACCTAGGGTTTAGGCAAATAATCAATGTGTGGACCCAAATGAGGAGATTATGGATGAAATGGCACTAGAGTGTGTGCTTGATGATAGATTTGATGATTTTAGAGGGTTCAAGCTATACCCAACTCATAGATTCGGTAAAATGACTAAAAACCTAAGGAGGACGAATTGCCTAAAGGTGACTAGTGCTATATATGTGGGTTAATGGGGTCGGTTTTGGTCAAACTTCAGATCTAGGGTTTATAAACTATTTCAGGCTTGGGTTTTAAGTTTTATCGCCAAAAGATTGTTCGATCTATCAGATCTACAAAACAAGGGTTTTAATAGTGACAATTAGAATAGATCCTAGAAATGCAAAATACAATGGAACGTACATGGAAATACTTTGATGATGATCTTCCCTATTCGATCAATTGCAGGTGAGTTCTATGCTTCCCAAGTGAAATCTGTGTGTTTTAGGCTTAGGTTAGGTTTAACATAAAAATATACTTTAATGCATAAAGATAATTATGAAACCAGATTCAGAATAGTATCACTCTAATAAATTTAAACTACAATAAAATCAAACATAATTTTCATCTCTCTCAACTTTAACACTCCACTGGTCACTGCGTTAAAGTTGGTCCTTGAGATGATTTGTCAAATGCCATGTACAGTAACAATGTTATAAAATAATGTACGGAAGATAACAACAATAAAGAACCATAACAATACTAATTTAGAATTATTTTGAAATTTGACTTATACTCGGATACTTTTAGGTTTTTGATCATGTCACCGAAGGGATAAGTCACCTAGATGAACAGATGGCATACCTTGAGAGAGAGCTTAAGAGGTTTAAAGCAGTAAGAAAACATACCTCAGATTCTTAGTCAACAGGAAGAGAACATTTAATCAATTACTCAAGCTTTAGCAGCACAGTCATACCCAGTACAGTCATATTGACAAGCGACACACAGTCACGCTGGGTAAGAGACACACAATCATGCTGATAGGGATACAGTCACACTGGCAGGGATATAGTCATGCTGAGCAATGACATACAATCACGTGGAGCAATGGAGCAATGACACACAATCATGTTAACTGGGATAAGCAGTCACACTGGTAGGGATATAGTCACGCTGAGCAGCGAGATACAGCCACGTGGAGAAGTGGCACACAGTCACGTGGAGTAGTGAAGCAGTGACACACAATCACGCTGACTAGGATGCCAGTCACGCGGGTGCAGAGGAAGACACGGTCATGTTGAGCAGGGAAGCCCAATCACATTGGTGAGAGAGAAAGCACAATCACATTGGTCGTGGAGAAAGAGAAGAAGCACAATTATGCTGAGGCCACTAGGTAGGAGAGCACAGTCACACTAAGGAAGAGAACCCAGTCACACTAGTAGAGGAATGCAGCCACGCTAAGGCAAAGAACCCAATCATGCCAATGAAGGAAGGCAGTCATGCTAAGGCAGAGAACCCAATCACGCTAGCAGAGGAACCTGTCATGCTAGCGGAGGAAAGCAGTCACGCTAAGGCAAAGAACCCAATCACACTAGCGGAGGAAAGCAGTCACACTAAGGTAGAGAACCCAGTCACGCAAGCGGTGGGGTCAGGCGAGGAATCAGATCCGGATACCACAATCAAATCAAACCTTTAAATTTATAAACTTGACAAACCTTATTTTAGGGTACTAATGGTCCTGTTATCACATATATTGTAGCTGGGCTACCATGATGCAACATTTAGATTTTCTCTTTTCCTCTGAGCTAGACTTATTGATGGGTATACAACATGGATCACTTTTGCAGCTTGAGCCATTTAGAGCATTTGTTTAGCATTAGTTTCAGAGTATTTCCTTGTCAAGACTGAGATCTCCTTGTCCGTTGAGATGACTTCAGTGATGACCTAGTTCATCCGAGTAGAGTAGCATATATGGTACACACTTTATAGATGGGCATATCATATAGAGACATGTATATAGTGAGATTAGGTATATGGCTCTTTGGTAGGATTTTTCTCTTTGATGTATACTAACACCTTGGACTTGTTATGCTATGATGATTATGGTGACCTATGCTTATATTACATATATAATGATGCTTAAACTTGTGTTGAGAATGATTAAAGAATCTGATGTAGAAGACTATTGCTTATGCCATGCTTTACATAACTTTCAAACCTTAGTGCTTTATTGGTTCCATGTATCACTTGTCCCCATCCATCTATTTCATCCATAATTGATTTTCCTCCCATGACCTATGATTGAATGAGACCTATGAGATTGAAGATCATCTTCCCTACTTTGACCCCTATGCATGAGGGATCCCATGTTGTTTTGTGTCTCGGATCTGAGTTGTACAACAAAAATTGCTGAAGCCTTGATCCTTCTAGGCCAGGAGAACCCGCTGGTGTTGGTTCCTGAGCTTAGGTGAGTTGAGTTTTGAAGCCTTGACCTCTCTAGTTGGTTGCCCCCGATGTTTGGTCCTAACTGTGGATATTCCCCCCTAGTTTCCCGAAGAGTTGTCAGCTAAAACTTGAAGCAATATGTCTACCATCATTACATGCCTTATGTGTTATATTCTATATACTATGAAATGCAAGCCCACAAACAAAGTTGCAAACTATGTCTTTAGACACAACTCAAAGAGGGCTATGAAATGAAATTGCGAAAAGCCCAAATAAAGCAGTGGATAAATAAATGCGAAATCTAAAGATTGTTGGCCATCTTATCTAAAATGTAATGATTAATTCCTCATGGAGCCTGCAGGTTTTAATGTGAGATGGAGTAAGGGACAACTAATTCTAAGTGTCCCCTAGGATCTCTTCACTACATTTTCTTGTGTACTCAACGCAAGGGTCCTAGAAAAGATCCTCACAGAGCTTGATTGTTAGCTTGGATGTGAGATGTAGACATGTTAAAGTTGAATAGACTCTTTTCAGATCAACTCATCCACTTGTGAGACACCACCATTCCCTATTGTTTATCTGTCGTGCATATGTCTTTGTGGTTGTGTACTTGTCATCATTTGGAGAGATCGTATGGTCAAAATCAACTATAAATCATTTCCCTTTTACCTTAGCCTTGTTTTCCACCTTCACCCAACACTAGGAAATTGTTTAAACTTTATAAGCATGGCATATACAAGAGACTTCTTGAGGATTTAATGATTACTCAAAGACACAGGTATATCTTATTTATTGTTATTATTATTTATTATTGTCACCATGATTCTGAATGGCATAATTTAAGTTGGGTTTTAATATACATCTTGGAGCAGTTCTTACCTTGAATGCATGTAGGTTCAACTCAATTCAATATCTCACTTTCAGTTTGGGTATTTTGACTTGGTCAACCCAGTTGGCCGAGTCAAACACGGTTCCCAAGGCAGTGGCTAAAAATTTGACAGTGTTTATATTTGCTCTAGACATGCCCAAGACCAATACTGTGGTTTCAGTTTTCAGAGTTTGGCCCTAGATTTCATGATTAGTGATTATTATCAGTTTATTATTGGTCAAATCATATTTTTTTATTATTGATTGCAGTTATTAAAGGACAAGGGAATTTCTTGTGTGGTCAAGGAAATGGCAAGGGAATTTCTCTGGATGATTTATCATGGCTCTCTAGACATATTTGCATCAGTTTCACTCAGTTTGATGTTCCAAATTATTTTCTTCGCTCTCTTAGGGAGGATGTTCCCCATAGGGAGAAATTGGACAAAATGGACAAAATAAAAGAGTGTAAATCAAGTTGTATATTTAGAAATATGTATGGGGGGACCCCTAATGACCCCCCCATGTTTCCTAAGTGTCAAACTTGCAAAAAAAGTGATTTATCATGTTGTAAAAATGGGTTTTATGAGGTAATTCACCCCCCTCTTGACTTAGTCATGTTGATCGATGTATTGATCTGTGTAAAAGTGATCTCCACCGTTGATGAAGCTTTAATCTCAACCGTTGGATGAAAAATTAAGTTAAGGTTTGTGTCTCTCGAAGGCCATATAAATAAGAGACCCCCCTCATTGTATCCCATCAGGAAATTTGGCTCTTGGCTATTGGAATAGAGAAAATATTTTTAGAGAAATCCTGTGTCTTCTTTGTCATTGATCGTTCTTGTGCTTGATTGAAAAATTATTTCCGGAGGTGTTCCAGTTAATTTATGCTTGTTCCAAATATTATTTTGTGAGGGTCGTGTTGTCTACAAGAAAGCGTTTTCTCTTGGGGCGTTTTTGTGAGAGTTCCAACACTCTCCACCCGAAAACACTGACAATCAGGGGGTTTTTCTAACGTGTCTTTGATCATTGGTTATGCTTCTTGATTTATCTTGCATTCATAGTTTCTTTTTCTGTGGATCAATTCTAACTTGACGTAGGTTTCTCTTGCAGGAAGAGGGACACAAGTCATAACAAGCAACTAGGAATCACAACATAGCACATGGTGGGAACTAGGAGGTAAAACATATCCTTCACTAGTCACACCCCAAGGCACAATCATAAGATATAATCATGAATCTTAACATAAAGTGATTAAAGTCGCTAAGTCATGGCCTCTCAAATAACATAATAAAACACCCAAAGCGATGAGAACTAGGATGTGTGGACCCCACAATAAGTGAGAGCCATGCCGAAAGGTGTAGAATATGTTAATATCATGCCTCGAAAAAGTTTCATGTCAATTCCTTGCCCCACTAGACCAAATTGATTTCCTTGCTAGCCATTCTTTATTTTTAAATGTGCCAAAAACATCATCCCAGAAGATAATAACGCTTGTAACTCACTCTTGACCAAACCTGGGGCTAATGTGAGCTCAAAAATAGAACGGGAACATTGCAATATGGTAAAAATGAGTAGTCGCACCACTATGTCCTCTGATAGCGCCCCAAGAGAATAAAAAAATATCTCTAAAAGTAATAAAATGCCATTTTTACATGGCATCCAACAGTTGGAAGATGAACTGGCCATAATACCTACTATCTGTGCTCGGAACTGAAAACTGAATGTATCAATGGACTCAAAATGTCCAAATCAACTAGGAATGAGTACTCATACACCATATGTCCATCAAAAGATACATCAAAAGGTCTATCCAAACCCAAATAATAACAAAATAAGGCCTGTAAATGCTGATAATCATAATAAAAATGTGAGCCATCACAAGAAACCACCATCTGTAGCATGAAGTCATCTAATGAAAAATGATAGGCCATGGACAAGCAATATCACCCACTGTCTTCCAAACTCATCTTGGCCCCTGTTGTTGACTTGGTCAAACTGAGTTGACCAGGTAAAAAATGATCAAAATGATGACCCAACTGAAAATCTATGATGTTGCAAGGTACAAAAGGATAAAGCATGCTTCCTTATCTATGTTAGTAGCAAGAATCAAGTACAAAGTGTTTTTCAACTAGCGATCATAAGTAATAAACATGAATAATAAGTCCAAATCAAAGTAATCAGTTACTTCAAACAAAAGCCTCAGGTGTCTACTCATCTATAGACTTGACCATTTTGCTAATCGTGGGTGAGAGTGGAAAAATAAGGCTAGGCTAGGGGAATGACTTGACTCTCAACACTGTGAACATCTTGGCTGAAGGAAAAAGGGGATCCACAGTACACATATGTTGGAATAGATGAACACTAGGGAATGGTGGTGTTTCACAAATGGGTGGAATGATGAGAATGTTTCAACTAGACTCTAGACAAGTAACCTTTATTTGCATTTACTTTATGGTCAACTTTTGCACACTTTTAGATTTAACACTTAAACTTTAACATTTATATCAACTTTCACTAGCCATCCTTCGAGAGCAGGTGCCTTGAATAGCCTTGTGGGCATCAAATAATGACTCGGTATGACCTCCATTTCCCACCACTGCCCCTAGGTGTGATGGAGTGACCACCTTGTTGCCTTGTATGGGAAGACGACCTTACATCATACAAAGGATGAGTGTGCTTCTCCGACAACCGACTAGCTACTTGAAGATAATTTACTTTATTTGCATTAGTGTTTAAAAACATTGATTTTGCTGACTGGGCATCCATTTAGATAAAGCATTCAAGTTCTGATGCCTTAGTGTCTAAAGACACTTTTGGGTAGGACTACTTGTTTTCAAGGACTAGAGGAAGGAAATCCCTGTGATGAGAATCACATAAACCAACACCATGACACAAGATAAACATGGGATCTAATTCATCATAGAGGTATAGACGAGGCAAATCCTCGATGTCACTAGTCAAGATACAAGTCAAGGGTAAAACCAAATGTGGATGACAACAGATGGGTGAGGAAAGTGATAAGGTGATGCCAAGACTACCAAGCTGAGTCCCTATAAGGAAATGACCAAGTCCATACTGATAAAAGGGCATGACCAATGAGTATACACAAGAACCTCCTGAATAAAACAACTAGATCACCTCTACTCTAGACCATCGATAAAACCAAGATAAGGTAACACCAATGCATAACCACCATACATCAAGTCAAGCTACTAAAATAGATAAAAGAGCATAACTATAATCCAAGTGCACAAACCATATACCAGTCGGGTCATATACTTGGATCTGATCTGTAACTCTGAAAGGCATTGGAACACCGTCGTTGTATATCATGGGCACTAGATTACTGCTGCTGTATATCATGGGCACTGTCAATATATCTGCTCTGAATAAATAAAGAATGGCTAACTCAGCCATCAAATTTGGGGTCATGAGGCTCAGTCAAGGCATTAAACTGGAAGAATGTATGCTTTGGGCCCACTGATTGTTAGAGTGATCATCATCTGAATGCTCATCAACTGTCGAACTCATAGTAAAGGACTGGCTCAGTAATGTGCTTAAAACTGCTCTGGAATCATGGTAGCCCAACTACTATGTATGTGATAACAAGTCCTACTTAGATTGTAGCGTCTCTTTAATTGATAGACAAATAAAAAAGAAAATCTAATCTAATAAAAGTAAATGTAATAGTAATTAATCTAAAAATAAAAAACAGTTAATAACCTTAATAAAAAGAGATATTCTTGCTTCACAAACAAGTAAGAGACCTTAATAGAAAGAGATATTCTTGCTTCACAAACAAGTCTAAGAACCGTCGATGGCTGACACGTACCAAACGAGGGTTCAGATTGATTTAGAAATCTCAATATCTAAGATACGCTTCATTCCTATACCCTAGCTATGGAACTTGATTTGCAGGCGCAACCCGTCCTAAGATAGCCAAACCACAAGATAAGCAACAAAGTTAAACCACAAAATAAACAAAGGTTAATCCACTTGAGCAAATTTACCCTTTTAGTGAACTAGGAATATAAATCTTACAATGATAAAAATAACGTGTTATAATATCTCATGAAGTTGTGCTAGCAATGGAAGAAGAAATTCCAACATACAAGAACTTTTAGATGCAAAATGATAGTATTTCTCTCTAACAACAACAACAAAAGACATGAGATCTACAATAAAAATAATAATAGATGTACTAAAACCATAGATCTACCCTAGGGACTCTCCAAGATAGAGTAAAAAATATAAAATATATATCAATCTCCTAACAAAATCCTCAAAAAGAGAAGGCACCCTAATATTCATGGTCAAAGTGATGTGAAATGGTACAATACAAGGCCCAAAAGAGAGGGTGCTCAACCACAATGGTCCAATGTGCAACAAACTATCCCAAAAACCTAGGGTGCTCCAACAAGAATGGACCAAAACCTAGGGCACTCTAAAGTCTAACCACCCACATGAGTGGATTCAAGTGGTCAAAGAATACAACCATATCCTTCAAAAAATGGTGCACTAGCCTCCAATGATGTGCTAAGTGGTAGAGGATGTCAAAACAATGGTCAAATGCTTGAGCGCCCTCTTCAAAATAGCCAATGATCCACTTCAAAGTTCCAAATAATGGGATGACTCCATGAAACAAGCCCCAACGACCCTTTAGAAGTCTCCAAGTGTCATCTCCAATGGTCCAACCATGAAGTGCAAGGTCCAAATGTGTGAGAGTAAGGGTCTAGAAGCCTCCCTAAGCCTCCCTCATGCCAAAGAAGGATCTCCAATGTGCTATAAGGTGTGATGTCCCCCTCAAATGTGTTAGGAACATCAAATGTGATCATCACCAAGTGTAGTGCTCCAAGGATAAGTGCCCAATAATCATTCTGTAAATTTTAGATCCTAGGTGATTGCTATCCATTGTTTCTTTATTTAAATAAATCAAATCTCGAGTTTATTCAATAACATAAAAAAATTATGAACATGTAACAATCACACAAATGGCTGGAAAATACAAACAACGAAAACATAAACACATTACACACACACTTTACTCCTTCAAATAAGTTTTTCTTTAATGGATCAAAGCTTACAAGGAAACCTCAATAGTTATCAAAACTTATAGCTGCATGGTACACTCAAACGAAACAAAATCTGCACAAATACTTAGGAAATCTGCCCATAGAAATCGAGCAAACGGCCTAAAGCTTGATGCCTTGTTGCATGACTGTCCATATGATTGTACGAGCCTATTTCATACGATGGTATAGAATTTTGTATGGCTATACATATCTGCTATACTTGTTGTCTGCTCGCTAAAATTTCCTTGGAGGTTGATTCAGGCTCTTCTCTGGTTCTCTAACCTCCACGGATGAATTACTTTCCCGACCAAAATATCTTTTAGTGAATAATGAAGTGTCTTAACCCTATACCTTGACATACCTTTATACTTTAGCTGAAATTCTAATCTACTAAAACCCTAAACTCAGAGAGTTGTACTGTTGGGATTAGTCTAAATCGCTAATTTATTAAAATACGCTTTATTAGACTTAACAACTAAATACAAGACTTTCACTTTATTAATAAAGTGAATTACAAAATAGATTTGACTTGGACAACTTCACACACAATTCACACTAAATCTGTGTGGAAGTTCCTGTCTGAGTTACAACATCAACACTCTTGCTTAGTGAGAAAGGAATGCTGCACTGATCCAAGTTTGTCCTTGAATGCTTCAAACTTCCCTTTTGCTAATGGTTTCGTCAAAATATCAACAACCTGTTGATTTATGGGTACATATTGGAGCTTCACTTCTCCCTTCTGAATCTTGTCTCAAATGAAGTGGTATCTGTTCTCAATGTGCTTGGATCCATAATGCAAAATTGGACTCAAAGAGTTTGATACCATTGTTGAAAACATTGGCAACGACAGAAAATCAACAGGGGGTTCTGAATAAAATTTCTCCGCAACATCGAGGAAAAATCGACAAATTGTGGCAAGCATTAAAAATTACAAATAAATTCATTTTTAATTTCTTTTAAACATATTAACCAACAACAACATCAAATAAACAGATTGACACATAAATTTAGGAAAAACACCAATATATATATATATATATGATGTAGTGGATGCCAAATCAAAATGATACATCAGAGTCAATACTAAATCCTAAAACATGATAGTTGTCCAATAAAAGACTCAAAAGTGGATAATCAATACAAAATGACATCAAATTTATAAATGTATCTCATCATCATGAGTCATCCACAATAGCGAGTTTAGCAGCAAGTCCTTACATCATTTGTTTGATGCCTAATAGAGGTTGTAGATGTATCATCCTATGAAGAAGGTGGTATTGCATCATCATGAGTCATCCGCAATAGAAAATTTAGTAGCAAGTCCTTACATCATCTGTCTGATGTCAACTAGAGGTTGTAGATGTATCATCCTGTGAATAAGGTGGTATTGGTGTTGATGCTCCCACATCACCCTCAATGATGTCAAGGTCCTTTGCACCCTACTCTAGTTACTCTTCTCCTTCCTCCTCTGCTTGTCACCGCTTCTCCTTCAACCATGCAAGTGCCTCCTTCATAATAGGGGCTTCAAACTCCACCCTCCACTTGAACAAATGTTAATATTGTCCAAGGAATTGGCTTCCACATTAGGTACCTTCTCTAGTTGCCTCATCCATAGTTGAATATTGTAATAGACATATACCAAATTATTGAGGCATGGGAACTCCACTTGTAAAAGGGCCATACATAAATTTAATGAGTCTCGACTCTTGAGGGTAAGCATGTCAAAGGGTAATAAATTATAATTATTCTAATTGGTTAGTTGAAATTCTAAATTCTAACTTGTTGCGTTTTTTTAGTGTATTTTTTCAAACGCACTCCAATTGCACTCACATCCTGAAGCATTGCATGTTTGGCTAAGGACCTAAATGGAGAAATTTTGTAAATCTGGTGCTCTTGCACCATAATTTCACCACCAAGCATCTATAACAAACAAGAAAAAAAGACTTAAACTTCATTTAATCAAAACATAATCCAACTTTTAAATAAAACACATAATTAAAGTTTTAAACTTTAGTGGCTTGCGTGGCATCAAAATACTCCTGTCGAAAATGTTGATTTCAAAGCAGCATCGAGAGCCATTCTATGAGAGAATGGAGACACCTGGTCAATTACTAGGAGTTGATCAACATAATTCAGTCTGGGATTGAAGCTCAGCCTAGGGCTGAGAGCCATTCTTTAAGAATGGAGGCACTTGGTAAGTTACAAAGATGTTTGCAGCTGCGAGACCCATTCTCAGGGAGGACGGTACCCTAGTCAGTTAACTAGGGCAGAGTAAGACCCTAGAAGGTACCCTAGGGCCCCCAATAGTCTCTTGGGGTTCTTGGTCTGGGACCAAGCAGGTTGATGCCATGGCAAAGTCCCTAACATATGGTTAGGGCCCCTATATGTCTCTAGGGTATTTTGATCTGGGACCAGACAGTTTCTTGGACACAATGTCTAAGCATATCCTACAGGTTGAGACAGAGACTTCCTAGTCTGGGAACATGCAGATTCTTGGTCTGGGACCAAGCAGTTCTTGCAGGTACATTCTTGGTCAGTTAACTAGGTGAATCTTGGTCAAATTGACCAAGATGATGTGTGATGTCCTTTCTCCTAATCGGTTATTGCTAGTTTTCTTTTTAAGGGACAGTCCACTCCTTTATGATGTCACCTGCACCTAACCCTTAGGAGCAGTATTGAGGACTAGAGGATCACATCATCCAGTTTGGATCCTATCCTTATACAGTGATGATAAAAATATATGTAAGAATGTACCTTGAGAAAGAGAAAAGATTAAAGTCATTGGTCTTGTTGGTCTTATGGGTAAAAGGGGTTGTTTATCCACCTTTATGGTACACCTTGGTCTTATGCGTATGAGGGTTGCCTTATCTTCTTATTGTGAACCCCTTTGGTTGACTTATGGTCCTTTATATTCTACTTGGTTCTAGCACTCTTATTGTGTGTACTTTTAGTATAATGACTTTTATTTTATGGTTTTTATTTTGTAAGACTATTGGACCATTGGTACCCTATCCTGTTGCCCACCTATTTCGACTAGGTGGCAACTCCATGTACATGAAGATGTACATAATTGTACAAGTCGTACCTTGGGAAAATCTAAGGATTTTTTCCATTTCTGCAAGGCAATTGCCCTTTTGTAAAATGAAATGTCCGCTCCCCTGCGTGGAAAAATTAATGTAATTATATGTGCTAGTGTGGGTCATATGATATGGACGCCACACCATGGAACTGGTTATTAGGGAAGTCCCTTCATCGAGTGTTTTTTTCCCTTTCCAATTAATCTTGTTGTTTAAACGATTTTAATTGGTTTGATTTTTCACTCAAAATCCTCCAAAGTGGTGACGGGCGTTATAATAGTCAAGTCCATGGGGTGGCTAAGGGTTCAAAATGTTCTTTGTGACCATGCTAAACATTTGTATAGAGTTTTGCAGAGTTTCGTTATGTTGTTGTGTTTTTATTTATTTTTTCTAGTTAATTAATGTCACCCCTTGGTGGTTAATTAACTAAGTTTTGATGTAATAATGTAATTGCTCAAGCACTGGCACTTTGTAATAGGGGCTATGAATGCAAAGTAAATTTCTATGAAACCCCCTAAGCCACTGCTTCGAGTCCCATGTCATTCTGATAAGGGGTTAAGGAGATAGACCATTTTTGGCTAAGCAAGGTCTATTTTTCCTAGGGAATTAATTAATTTCCCTAAGTTAAAAATTTAAATTATTTGATTTTGAAGGAAAAAATCAAATAAGGCCATGGTAATTAAGTTTGGGGGATGGCTAAGCATAGCCAAAATTTGATAAACCCTCCATGGTCAAAATAAATGTCTGAAGATCTCCTAAGTGGGGCGTCCCTTTTGTCTTAATAAAATAAAAAGATTAAAAAATTAAAGATCAAAAGTTAAAAATTAAAAAATAAAACATTAAAAATAAAAAGATTAAAATAAAAAAGATTAAAGATAAAAATTAAAATAATTAAAATTAAAATTTGAGTCAAAGGGAGCCCCCACTTGGTCAAAAAAACCCTAGATCTAAGGGTGGAGAATGATTAAGACATGGATCAAGCACTCAAGCCATGGATTAAAAAGCAATCTAAGGGTGTAGATTGGTTGAGAGTGGTAAAAAGTCAAATACCTAGATCTAGTGGTGGAGATCTAATCTACATCTAGATCTAATCTTGGCCATTGATCTTCAAGGGGTTGGGGTCTTCCTCAACTATATAATGAGGGTCTCACTCCCTCATTTGAGAGCTTCTCCCATGCTATTGTTATGCTGCCGGAATATTTCTCCACTATTCTCTCAAGCTCTTGTGCTATTGTAATCTTCTTGCCCTAGTTGGGCCATTTAATCAAGTAAATCTTTGGAGGAAGTCTTGGTGTCTACATTCCATGTTTCTTTGTGAGGTACCCTGTGGTTTCTTTATTTGATTTGTACTTGTATTTACTTAGATAGCTCTCCACAAAGTATTTTGTGGAGAGACTTGTAGATAGAAGTATTTCTATCTGCATTTGTGAGTAGATTAGTAAAATTTTACAAAGTATTTTGTAGAATTTATTATTGTGCTCACCTCTTGGTTTACATTGTGCAGCTCTTATAAGTTTATTTGCAAGGAACTAAAGCAAAGGAGCCTTTTCCATTGGTTTAAAAACTCAGATTTCATTTTCGCACTTTTGGAAAAAAGGGTTTTAAAACTCAGTTTTTATCACTGTATAGTGATAAAAACTTTGGTTTTAAAGCCCCAACCCTTAGTATATCAGTATAGGCTTTAAATTCTGCTATTTATATATTGTTTCACCTTAAAAAACAGTCATTTCCAGCCATTTATTTTCTGTTTTCATTTTCGCACTTTCTGTAAAAAGGGTTTTGAAACTCAGTTTTTATCACTGTATAGTGATAAAAACCTTGATTTCAAGGCCCCAACCCTTAGTACATCAGTATAGGCTTTTATTTCTGCTGTTCTAACACCATTTAGGTGGCTGAAAACTCAGTTTTCAGCCCTCTAAACTTCATATTTCTGTTATATGTTCACACAGATTTTTTTATTGTAATATAGTGATTTTTTGGTACTAACTTTTTCTAACAAATTCGTTGAGTTTTCTGTGATTTCCAGCAAGTAAAGCTTGCTGGTTTGTGACAGGTTTTTCACAGGTGAAGGGGAGGTGCTGCCCGAATAGGCCCAGAATACCTCAACCTTCAACCGGTTCCAAAAAGGGTTCAAACCCTCAACTCTTCTTCTTTTTTCTGATTATTGTAAACCCCAACGAGAGTTTCTCTTGGGGTATTCCGCAAAGTTTTATAAGCTCTTGTAACACATATGTAAATAGATTAGGAAGTAAAGTAGATCAATGGTTCTATTTCCATTTACTCACCTATCTTTGTGACAGACTACCATCTCTGTCACAAAGATTGAAGTGAGGTTAGTTTACTGTTTTATTCATTCACCCACCTATCTCTGTTACAGACCACCATCTCTGTAACAGAGATTGTTGTGAGGTTAGATTAATCAGTTTCCTTTCTACCCACCTATCTCTGTGACAGACTACCATCTCTGTCACAAAGATTGCTGTGCGGTTAAGCATTGTTCTGGTTAGTTACAGTTTCTTTCAAGTTCAGTTTTTATTTTTATTTTTTCCTGTTAAAGAGTAATCATACAACCCATATAGCCTGTGTATCCTCTATCCACTTGTCATCTCCCTTTAGGGACTTCAAGTTGGATATGAAAAGCAGGAGAAGTGGGGGCTTAGGTAATTAAAGAAACACTTTATTTTCCTGCTACAATCTTCAACACATTTTATTTTCAGTCCAAGATCGAATACCAGCACCTCCCATAAGGGACATCGCTTGGTGATCTTGTTGATAACTTAAAATTTACATTGCATCTTAATCACCCATATTAAAATTAACTTTTAAAAATTACCAACAACAACTTCCCACATCCTGCTCCTCTACTCGGTTATCACCCTCCAGGATACTCCGAGAAACGACTAGGGGAAAGGGAAGTCTTAGTTTAATAGGCATCCATCTAGCAATTTTCGAATTGATTAAAAATAGTGACTCGGAAGCTGCAAGGGGTAGTAGACCGAGGGGGTCTCTAGGCGCATCGACGTCCTCCTTGTGAGCACCGGGCCATTGGGGTTTGACCTGTGAGCTAGGGGTGGGCTTTGCTCCCACCTGTTGAGCGCAACAGCAATCCCTCTTCGGTTTGAGAAGAACTAGATCGGGGTAGTCACACCACCGGATCTAAAACTTAATCAAAGACTTAGACTTTAATAAAATTTATTAAAACGAACCAAGAAGCATTGCAAAACGTCCTACAAACATTGGTCATTTTTATCTTTTCCTTGTTGTTCAAGGTTTTACTACAAACACTTTCACTTTTATTTTATTTGCAAGCCTTTCACTTTTTAGTTACAAGTATTTACTTTCAGTTCTGCAATTGTTCATGTGGTGAATGCTTAACCATTGTAAACTGCTTCAAGTAATTTAACTTAAAGTCTTTCCTTTTTTAATTTACTGTTGGCCTAATAATCTTCACTTAAAGCACTTTTTTTGCTATCTTGTAAATCTTGTTCATTTGTTTATATTGATAAATTTAATTCATCTGTACATTGCTTAGATACCTTGATTTGTTATCGTTTGTAACTTGTAATATTTTGACTCCATTTAATCTAGGCACTGGTCTTGTAATTTTGTAATCTTACTAAAAGATCCCTTTAACTAATAGTTAATAAATCTGGAACTTATTTTCCTGTAGGGACTACCCCCCTTGGCTCTGTTGGGATCTGGCCTAAACGGAGGAGTTGTGGACTGTGGTGACAGTGGTCCCCAGCTCTAACTTGCCCCCAAGGACACACAAAGCGGGTTGGAGACTTTCCCGTGTCATAAAGTGTGTATTAGGCGGCAACATATCCTAAGTCAACTTTTATTTTATGGTTTTTATTTTGTAAGACCATTGGCCCATTGGTACCCTATCCTAAGTCAACTTTTATTTTATGGTTTTTATCTTAAGACCATTGGACCATTAGTATCCTATCCTAAGTCAACCTAACATTATTTTATGTTATGTTTGGTAACTATCCTAAATCTTAGGGGTTACCAAAAAGACCTTTCTAGAAGGCTTGTCAAGATTATAAATTAATTTCTTAACTTCATTCTTGAGTGCATCTTGACATAAGAAAAGTTCATATTTGATCCTTGTCTGTTTGAGAACTTGTTGCTATTGATCCGTGACTGTGTCTTCTTTTGCTAGCTGCAATTGTGCCCTCTTCCGTGGACTATTGACTGTGCTTTTTCTACTGGGCCGTGGACTATTGACTGTGTCTTCTGTTGACCATGGACTGTTGACTGCGTGTCTCTGCTGCCGTGACTGTATTATCTCTACTGGGCATGATTGTGTGTCTTGTTGGGCCGTGATTGTGTCTTATCTCTGTTGGGCCGTGAATTTCTTGCTGGGCATGACTGTGTGTCTTGTTGGGCCGTGACTGTGTCTTATCTCTACTAGGTCGTGGCTGTGTCTTAGGGATGTGACTGTGTCTTATCTTTGCAGGGTCGTGACTGTGTCTTGTTGGGCTGTGACTGTGTTTTATATCTGTTGGGCCATGACTGTGTGTCTCTTCTTTGCTGGACATGTCTGTGATTATTCTCTACTAACATGTTGTGACTGTGTTAAACCCTAGATTATAGGTCTTTAGTAGAGGTAAGTTTGCTAGAGGAAGTTGTGACTTTTAGGGTGCCTATTTGTGATTGGGGATGAGCAGAATGTGGTTTGTTACTATATATATCTGACCTAAACTTATAGCACTTTAACTTTTCTCTCTCTCAAAGTATGACCTATGACAGCTTGTCCTTACAGTGACAAGAGATGACATAATATGTCCGAGTATAGGGTAGATCCAAACCAGATCTAACCAACAGTGCTATTGATCTCTATTTGTTATTCATTAGTATGTATTGTACTACCGCTCTTATTAGTATTTACGTTTTGTACATTGCATTTGATGAATTGTATCTCAAGGACCAACTTTAACACAATGACCAGTGGAGTGTTAAAGTTGAAAGAGACAAAAATTATGTTTTGAGTTTATTACAACAGTATTATTTTGGATCTAGTTTTGTTTAATTTTTGTTTTGTGCATTAAAGTATAAATTTTTTAAGTTTCTCATATCAAACCCTAATCTAACTTCAACCTTTGACAAGCAATAACATTGGTAAAGCCAAATAGTTCTCTAGCCTCTGGATACATTTCCATCTCGCAGCTAATTTTCTGCAAGTATCAACATCATGTACCATCCTCTAGAGGCATGTCAATAGCCCTTCGATCACCTCTCCGTCAAACCAAAGCTGCATGAGTAAGCATAGGCAAGGTTGAGGAAAACTTATACTACATGAATGGGCCAATGGAGCATCTTGGTCCATTGACAATCAGTAGAATCCTAGATCATCATGTATCTATTATGTTCGTGGGTGCCCTTTCCCACGTAAATGTCACATCCCCATCCATCATTCTAACCGTAGGATGGGGTGGTTACAAATTTCAAGCTTATAAATTCTTCCCCATGGCCATAATACAAATTTATAGATAAGAAATGTATGTGCAATTTCAGAATGCAAAACACAACGAAATTAAACTCTATCTACACATACATCAAGCATAAACAAAGCATATTCATTACAGAAAGAAAATCAAATACTTCCACATTCAAATACAAAGAAACTATTTACATTTAAGGAAGAAGATCCAAGCAATTGGCTATGTAAGAGAAATTGTTTACACAATCGTAGGTATCAGTTGCAAATACCACCCCCAAGCTGGACTATGAGCCACCGGTGCAATGGAAGCACCTATATAATTCTCTCTCTCAACCCACAACCCAATTGCTCTCAATGCTTATCCCAAATGCTCATCAAGAGCTTCTACATGAATCTCAAACAACCATCACAACCATGGCACTCCTTCCAACTGCCTCACACAACACAAGTAAGACATTTCCCTTCATTGATCCACATTTCCCTCAGAAAATCCGACCTTTACAGTGCTTACCAGTGTGTGCAGTAAGAGTCCAAGCTGGTGTGGGCCTTTCAAGCATTTTAGGTAGAATCAACCATGGATTCTCAAGCATCTCATGAGCAACAAAACTCAATGGGTAAGGGTTCTAACTTGCCCAACTTTTGTGCTCATCTACAACCATCTTTTTTCTCTAATGTCTCTAATTCTATGTCCACAAAATAATGTTTTTGGTTATTTTCAGTCTTGTAATGGTAATGGTGAGAATAGCATGAGAAAACTCTATGTTCACCTCACTAAATCTTGGTTACAAGTTTGATCTTTTACTTAAACCAATAACTAATTAACTCTTTGAATTACTGAAAAGCTAAATGCAACAGATTGATAAGCAACCATAAATAGAGAAAACCACAACACAAGATGCACAGGGATTTACCCTGGAAACCCTAGTCATTCGGGGAAAACCAACAAATGTTTGTCTTTTTCTTATTGTGGGATTTGATTACAACAAAACTACAATAGTCCTCCGGATAAACCCTCTAGATCTAGACCAAAACACACAGGAAGATGCCCCAATCCTCTCTACAAAATGGATTGACAAACCCTAGATCCACCTTGGATCCAATGAACAACAGAGAAGTAACTCTTCCTTGGAAAAGATGTGATCTCAAGTTGAGATCTAGACTGCTCACTACAAGAGGAAACCCGTCTCTTGCAACTGTGATTATGATCACTACAAAAGATATCCTTTACTCATGTGGCTGTGGTGCCCTACAACTCTCCATAGATTCTTTTATAATCTCTTTATATCAATAGCATGGGCAATACCATGGGCCACATAATAATCATGGACTCTCCAATATCATTGACAATAAAGTATTACAGAATACACTATTACAAGACTGTCTAGAGAGTTTCACTTAGCCCCTTCTACGTTGCTAGACACCCCCAACGTAGAAGTACCTTCTAAGCTACAAAATCTAACATTCCAGGTATAATCAGCCATGGATTCTCAAGCATCTCACGAGCAACAAAACTCAATGGGCAACGATTCCTATCTTGCCTAACTTCTGTGTTCATCTACAACCATCCCTTTGCTCTAATGTCTCCAATTTTTTGTCCACAAATTTGAATTTTTGGTATCTACTATGATTTATCAAATTTATGTTTCAAATTTTCAAAGTGAATGTTCATTTCTATTCATAATTTATGAAGAAATCTGAAATATGCATGTGATTGTGACATCTTTTGTATATATATATATATATATATATATTGTGTGGGAACTGCTCCCGGCTTTCAGGAAACTTGTTCCCGATGTTCCAATGTTCCAGGGAACTTGGGAATTTATAGGGAACTTTCCAAATCCAGTAGGAACCATTCCAGATGGTTGAGAACTTATTGAAAACTTTTACCCTCTAAAATTGGGAACTTGCGAACTTGTTCTTGCGAGCTTCTACTCATTCATGATCGCCATGTGAGTTGTTAACAACATTCCTATTTCCTCGTGATCATAAATATACATGGTTGAATCAAAATTTTTTCTCTATAAAACTAAGTTGTAGTAAAAGTCTATTTCGTGCTACCTTGTGGAGTTGATGCACTGATCTCTGTGTACCACTCGTACTAGAGTATTCACTCATCCCTACATTGAATTGCAGTTACCACTAATCAATAATAAATGTAAATCTATTTTGAATTTTTATATATTAAATAAAAGAAAGTGAATTTATATATTTTACTATTTACTTTATGAATAAAAAAGTAAAAAAAATTACTTTAAAATTAAATTCATACATTACATTTAAATAAAAATTATATTGATGATTATTTTATAATAATTTAAATTTGATTATTTATACACCTTTGCAAATACCCTAGCATAGAATGTCTTGTAAACATATAATATCCCAATACATTTTAATCAGAGTTGGCACAAAACTGAAAACTTACTCTATACATATAGCCACAAATATAGGGACTATAACTTCTAAAAGTCCCCACTTTCGAGTGAGTCTACCTTATATAATCAATGACATGGATGGTAATCTTGATTTATTGCCATTTCCATCTGCTAAGAGGTTCTAGTTACAACTGTAATATAGGGGATAAGCTAAGTCATTTGGTTTGTGTTAATGTTGCTTTTTTCTCTATGTTTTTTCTCTTCTCATTTTTTTTAATTATTTTATTTTTATATTATTTATATCTTTGTAAATATATACTATTGCCGTTCCCAACCTGTCGTTTCCTGCAAATTTGGGGGAACTTTCTAGATGTACCCTGTTTTAAAAAGTGGCGTCCCCGTCCCCATACCCATGTTTCCTAGCAACTTAGGTTATTACTAATGACAAATCATTCACAAAGGGGAAAAGTGAAAGGGATGGATGAATTGGTTAGGAAAATAAAAAATGGTTGGGTAGAAAGTTATGAAATGGATGAAATCACTTAACTTTGCTCACCTAGTTACAAATCAACCTTTGTAATAACAGACTAAAAGAATAACACCAAGATTAGACTAAGTAATGAGTAACAGTGTTACGTGTATGAGTCATTATAAATTATAGATGTAACATCCCATGCTAACACACTGTCATACCAGAAAACATGCTAAGAGTAAATGAGGGTTAGAGATATCACAACACTAGAGGACCAAGCATTTTCTTTGACTAGGCACATCAAGGCACATTGACCATCTGACAAAGCTGAAGGAATGCGACCAATGATCTATGGTGAAACCACAGATCTTATCTTTGGAACAACTGATCAAAATCACCTCTTGTTGAAAAGGGGGTAACACTACCCATTCCTGCAATGTCAAACTTAATCCTTGCTCTCTTTGCATTGTTTTCTTTGATGTTATCCAAAGTAGCATTGATTTGGGTTGTGACCTATGCAGGGAAACCATCACAAACTATGACATTGTTGCACATGATTTTCCTAGGTGGCGTTTCAGCCTGTTTTTGCCCCCAAACTTAATAGTGGCACAATATTTGCACTTGATTTGATGGTCATCATCCCCATTCACCCGGACACAATGTTCCCATGCTTTATAAAGATACCTCTTACTTTTGGCCTTAGGTGCTATGGATAAGAATCTAGATTTGTAGAATATATTGCAGAATGAGATAATTATTATTAGCCTGCCCTAGTCTAGAATCATGGCAGAAATTTCATCTTGCACCCCAATACAAAAATCAGGAACAGTCCATGTGCCGTACATTCCACAGGAATCTACCGCATTCTAAACACTAAAACATTTGGATACCTATGTCAATCTGCACATTGTTAGCAACATTTATAGGAGGCAGTATTTTGCATTTGTTGTTTCCCTGAGTAATATTTTGAATTGTAGGAAAAATTCTAACAATCTTAAAATCACAAGACATCATAGTTATTGCTGATTCTTTATCCACAAACATCTAGTGTTGGGAGTGTGGATATTTGACTGCCAGTGCCTTTGATATGTGTGCAGCATCAGTATCTTCTTCTTTGCTAAAGTGGGCCCAAATTATAGCTTGACATCTTTATAGGCAAACTTAATTAAGCCAGTGAGGGTATCTTTCAAGATGGGGTAAATTTTTAGACAACCTGCAGGAAGAAGCATTGATCTCTCTGTGTTTGAACTTTGATGATAAGGATCTAAGGCAGAATGTAGGATAGAAAAATAAATTTTGGGAAACAGGACTCGTTACTTGGTAGGCATAAATTAGAACACAGGGGAGAATGTAATATGAAAGGCAGAAAAAAAAGGAATCATAATTCATGACTTACATGTTTCACAAATATTCACAGCAACCTCCTTTACTCCTTCACACAGCCTCCTTGCTCCTTCACACAGAAGCCTCCTTTACTCCTTCATGAACACACACGGCAGCCTCCTTTACTCCTTCACGAACACTCACAGCAGCCTCCTGTATGATGATGAAATCACCCTTCTGTTATGAACTCGGCCTCCTCACAGTTTCCACACAAAGTAGCTCTTCTAATGATGAAATCACTCCTCACAGTCACAACTACAGTAAATAATCTATTGTATGAGGAAGTATGAGAATGAGAAAGGAAGGCATATGTATTTATCAAGGCGTTTTTAGGATTATCCTTTTGTTTCCTTCCAAACGATGTTTAACCCATCAAAAAACGGCATTGACTGTTCGTGGGGTTGTTGAGCTGGACTCTTGAGCCTTGGCTCTTGACTCACAAATCTTGGCAAGTGGGCCGAGTATCAACTTCTCAAGTTTCACTCATAGTAGCATAATTCGAGTACGAATACGGATTCGAATACAATTCGATACGGAAAAAATACGTAATGAATAAATCTAGTACAGAAAAAATACGGGAGTAGGTTGCTTATAGATTTAAAAAAACTTATTTTTCAAAGTTAATTTTTTTTTTAAATATACATAAAACATTCAATATTTGCATGTAAGACCCGTCATGGGTCATTTTTCTCTACTTCTTGTCACAAAAAATCAAAGAAAACCTTAAAACTTCTATATATAGTCTCCAAGAGAGAAGAATTTAATAATTTATCTAATAATGTATGTATAAATTTCAATATAAAAATATTAAATAATTTAAATGCAAAAAATAAATTATACAACAATAAAACAAATTTCTAATAATATATTCCAAAAAAGGTTACCCCAACTAAAATCTAATATTATAACCAGTTCCTTAAATTTATGTTACAAAATAAACATAATATAAATCTAATCTGATTTTTTATTTTTATAATTAAAGAATAAAACAAAATATATATCATAAATTTTAAAACTTTAAACTTTTAAAATCTAAAACTAATTATGAAAGGAATATGGACAAAATTAAAAATAAAACAATAAATTTTTTAAATAGTTCTTATTTTATAATACGTGCCAAAAATGTAGGCAGATTTACTGTATCTGTATTATGCCGAATATTCGGCGATTTTTGAACTGCCTCCAAATTTCAGTACAGGAAAATCCAATACAGCTGAGTTATGCTACTATGGTTTCAATGAGGCTGGTCAAGTGGAAAGCCTAGGGCCAAGTATGTGCCAAGCACTTGGTCCTTCTCAAACTCGGGAAGACTCTAGAAGACTTGGGAGTCTTCCAAGGGTCAAACTTCTAAGTTCTGTGTGAAGATCAATGAACATTGAACAATTCCTTATAACATGATATCCAACATCAATCAAAGATAGGCATGTCCACTAAGAGTCTAGACTATAGTCTATTACAAAGACATTATGAGTTACAAAGCTTTCAAGTTTAAACATTTATACTTCATAATGGCAACTCAGGTGTCCAACTCAGTCATTGTGGCATCTACTTCGGATTCACTCTGCTTTTACTAAGTCCTCTGTCAACATACTCTCCAAGAAATCATTGCTCTCTGGCTTTGTTGAAGTCATTTGTAATGGGAGGTAGATTAATGAGGCAATCTCTTTGCTACATAAATGTTCTTTGTTATTAATAATTACGATCTCTTTCTCTGAGTCAATTTCTGTTGTGGAGTCCACCCTAGGTATTAGGTAGGCTTTTCTCATTTTCTAATTGAGATTTTTCCCTTTTTGTCTTTTTATAAAGAAATCGTAGGAGACATTGAGATGCTTGCAGGAGACAGAAGGAGATGTCAAAAGTCGGAGACTTTTGTCATGTCCCCTGAGACATGACCCTGTCTCTAAGACGTGTACCCAGCCTCAAGAGATGCATCTCCCTGCTAATATTTAAAATCCTTAACAAAAAGATATATTGTCTTGGGCAACAAAAAGACATTCATCATAGTCAACACTTACAAATAAAGTTACAACATTAAGACACCGTATTAATTAGTTGCCATATTCACATTAATATATGCCAATGAAAGGACACGTCAAGCCTTAGGAATATACAGATGATACACACATCTAATTATGATCATATTGTTCTACTGACCAGGGGCATACATGGCTGTGAAAATCATCATAGAGATGGTTCGCATGACGCTGGGGGGATCTACCACAAACATTGGTTCATTGATAGAAGATCTAGAGGAACCTAAGGAAAGCATTGTGGTGAGAGTTAAAATTCAATCAAAACCAAGAGATACAAAGCAACGTGGTGCAGAGACACTAGAAGCTTTTAGAAAGTTTATAGTGGTAAGTTGGAATTTGGATCATTCATAATAGTTAGTTATTGGTATGGAGTGATATGGGGATATTTTTTGATTGAAAATAAACACAAGTTGTATTTTACTAATTGCTTTCTTTATGTGCAGGATGGCCACTTAACAGGATGGCAATTGGATTCATGTGGAGAAAATTGTCGGGTTAGTGATGGTTGTCTTGCGGATTTTGACGACACATTAGGTCCAGGATGGAGCAAAAATGAAAACGATGCCCGCCCATCTAATATTGATGCTTATATGTATAGGTAATTAACAATTTTCCTCTCTTTATTGTTTAAAGAGATGAAAAAATTGAAATGCCAAGGAGATTGTGAAGTATTGAAATATTCCATGTTAGTGAAGCATCACAAAATATCTAAAAATCACAAGTTAAAGAAAATGGCAATCCATAAAACCACATTGATGAATCAATCAATAAATTATTTAATGACCTTAGCATTAGTTACTTTATTATACCCGTTAGAGATATTAGAAGTTATTTGAAAGGGATTTTATGTTTGAGAATCACTATAATGAAATTTCAAAGAGTTTGACTTGCTTTATGTCATTTGTTAAGAAATTGTTTTTTATATTAATTCAAAAATTCTGTACATGTAAAAGTGATATTGGTGGAGACACAGACGGCTATGTGTGAGTTCAGAGACAGACAGTTGCGAGCAGACCACCTTAGCACCCTTAATTGTGCACTAACCTTTCTGCACCAACGGTCCAACACTAATGCCCACAACGCTCATCATGGGCTCCAAGGGGCAGTGCCCATATTGACCTTCCATCACCATTGATAGGTAGGGTCAAGGATTAAGGGGCAGCGCCCAGAATGACCTTCCATCACCATTGATGTGTAGGGTCGAGGGTAAGTGCCCCTACCAGCCTCCCATATTGTTGATAAGTAGGGTCGATGGGAAACATAGTGAAAGATCTACAACATTTGGTGCAGAAAACACCATGAGCACGTAGCTCCCAGCATTATGCACCAAATTCTAGCTTCATGTCTACACATGAATACGACTAAGGCCTAAGTTCCAAGACAACTATTCCAGCTTTGGAGGATTGAGTGGAAAACTCGAAAATTATAAGTTGCTAAAGAGAAACATATAATTAACAAGGAAAAAACACTCTAGAGTAGTTGGATTGATGTCTAAGTTCTAGGAAATCTAAGCCTGTTACAAAAGGCCATCATGCCACATCATCGATTACAACTCCTCTAGGGGGTATGAACATGCGAAAAATGAAAAAAAAGGGGCCATAAATGGCCTGCATGGACTTCCAAACTCTGATAATGAACAAGAGACTTGTTCAATCTTTGACGTCTCAACTGAAAGTCCAACTAAGTACAACTTAGGTGGTAACATCTGGATCCTACTACGAAACGCATGCTCGATCTGGTCTCTAGGCAAGGAGAGCATGCAAGAAATCAAGAATCTCTAGCTTATATAACTGTAAAAACATCTCAACTTGACAGACCAAGCGTTTAGCAGCACATGTTCTTAATAAAGCCAATGAAACATAAGTTGTATTATTAAAAAAAAATGAAAACAAAACTAACTAGTGAAAAAGACTATCACTCTTAAGAACATAAAAGAAACTAAAATGTAAATGCTCGCGTTAAGGAGCTTATTTTCCTATTCTAAGCATGATAAAGTAATCATTCTAGGTAAATTATGAAATCCAATGTAACCACCTAAGAATTTGATCAATTTTAGAGTTTTTTCCCTTGTGTTTGGTTACCAACAAAAACAAGGATACCTTTATTAAGAAACGCAAATTTGTGTGAACTCTCGTGATGGGAGGGTTGGATGGGAGATCATAGGCATGAATAATATCATCAGACTGCTTAAAAAACCGACAATTCCTCGAACAAGTTTCTTCTATCCAAGATTGGATAGGACTAATATAAGCATCTGTATGACGAGGGAGATCAACCACTCCATCATATTTCTTCAAAGGGATTCTCGAATGATAACTCTATGTGTGAGCCCTGGGTTGCTCCAAATCATAGGAAAACATTGCATGTGAAGATGAAGGCTAGGATTGATCTTCTACTGGTTGCATCCAATCCACCTTTTTAGTGTATTGCTTCTCCAAGTCTTCATTACTAGTACTTGTATATGGCTCTGACTGATCATATGAAAAATCTGAATGCTCCTCTTCCATAACAAGACTTCCAAAAGTATCTGAATGAACACTTCTTTCTTTGGACATATCATAGATGGGATTTTCAATAAGACTTCCAAAAGTCTTTGAATCAACACTCCCTTCTCTGGACATATCATAGATGGGATTTTTTAAATTTGTCCAAAATTTATCATCAACATCTTTGTTAAACATGGCCCAAGTCTTCATCAATTGCATCATGTTCTTGGCTATCCATATCTTCTTCATGCTTATAATAATCATCCTCATAAGGTCTGGTTTCAAAAATGTTACAAGGGAGTAAACTTTCCAAACCTTCATCACCATGTGGAGAACATGGAGGAATCTCATCATACACACTACATATATCATCATGAATTTCTTCATAGGCTTCTACAATGGTTTCTTCTCGAGGTAAATTTGGAGTACAAATGTGACCATCTTCATTGAAATAATATTGACACTCCAAATCTTCAACGACAACATGAGGTGGATTTTCAACAATATCTTCAATCATAGAGATTTCATGTGCTTCTTCAATGGGGTCATCATGAATCTCTTCTTTAGAGTCATGATGTGCACTAAAAAAGGTACCATGTTCTTTAAAAAGTTTCTTAATCTCTCCTTCACTAAAATAACTTAGAGGTAGTTGAACATATTTTGTGTTTTCTATCATGATGACACAAGATGATTCTTGAACAGTATCTTCGCTCAAAGGCCCGCTATATGTTTCTTCAATGGGTTCATTTGGTATGTGCTGCTTAAAGGTGAAAGATGTGGGATCCTCCATCCTTACCATGTTTTCAAAATGTACAAGAGCTTCTTCATGATTCTCTATCTTAGGCAAGTAGTAGGAAAAGAACATTTCAAGAACTCTTTCCAATGCTTCCCTACTACCCCCATCATTTCACCACTGCATCAAAAAAATCCTAAGGAAACTTGAAAGGGAGGTAATACATTTATTAAGAAGGCCCTCAAAAAACCATTAAGAAGCATCTCCCTCTAGAGTATTAGCAAACATCTCCATCATATTATCCTTGTTGCCAACTTCTTTGTACCATAGTTGGGTTACCTGAGGAGCCGCCGGTTGACAAACATGACCGATGTTTGATTCCAGTGTATCAGATGATCCACCTTTGTGTCTAGCCAGTTTTGGCTAGTCAGTTTTTTATTTGAATAATTTTGACCATGGCCCCGCGGGGCTTCTAATAAAATGTGCTAGTAGGGTGTTTTGAGTGGTTCGGTCTCCTAAGACGTAGAATTTCAACTAAGGTATTCCAGGGAGTTTTTTGCCCTTGACAATTATGCTTTGCCTATAACCGAGTATAGTTGACGAGGTTTTCTCCCGCTTCCTCCAAAGCTGGAATGCCCGATTTTGAATTCTGGGCCTTGGGGGGGTATTAGAGCCCAATTGAGTGTATATAAACCTACTAGGCATTATTAGAATAGAGCATGGTCATGTCCTAAGTCACTAGGACCCTAAAAAAAATTTCCGAATTTTTTTAACCAGACGCGTCAAAAATTATTTTCTAATTTTCCCTAAGTTTTTAATTAATTTTTTCCATAATTTAAATGGAAAAATTCAATTTGTAATAAGTTAATCATCCAGAACCCGAATTTAGCGATTGAAGGCTCTAACCTTAAGCCAAAAATCATTCTTGATCAGCCAGCCAGTCAGATCCAACTTTCAGATCATCATTCGGCCACATAACGCATATTTTCTCAAAAAGTCAGTTTTGGGGAAAATATTGATTATTTAATAAAAAATGATTATTTTGGAGAAAATCCAAATCTCTCCAAATTAATTCGAATTCGACAAAATGAAATGTAAAATGACATGGCATTGGGCATTTATGATGATTGGAGTTAACAGAACTCAGCTTCAGTAAGCATTCAGTGAGCATTAAAGATATATTCAGTTAACGGTCTTGTCATCTCCAGCTAAACTCACGGATTACGTGAGATGGAGAGTATTCATTGGCTTCATGTTTTGATCGAGGCAGGAACTAGTGCTTACACTTATGATCTCTGAGCAATGGCTCCTCCATACCTAGCTATGGCTCCTCCATACCTAGATGATGCCTCCTCACATGCTCACGCCCTCATCTACTTGCTCATGCCCCTCTCTCCTCAAGAGGGCGCCTTCACACGTGTGGCCTCATCTTTGGCTTGGTTTCTGTGCTTAGGGTTGGAGTGGGGGCACCTTGCCTAGGTGGAGGCTTCCCCTCACTCTTAACTCTCTAGCTTTGGTTTTGAGCTCTCAGTGGTGTGCCGAGCTGGTTAGGTCTGGATTTTTGGTTTTAGGGTTTTGGGTCTTCTCTCATTGTATAAATAGAGGCTTCTTTAGCTCTATTGGGATGGATTTTTGTGTAGAGAAACTCTGTCCAAACTTTGTAAATGCTTGTTGCTTTATGCAACCGTTGGAATAAATTTAAGGCTTTGGAGGCTCATATGGTTTGATAATTGTGGATGAATGCTCTTGATGGATGAGGTGATTGTGTTCTAATTTTTCTCTTTCATGTCTATTTTGATTAAAGATCTATGCTTTAGAAGGCTTCTGTAAGCACATAAGAACAATTATTTGTGGTTTGCAATTTAGTTGTTTATTGCTTTACTTTTAGAAATTGAAAAGAAGCATGTTTATTTAGTCATATTCATGCTCTTTTATATTTCAATTTGTGAACAATACATGATCTAATCCATCTTTTGGCAAATATTTGAGTTGATTTTTTGCAGATCAGTCCATCCAACCAAGTAGAAGTTTGAGCTCAGCTACATCCTCTTCTCTTGGAGTCAAGTGCAACTTCCGGCAATTGCATGCTTTAGGAAATCCAAGCATCCTTAAGAAGATCCACAGGCAGGTAAAAGAGAGCCCAAGGACCTTAAGAAAGCAAGGAGCAAGCATAGAGCAAAAAAGACCAAAACATCTCCCTCTTCTTTCTCACTTTTGCTCATTCAAGAAGAGGCTAAACACAACAAAAGATTGTAAAAGTTAATAAAGAGCGAGTGGGATTACGGCTTCCACACCCGTCTTTCCCCATTTGGGGGAAGCTTGTATCGTCCCATTGTCATGCTTGTTTTTTTTTGCTTAATAAACTGCTAGAGGTAGAATAGGATAGAATAATTGCATAATCATTAGAAACGTAGTTTATGTTTTGATTAGTTTATCATTCATAAAAAATGAAGTGAAAATGTTTCTTTGATTGTTTACTTAGCTAATGCATAATTTCTTTACTATTTTACTTACTCCCTTGCTTTCCCGATTAGGGCCCTAAAAAGCCTGAAAGAGACTCTTCGATAGTTTAGATTTTTATGTTTCTGTTTCTTTTAATTTTAACAAATTAATTAAGTCTCTTGAACTTGCAGTAACACAAGTCAAGAGCACTCTCTATCGGAGAGAATCCTTAGAATTGCACATCCTTGCATTAGGCATCCTAGATTAGCTAAGTCTTTTGAACGGCTGTCATAAGACGGGGTGAAGAGCGCTCTCTGTCGGAGAGTCTTAATTAATTAACCTAATAAAATTTGCAACGCACACCCCATAATTAATTGACTTCGTTTTCTCCTTGCTGGAGGATGCTCTGATCGATCTCAAAATCGGAGTACCCAGAAACGACATTGGATCTCTAATCTTGCAAGAAAAACGTAATAAAATTTAAACCCTGTAACCAACGCACCGACATTGTAGGGAATTTCCTAAGTACTTCTAAGCTTCTCAGCTAGCTGGTTAATCTTTGTGATACCAGCCTGGGATACTGCGCGGGCCGTCATGTCTTCAACGGATTGAACTTGGAATATTCTCCCGGCTTTTGACAAACCTTCCTTGACACCATAATCAAGAGCACTTAAAATTCTTAAAAATATACCAAGAGCATTCACACAACTTAATATTCATTAGTTTTATTTCAAGACTTGTTGTTAAATTCTTTACGCATTTCAGTATTTTGACTCCACAAGGCACTGGTCTTTTAATCTGCATAATTATTATATTTGGATCAATTGTCGTTGGCCTCTTTTAATTTCTATCTGTGAATGCATATTAATGAAGTCTTGAATCATTGCTTATCTTTTAATCTCTTGCTAGCAACATTGATTGTTTTTATTTATGTGTCATATTCATAATAAAAAAACATCTTTAATCACAATAACTCCTAAACAACACCCATCCGCATCCGTAACCAATTAAAACACTTTAACCACATTGAGCCATAGAAAACTCTTTGTTAGGGACTACCCCCCTTGGCTTCGTTAGGAGTTAGCTTAAACGGAGGAGCTAGGAGTAGGTGACAATACCTAGCTCTGTGCTTGCCCCCAAGGTCACACCTCTCCCACTTTCCTAAGTGAGGAGACAACTTTCAGAAAGTTTCTGCTGCTGGTGTGCAATCGATAGACAACAATTCTCATAAGAAACATTGAAGTCACCCAAAACCTTAAGGAGAGACATGATGTGTTGGATGGCTGACTCACCATCTCCATGAAAGACCGTAATGTAATTATATACATCATTTGGGTCATGGTCAAAGTTAGAAAAACCTGGAATGCTTGAGAAATCAATGGGATAAAATACATGGCAATCTGAGCATGTGTCAAGAATAACCATGGAGCATATCTTGTATAGGACCAATGGAGCTATAAAATAATGAGCTTTAAATATTTTTATTGTGTCCCATGGGATCATCTACACACAACAAGTCTTCACAAATTTATGAGAAAATAGGGTTTTATCCTTTTAGTGGAGTGGCCATGTGAGAAGGAAAATATACATCTCTTACAAAGATTTCTATTTTTTGCTTTTCTTTGTTATAAAATTGAAAAAGGTTAGTGGAGTTGCTAGATGAAAAAACTAAAGATCTACTCTAAAGGATTCATCAAACAAAACAAAAACAAAAAAAGAAAAAGAAAACAAAAGTCGTATTCCGGGAATAAAAATATTTGTCCCCGACAACCGACGCTAAAGATGTTGCCACATAATACACACTTCAGGTAAGGTGGCAAAAATATTCAAGCCATTGGGTACGTCTTTGGGGGCAAGTCACGAGTCAATATTGTTGTCACTTAACACTTGATTCCTTTGTCTAGGCTAACTCCTAGCAAAGCCAAGGGGGGTGGTCCTTGTTAGAGTTTGCACTATAATTCAAATATGCTAAATCTATAATCTAATGCAATAGGATTGCTGAAAGATAGACAAGCACAACACAAAAGAGACACAAAGATTTTATCTTGGGAAAACCCTCTCTCTGCTTTTTGATCACTTCGAAACATCACTGCCATACATAGTCAAGGCATGCATCATCATGCATCATCATCATAAGTATGCATCATCGTCATAGGGTATGCACCCTCATCATCAAATATACATCATCATCATCTTAGTGTGCACCATTTATGCATCATCATCATCAAGTATACATCATAGTGCATAGGAGAGCATCATCACACTATGGTATGCATGTACATCATATTGTATAGGAGTGCATCAACATCATAGAGTGTACATCATTATCGCATGCATTATCATCATAAAGTGTATAATATCATAGCATAAAGTATGCAACATCATCATTGTAGCCTCCATAATGACTCCAAATATATATACCAATATATAGGCTCACATACTAAGATCAAAGATGAACTCTATCCATGAGAGACATGTGCCATCACAAGAGAAACCTGGAGGCATAAACCACACCTTTTTGAAGATCACCAAAATAAGCTCTATATAATATCACCACATAGCCCTTGTAACAAGCTTTCCAACGAGCCAAGAATTTTGTAATTCCTATTTTGTATGAGAAAGTTATGCCAATTTTAGTGAAGATGCCTAGAAATTTCACCTCCACAAAGTTTCACACTTTTCTCCAAGACTTGCGAAAACACTGAGAGAAATGATGATGAACAAATGAAATGTTTGATATTCTATTTATATAGGTTGTGGAGGAAATTTAGTACCTCAAAATGGGCCGGCACACAATTAAAAAATTACAAATAATTAAATTATCTTTTGTTTGGTCAGCTGACCCAAAAGCTGGGGTACACCAACTTCAAAAATTCATATCTCTTTCAATTGTAAGGAGTTAGAAGTTATTCCACATATCAATGGAAATGGCTTGAGGAGGATTATCTCCCTATGATGGGTTTATTTGCAAATTCTTGGCCTAATACCCTTAAATTCGTCAATATGTTCAGGATGTCAAAGACCGCACACATGAGGGTGCCAAAGACCATACCACCAACTACAAGAGTTTCAAAGTCTTCTTCAACATATCAAGGCACGCCTGTGGGATATACATCCATCTACATCCCAATAGCCATATAACCACAAATAGGACCATACATCACCATGGTTCAAGACCCAAGGCGCCACATGCAAGGGTTTCAAGGACTCTTTCAAATATATCATATAATATTTAAACAAAATACTTTCCATGGACTTCAAGCCCATCACATAGGACTCCATCGCCAAGTGATGAGGGAATCATGACCAAATATTCCATCATATCAAAGGATCTAACAATCATGGGCTTACAAACCACCATATGTATGGATACGAAGAACCAAATCATTTCCAAATGCACCATCAATGATCATACAGTGTCCAAGGGTTATCATGCCGCAATTTATGTGGGTGCCAGACCTTCTCATGCATAATGACCATTTCCAAGGGTTCCATGACACCGACAAGGGATTCACGGGAATCAAGATCTTCATCAAGGTTTCCAAGTCTTCATTAAGTCATTAATGACCACACCATCACCTTTAAGGGGACAATGACCATTAAGCCATCAAATGTGGGTCCAAGGGCTTCTTCAGGGCTTCTTCATCAAGCAAGGGGATTCAAAGGCTTCTTCAACCACCTCAACCACACCAGTAGACCTCCAAGGGTCAAGATCCATCATGACATCACCTGTGTGGTTACTAGACCTTGTCCTGGGGTACCATGACCTCAATAAAACACAAATGACCATTGAAAGGGTCATTTGGACTTTTGCAACTTCTTCAACCCACCAATGACACTTCTGTAGGGTGCTGGGGCATAAGTTGTGGTACTAGGGAACCAAAGAAACAATTGGGGAACCGTAAAACATCTTCGGGGTACTTAGACACTTTATAGGGTGTTCAAGGCTTTTGCCATTGTCCCAAGGGCTCCAAAGGCTTAAAACTTGGGCTTGGACAATATCAAAAGGCCTCCTTAGACATTGACACTTATTTAACCCTCAGGGGATCCTCAAGGGGCACCGAGACATGTTGGCATCAATGCCTATACACTGTTGGCATCATTGACAACTTAATCAACAATCTCCCCCTTTGTCATTGATGACAACACGATAAGTGTTCTTCAAAACACGCTCCCCTTATTCACAACTTCTCTCCCCCTTTGGAATCAATGGAAAAGGGAACATTCTTTGACCATACTGCTCCCCTTGTCATCAACTTTCTCTTCCTTTCCAACTTTTCTTCTCGTTTACATTAATGGCAGCAAGATCTTCTTTTGGCAATACTACTTCTCTTATCACTGATGCTACTTTGGCAGACTTGTATTCTGTCACACAAATACTGCTGGAACCTACGATACTCAAATCTGATAATCAGGTACATATATCCTTTTACACATTCTTCATGTCATGGGTCGATAGTATTCAAAACAATATTTGATTTTTTCCAAGATTTTCATCATTTCTATTTTGATCAATGGTGCAATCTACTAACTTCTTTCTCCATACTTTAGTAGCCTGATGGTTGTTCATATCATTCGATTGAACTTCCTTTCTTCTCCAAACTTTAACCAGTCCTTGCATTGTGCAATGTTTTGTGAAATGATCATAATGATAACAATTGTAACACTAAATAGAAAACCCATCTTGATTTCTTCTTGGTGTGATCTTTTCATGATCTCTGCAATGGATGGCTTTGTGACCATAGTTATTGCACTTGTAACAGTAGCCATTGAACATCATAGGATATCTTTGAGCTATAACTTCTCTTGATTCTTGTTGATCATGGAATATTTTAAGAATACATGTATAACTATTACTCTTTTCTTCGTCTTACATAGAGTCTTCACTGTTATTCTCGATCTTCGAACTTGTCTTTAACTGAGCAGTTGTTTTGTCCAGGTCTTCCTTCAGAGAGAGGATCTTCAATTCTTGCTTTTGACACATTTCTATCTTTTCTTGGAGTTATCTCGCTAGATCTTCTTCTATTTTCTTGACTTCTTCTACCTGTTTGTTTAGATCAAGGATATTGTCTTCCATTTGTCCTTTTGAATTCTTATCATCCTCATGGGATTGTTGTAGTTGACCTTTGAGTGCATGGTTCTCCTTTTTGAGTTTTGAGAGGTCCTTTTCAAATTCAAAGTTTGTCAGACATACCTTCCGTAACTCTGCCTTCAAGGATTTGATTTCAAGTTCTTGTTTTCTTCTTAACTTCTCTTCAAATATTTCTTTAGTCTTGTAGGCACTTATCTCATTGTCTTTGTCTTGTAGCTTGTAGATTAACTCTTTTTCTTTATCTTCTAGTAGTCTTCTGAGCTTGACAATTTCTTCTGATTGCTTTTCAATTTCTGTCGCTGACTTCTCAAGTTTGTCTTTCAAAGATTTGGATATGGCTTCTTTGATTCTGGTAGCTTCTTCGACTTGGAGTTTCATATTAATTATGTTATGTGTGGCCTTCTCAGATTCTTCTTGATTCCTCTACTTGGCTTTGTCCAATTTCTCTTGCAATACCTGGTTCTGTTCACAAACATTTTTCACTTCCTGCGAAACATTAGTAATTTCATTATCTATCATAATATCACTTATCAGAGAGAGAATTTTCATCATAATCTGAAGTATTGCATTCAACGAATTCAGAATAGTTTTTATTTTCTATACCTAATAAACATATCTCTTTAAAAGCATTACAAATAGAGTGTTCATGGGACTTACCTTCATACCTACCTGGATCTTGTATTGACCTTTTGATGGGGCTGTCTTCTCCTTCTTGTTCTTCGTCTAAGTTTAGCTGATTTATTTTGAACGACAATTCTTCAACTGAGTTGCACTTTCCTATTTTCTCCTTTTGGAGATTTGTTAGATATTCAAACATTAATTCCATGACCTCTGCTTCTTCTTCTTTATTGGAGTAGTGTTGTTCTAATCCGAGCCATAGTTCCTTAGCTAAGATACACTTCCATATCTTCTTCTTTTGGATATCTGTTAGGCCTTCAAGGATGGCTTCCATAGCCTTAGAATTATTTTTCTTTGCTTCCTTTTGAGTTGTTGTTTTCACTTTCTTTGGAGGTGTATATCTAGTAACAATTGACTTCCATACATCAATTACCTCTAGAAAATCCTTCATTCTCATTTTCCAGATCATGTAATAATTTGACTCACAGGTCAATGGTACTTTATTCATTGAGAACCCCATGGTGTGTCAAGGATCTACTTCAAGCTGGTAAGGATTTCTGGTGAAGATCCGCTCTGATACCAATTGTTGGACACACCAGCTACACTGAGGGGGGGGGGGTGAATCAGTGTGCACAACTTCTATTACTTTTTCACTTTTATTAATAATCAACAACTTATTCAATATTATGCATTATCACATTATCATTATATCATCATCAACATTATTATCATCACATCAGAAGCATAGCATAAAACACATAACACCAGATTTTATGTGGAAACCCAAGTCCTAGGGGAAAAACCACAGAAGCATTTATAATAGTTTTCTAGAAATAACTGGAAGGAGGAAACAACCCCCTTATTACAATGACTTCAGTTCTCCAGCTACAACTGGAAGGAGGTTACAACCCCTTGATTTACAAACTACAACCTGAAGGAAACTACAACAACTGGAAGGAGGATACAACCCCCTTTCCTTGCCCCCTCCTGCCACCTTGATATGAAGATAGAAACTGCTGAACCACGACCGCACTGAGCCTGCGGACCTGCTAATCAACACCTATACTACACTACACAATCTGTACCACACTGCCACTACTAACCACTGCTCATCATCTGATCACTACTCATCAACTGATCATTGTCCACTGTATCACATTGCTCATCAACCTGTACAATCAACCTGTCCAATCAAGCTGTACCAATCAATCTGTTGCTCACATCATCCGACTCAGTCAATCTGAGTCTAACCAACTGCACACCAAACTCAGTCCACTTGAGTCAAACCAACTGTTCATACAACTTAGACAATTTGAGTCAGACCAACTACACATAAGGAAACCTGTTCCAATCCTGCTCAATTGAACCAACATGTACCAAGCTGCTTGTGTACCTTTGTCAAATCAATCATATACTTGTGTTAATCTAATCAAGTGCTCTGACAGTCAACCAACTCTTCTTACTTGTCCTAATTTATAAAGTAAGAGACACATTTGAGCAACCAAGAGACTTCACATACGGTCAACCGAACTTTGTCCAAACACACTCAACTCAATGACACCACAACCAACTTCAATCACAGTCAAGGAATACTTGACAGTTAAACATGATAAACCTCAACCAACTAACCTCATCCAAGGAGATAAGACTTAACCAACTATGTCAAACTCAGTTAGTCTCATAAACTCTTAGACACAAAAGGATTTTTCGGTCCACTCAAATCAAGTCAACAAATCAATCAAATATCAAGTAAATAGTCACTTACAATACTGTAAAATGTTGTCATTAACAATCAATAACAGTCCAACTCCACCTAGGTCAAAGACACAATGATCAACACTTGTCAAACTAGTTTTCAAAGAAAACACTTAGATTGATCAAAGAAATCACTCACAAGATCTATTACTTACATGTCAACTTCTCATTCAATACTACACTATACAACAGTCAAGATAAACACCAAAATCGATGCCAACAATATCCAAGATAATCATCAAGATCTATATCAAGATCACAACAAGATATATTCCAAAATAACCATCACCATAGCCTCCATAACATATTCAATGACTTCAAATATATATACCAATATATAGGTTCACATGCTAAGATCAAAGATGAACTCTATCCATGAGAGACATGTGCCATCACAAGAGAAACCCAGAGGCATGAACCATACCTTTTTGAAGATCACCAAAATAAGCTCTAAATAATGTCATCACATAGCCCTCGTAACAAGCTTTCCAACGAGCCAAACATTTTGTAATTCCGATTATGTATGAGAAAGTTATGCCAATTTTACTGAAGATGCCCAGAAATTTCTCCTCAACAAAGTTCTAACTTTTCTCCACGAGTCGTGAAAATACTAAGAGAAATGACGATGAACAAATAGAATATTTGATATTCTATTTATATAGGTTGTGGAGGAAAGTTAGTACCTCAAACTAGGCTGACATGCAATTCAAAATTACAAATAATTAAATTCTCTTTTGTTTGGTCGACTAACCCAAAAAGGTGGGGTACACCAACTTATTAAATTCATATCTCTTCATCCGTAAGGAGTTAGAAGATGCTTCACATATCAACGAAAATGGCTTGACGATGACTATCTCCCTATGATGGGTTTATTTG
Source organism: Pseudotsuga menziesii (assembly GCA_001517045.1). Classification (NCBI taxonomy): domain Eukaryota; kingdom Viridiplantae; phylum Streptophyta; class Pinopsida; order Pinales; family Pinaceae; genus Pseudotsuga; species Pseudotsuga menziesii. Next base: position 1,006,315 of record LPNX010726488.1, read on the forward strand.
CAAATTCTTGGTCTAATACCCTTAAATTCTTCAATATGTCCAGGACGTCAAAGACCCCACGCATAAGGGTGTCAAAGACCATACCACCAACTACAAGAGTTTCAAAGTCTTCTTCAACATATCAAGGCATGATTTGTGGGCTCTACCTCCATCTACAACCCAATAGCCATATAACCACAAATAAGACCATACATCACCATGGTTCAATACCCAAGGCACCATATGCAAGGGTTTCAGGGACTCTTTCAAAGATATCATATAATATTTAAATAAGATACTTTCCGTGGACTTCAAGTCCATCACATAGTACTCCATCGCCAAGTGATGAGCGCATCATGAAGAAATATTCCATCATATCAAAGGCTCCAACAATCATGGGCTTACAAACCGTCATATGTATGGATTCCAAGACCCAAATCATTTCTAAATGCACCATCAATGATCATATAGTGTCCAAGGGTCATCATGCCGCCATTTATGTGGGTGTGAGACCTTCTCATGCATAATGACCATCTCTAAGGGTTCCATGACCCCAACAAGGGATACAAGGGCATCAAGATCTTCATCACGGGTTCCAAGTCTTCATCAAGTCATTACTGATCAGGTCATCACCTTGAAGGGGACAATGACCATTAAGCCATCAAATGTGAGTCCAAGGGATTCTTCATGGCTTCTTCATCAAGCAAGGGGCTTCATAGGCTCCTTCAACCACCTCAACCACACCAAGAGACCTCCAAGGGTCAAGTTCCATCATGACATCACCTGTGGGGTTGCTAGACCTTCTCATGGGGTACCATGACCTGGATAAAACACAAATGACCACTGAAAGGTCATTTGGACTCTTGCAACTTCTTCAACCCACCAATGACACTTTTGTAGGGTAATTGGGCATAAGTTGTGGTACTGGGGAACCAGAGAAACAACTGGGAAACCGTAAAACATCTTTGGGGTACTTAAACACTCTACAGGGTGTTTAGGGATTTTTCCATTGTCCCGAGGGCTCCAAAGGCTTCAAACTTGGGTTTGGACAAGATCAAAAGGTCTCCTTAGACACTGCCACTTACTTAACCCTCAGGCGGCTCCTCAAGGGGCACCAAAACATGTTGGCATCAATGCCTATACACTATTGGAATCAATGGCAACTTAATCAATAGATTCCTTCGTCTAGGCAAACTCCTAGCGAAGTCTAGGGGGTTGGTCCTTGTTAGAGTTTGCACTTTAATTCAAATATATTAGATCTATAATCTAATGCAATAGGATCGCTGAAAGATAGACAAGCACAACACAAAATAAACACAAATATTTTATCCTAGGAAAACCCTCTCTCGGGAAAAATGCAACAACTTTTTCAGTATAGATTCATCACTTAGTACACTGTCAAAAAAAGATATAAAACTCAAGAGATAAGATAACTTATGCAGCTTCTTCTTCTTCTTCCCCAACGAACTTGTCTTTCTCTTCCTTGGAACGAACTTGCTTGAACTTGCTATGTGTCCAAATGAGGGAGGGAACCTCCCTATTTATACACTTCATGTGGGTGACCTAAAAACCTAATTGTGCTGACTTTTTAGTCTCATTGGGTCGAATTCTCTTGGGGAGACTAAAAAATACATTTTATAATTTTTTTTTTTGGGACTATTTCCTCGACTTACAACGAAGTTATTACCTTGATATTATTACATGACCAAGTACAATAATGACATCTTCGAACGGAGGAAAAACATCTCCTAAGGAGCTACAATAACAATATAATAATAATAAAATAATAATACAACAAAATGAAGAATATCTTTCGAAGTTACATTTATAACAATTGGACACAATCTCTAAACATCGTCATCATCTCTAGTCATCATCATCAGTAGATCACCATGACTGGAGGAACTCTCATCTTATCGACCTTTGACTAGTGACATCTCTCGAATCTATAGGTCATGAGAAGTTCTATAGAGCTTGTTGCCTCCTAATTCGCACATCGGGTCACGTGGTAGAAATATTCAAGCCACTGAGTGCGACCTTGGGGGAAAGCTCAAGCCACGTGCTATCATGACTTGATACTCAGCTCCTCCGTCTAGGCCAACTCCTAGCGAAGCCAAGGGGGGTGGTCCCTATGAAAAGTAAAATATAAAGTTTTTACTCTACAAAAGAAAAGATTGATTCTAGGAGTTAATACGAAATGGATAAAAGATCACTATGGATTATTGCAAGAAATAAATTACATCAACAACATATGATAATGTAAACATCATTCATGACAGTTTGCAAGATTTGATTTAAGCATGAAACATAACATAGACAAGTGCCGATGAATAATGGAGTGTTTGTAAAAGTGAAGTGTTGTTGTGTCGTGTAAGTATTGCGGTTATCTCGTTGGTCAGTTTTAAAATTATTAGTGAGTGATTAAGGGAGTGGGCAAATTGTTGGTCGATTTTATTAATATGGTAATGATCTAGATTATTAGAAAGGAGAGGGGATTCAAGATATACCCAAGGGGTACGAAGAATATGTTCGGAATTACTTAGAAGTGGTTCTCATAGCGAAATATGGGTTAAACCAGAGTCGCAGGGGTGTGTCCAACACTACAACAAATGAGGGTGTAGCTTGACGGGTCCCCGCGATCACTGTTTAGTGGTTCTTGCTTCACTTGAAGACTTTTCCCACAACTTAGCAAAATTTTGAAAAACGTCAGATTTTTGTTTGGGGATCAATTTAAAAGATGAGACTAGTTACTAGTCACTCAGATCATTTTCTGATACAACCAACTTATCATAAAGAACTGCAGTGGAGGTAGAGCATACAAGGATAAGAGCCTTGTTAATCTTAAGTGTTTTTTGAGTAATGTTTTCTTGGTTAGAAAAGAAAACCCATGAATCTCTTTCCAGATTTAGTACTCAAGCAAGCCCTTGTTCGTGAACTGTATTCAGGAGAGCAAGGGGGTTTATTTTAAACATAAGAGTGCAAAAATGAAAGTTTTCAAATTACTACATTGCAAAAATCTTTTCCCTTTCGGTAATTCAGTATAGCGTAGTGGGTTAGTATTAGTATAACTTTGCATATAAAATTCGAAATATAAATAAAAATAACAAAGTAATGAAACAAACTACACAGGTACAAACAACACCATGAAAACAAACACTGACGCGAATCTGCCACTGGGGGGATGGGGAGTGGGATTTGAGGAGTCTACTCAAATCTTTATTAATCTTTACAATGATAAGGGAAGTGCGCTTTGGTTTTTATATCTTGGATCCAAAGGCTTACAACTTGATATAAAAAAGACCTTTTGGTGGAAGGGGAACTAAGTTGAGCTCTTAGTGGTTCATTTTCTCACAAAACGACCCGAGTTTCCTTCTCCTTTTCGTTGGACCTGGAAAAAATCAGCAAGCTATCAAATGCAAAAGATGCTCAAAGACACTTTAAGAGTGTCTTTGAACAATCTCCAAAAGATCTAAAAATTTTCTAAGTCAAACTATGAATTAAAAAAAGTAAAATTTAACGAAGTAAGACAAGCTAGAGGGCTTGTCTTCTTAGGATCTTTGCTTGCTTCTTTAAGAGAATGGAAAGCAAACTAGAGAGCACTATTGCTAGATAAGTGATTTAAAGATCAAAATTTTCTCTTAACCAAGTACTTTAGATTTAAACTTTAAACTTGAAAGAAGAGTGCTAGATCTAGCTCTTTAGATTTTGAAATTTAAAGAACACTAGAAATCTAGACTTTAGGAACTTACATCTACTCTTTATACGACTTTAAAATATAGATCTAAGAACAACCAAAGAACTTGGAACCGATTTTTTTTTTTTAAATGACTTGTGGATCAAAGGTTGAAGAACCAAGGTTGAGCAAGAAAGTAGGAATGAGAGAAAATGCCTTCTCAATGAGATTAGAGGGGTAGTGCTTCTCTTATTATGAAAGTAAATGAAGCACAGGTAGAGCCCGTCTGATCATCAACACTCCATCTTAGATTTCTTGCAAAGAAATTTCAACACTTGCAAAGGGGATTAAAAATACCTGTGTAATTTGATAAGAGACGACCTAGCAAATATAGATTCAAACTAGATTTCATATATTATCAAGTAGTCTCTTACAACCTACAATAAGTGAGTAACCTATCAATAATTACTTCTTATTCTTACTGAAATATAAATTCCTTCTAAATACAAGGTGATACCAAACACATGCAAGTATAAAAGAGAAACAATGTAGATTACTTCAATATTTAACAACAAACTCCATCCAAACATCCATAGATCCCACATAGAATTGTCCTCCAAATCCTTTTATTAACGATAGTCAGGAAAATATTACAATGATTTCAAGCAGAGATTCCACCTTTTGATGCATACAATGACCAAATTGCCTTCAATATATAGAATTTCCAAAAGGGGAGAGCACATCTCACACTTGGGAGTTAGAGTTGAGTGAGATGAGAAATTAGTGGGATGATTTCTGGTTTAAGTGGAGTGCTAACATGGAGGAAGCGCCACCTCAAATGAGGTAGGAGACCTCCTTCACCTACCAAGCCACATCACTTAATCCAATTCGCATGTGCCCAAATTCCCTCACGCTATTATGAACCGTACGAACCATGATGTGAGTTTAAACCATATTTTAAAATGGTAAATAACATGTGATGCCAATAACTTGATGAGTCACATTCATAACACACACTCACTAGTCACAAGCGTGGGCCACACTCTAACCCATGAAGAAATCATATGAGAGGTGGCGTGAGCATAGGGAATATAACATTCTTTAAAGTGATGCTTTCCTCATTAGGAGGAGTCGCCTACATGGGGACCACTATGTCCACTCACCTCAATCACATAACAATTACATTTTTTTTGACTTTTTAAATATTTTGACATATGCCAAAATGTTGCAACTTTAGCAATAAAATGTCATTTTGATACTTTGTTAGATAAAAATGACCTTAAGTGACTTTTTGATCACCCAAAGTGTATGCAAAGTGGGTTATAGGATAATGAGTATGCTCTAAGTGTGAAAACGAGCATCTCCATGCCAAATTCTGCCTCTGGATCAGGTTTTTATACCATTTACAAGTTTTTTGAATTAAACCAGTAAAAAATGGCTTAAAAAGCATAACAAATTATTTTTCTTGGAATCAGAAAAAACGCTAGGGGACCTAGCACATGTACATACAACTCAATACTACTTCCTAGCACACTCATATACATCGACACGGGAACTTTAGTAACCTCCTAAGGCCTACCCACCAAGACGACCATTCCAGCTTTAGAGGAGTGGTGAAAAACTCGAAAATTATACATCGCTTATTCAGAATTGCATGATTGACAAGGGAAAAACACCTTGGAATCATCAGATTGACGGTTAAGTCTTAGGAAGCCAAGTCCTTTACAAAAATTGTCATGCTAGTATATTTATTACAATTTTCCCGGAGGGGTATGAACATGCAGGCAATGGTACAAAAAATAAAAAAGGCCATGAAGGCCTGATGGACCTCTGAGCTCTGAGTTTGAACAAGTACTTTATTCATCTTTTTCGACTCACTTGAAAGTCCGACTAGATGCAACCCAGTCGGTAACATTTGGCTCCAACTGTTGGACGTGTGATTGATATGAACCTCGTGGAAATCGATCATAAGAGAAACCTAGAATCTCTGGTTCCTACACAAAAACTGAATAAGTCAATCACATGTATATAAATAACCAAATGAAACAATAAGTTGCAAATTATGATACATTGATTATATACAACAAATACAACTAGTGTACAAAAACTATTATATAGAAACCATTATACAACAAATACAACTAGTATACAAAAACTATTATGCACATCCTTTGCACACGTATTGATGTTATGTACTGGAATCTAGAAATCCATTAACAATCTCTCTCATCACCTGAAGAGCTCCATGGTACAAATGGGCCATCCTCCTATGCGATAACTCACATAAGTCACAACTATTGTTGTTGTGTAACAAGGCTTGAGTTGGTTGAAACATAAGACTGTATAGTTTCCGTTGTCTAATCCCAATCAACTTTGTTGTTGTGACGCTGCGTCCCTTGGGATGAATGAGTACTTGTTCGTCTCATAAAATCAATTTGTATCCCATGTCCTCTATAAAGGAAACTAACATCAAACTCTTCGTCAACCCTGGAACATACAATACATCCTTCACTACCATGGGCTGTTGAAAATCCCTTTGAAAGGAAACTCTCCCACGACCAATTTCCTTGACCTTGGAATCATCTCCAAGCTCAACATCAAGATCCATATCACTCTCTGTAAGATTTGTAAAGTGCTCGCACACGCCTATCATATGCTTGGAGACTCCATTATCTATATACCAAACATTGTAAGAAGCTACACTTGAGGAAATACATACCAACAAAGAGATATATCTATTAAATCTAGCAATAAACTCATATACTTCAGCTGAAGTTGCAACTTTATTCTTCTTTTAGTTGTTAGGACATTGATCTGCATAGTGCCCCATCTTGTGACATCAAAGCACTTAACTTTTCTCATGTCCCTTTTATGTTCACCCTTTGACTTAGGCTCGCTTATTTGACCTTTTCTTGTCCTTTGTTGAAAGAGCCACATTTTTTCCATCACCCCCCTATTGTTGGCCTCCTTGTATGGAAGTAACTCTAATATCCTCATGTATAAAATCATCCCAAAGTCTCTCCCAATCAGAAAGATGTTCTCTGGAAACAATACATTCAACAAATGTATTCCATGGTTTTGAAAACCATTCAAGGCAGTTTTGACTAATTTTTCCCCATCCATCTTTTCTCCAACAACCCTTAGTTGATCATGAATTTGTTTCAACTTGGTAAGGTATGATGCAACTGCATCAGTTTGGTCATCTTGGTGTTTCTTAGCCTTTCTCTCACCATCATCTTTCTGTTTTCATTGTCACTCTGGTATAGCTTGGTTAAAGATTCCCACATCTTGTAGTTATTCTTTTTCTTGGTTACATGAGGAATGACATGATCTTTAATGGCATCAAGGATTATCTTCTTGGCTTTAAAATTCTTTTTATTATATTCAACCAACAGTGTTGCATCTTAGGAATAATGATATCTTTTTCAACAATGTTCCACAACTCTTGTTCCTCCAACAAGAAGGGAATTTTTTCCTTCCATGCACTAAAATATTCATCCCCATCCAATCTATCCTCAAACCTCAAACTTATAGCCATATGACTTGTTCAACTGATAACAAGGCCTAACCCTCTTTTTGGTGAACCTGCAACTCTCTTGCAAACCCCTGTGTCAACTTGTTTGGTTTCCCCTCTTAGTATAAATGCTATGATACCATATAAAATTTTTAAGGTTCAAATCTTGGTTTTTGGATTCAATAAATTGCTTGTCTCAATTTAATGCCCATTCATAAATGCATCTTCAGAACTGGACTTTATAATAAAAACACATCGAATCTTTTACTTGCACAACATAAACAAGAAATCAAACCATTCAATGACACAAGATATTTTGGGCAATGCCCTTGGAAAAAACTCCAAAGGGAAAACCAATAGAGAGATGAAATTTTTATTAGGGTTTTTGATTTTTTTTGAAAATTACAACGAGAGAAAAATGAAACAAGCCTCATTGTCTGTGCCAAACTCATAAATTTAACAACTGAGCTGTATGACCACCTTCTCGATTTTTGTGTTGTACAACCTGCAATAAATGCACAATATGACCTACCTCAATTACTATGCCAAACTGTTGTACGGTTCCCTGGAATAAATGCATTGTATGGCCTGCCTCATTTACTGTGCCAAACTGCTATACGACTACTGGCAATAAATTTTGTACAAATGCCTCAATTTATGTGTAGAATTAATGTTGTACAACTACCTCGAAAACTATGCATTGTGCTAGCAATAAATGTTGTATGGTCTACCTCGATTTCTATGCCAAACTATTGTCTCGAAATCTATTCCAATTCTCCTCACACATGTGACTGCCTTGCTATATTAATTGTTGTTCTCTCTCCTTGGGATTCATGCCCTCTTTCTCCTTGGGAATCGTGCCCTCCTTTGTTGCAATATTTATCTCATTTTTTTCTCTTCTTCTTGCGCGCTCTCTCTCTCTCCTCATCAAGTGAATGATGAATGTCTTTTTCTCTAGATCTTCTTTTTGTCTCTTCATTAAATGAAACTAACTTAACTTCCTAGATCTAATGGCAATGTTAAATCTTAGACCAATAAGGTCTACGGTTGTGATATAATTGCTCATTATCACAACTTGAGTCACTTTATTTATCTAATAAAGGAAAAAGTCCCTTTAACTTTATAAACATTAGGTTAATGTCTAGAGACCACTTTATGTTCCCCACATGCTAAGACACCAAGCCTATGTAGAAGACATTTTGAGCTATAATCTCAACAAGGAAGTCGAAACATTAAAGGTGAGGAAGTACTTAGCTCATCCAAGAGAATATGTGCTAATAGGCCCACAAATATCACTATGAATCAACTCAAGATGCTAAGAAGCTTGCATAACTTTGTCCTTAGGAAAGGAATCTTGATTATTTTTCTCCAAAATACACCCTTCATAGAAACCACTACATTGTTCAATCTATACAAGGCCATCAACTATATGCAAACCGCTCATATGTCGCAAAGGTTCAAAATTGGTAATGACTTAGACATTGATGCAATAACAAGATGGTGTCATCAACATTGCATGCCTTAACATTATAACCTTTCTATTGTGGGGAAGAGTCTTCCCAATTTATACATATAGTCAAATTCATTGCAATATCTTGTGAAACCACTTAAATAGCATCACTTGTGTCCTTTATGGCCTATCGTTGCAACCAGAATTTCACCTTTTTTCAGTGTATTATGGAGTGGAAAGAAATAAGAATTGTTCCAACTTCTGGAACATGGAGAACATAATTTTTTTTTGCATTGTTGATATTGACATCAACACAACATGAAATTGTTAAGTCTAAGTCATCACCAATAACTAATTTCTAGGAGTTGCATTTGCACTCCCACATTGTACTCATATTGGATGTATTATCTAGTCCCATTGACCTACTTTTGTGGTCAGTCATTGGACATTAATAAAAGTATCTTAACTTATATTGTTTTATGTGCTATAGTGGATAGCCAAAGATAAGATGTTAGTGTTTAGCCATACGATTGGTAGCTCCATAATCAACAATAAACTCTTATAGGTAAGAGTACCAATATGCATAGTGCATAGCTAAATGTGCATTATGAGAAGATCTAACAATGTCATAAAAAAGATCCTTGTTGTAAACCTTAGTTCTTGCAATTTCCTTAATCTTTTGCAGATGAATGATGCAAGCTTTGAAGGAATGTCCATCTGTAATATCCCAACTAATATTCTACCTTTATACTGACAGATAATGATGATTGTTTGCAAGTTTATATGTTTCAGGTGTGTTTGATAAAATAATTTGGTTTGCATGCAAAATAGGTTATGTTCCCCAAAACCCTAAATATGACAAATATGGAGATAAAATAGGAAATAAGCTTCAGTAAGATTACAGTAACATACAAATATTTATAGTTATGATGGTTCTTCAGTATACAATAAACATGCATGACATGCAACAGCTCTAGCTTCAAAAATGTGTTGCTGGGTTTAGGTGCTTCGCCAATGCAAGGAAAACGTCTCCTCTTGGATGATGATCTGCTCGTAACTGCTTCAATACTTGACAGATGGAGTGAAGACTTTCCAGATATGGTGGTATGACTCTCCTGATGAATTCGGTGGATGCATGCATAACTTTGGAAGCCTTCTTGGACACTAGCGAATTGGTTCTCTGGAATAGTGGGACACCCTCACTCCCACACGTGTTTTCCTATAACTTCTTCAATGGTGCAAGAGATGATATGATAAATCCCAGGTATAATGGTATGACCCTTCCTGAGAGAATGGAAGAGACATGTGGAAGGAATGAAGCCTTTTTGAAGCAAGGTGAATTGTTCCCAATGTTTCTAGCTATTTCCTAGTAGTAAAATGTGACATCTTTGATAACCTCAGTTCTGATGCTAGATCTTTGACAAGGAATGGATAACTTGATGTGCTAATGATAGATATGAATGATCTCTCCAATAAGTGATTAGGGAAAATAGATTTCACTGCCAAAAATACTTGTTAGTTGAGGGCTCACGCCTCCAACCCCAAATAGCTGCCGCGGCTACTATTGCTGCTGCTCTCAAAACCAATCTCCAAAAGTGAGTAATAATAATAGGTTCATTTTTTATTCGACTTATCTTCTTATATAGATTTTAGGGTTTGCATATAACTTTTAGGGTTTGCATGACTTTACTTTTGCATACATGCAAACCTAATTGCTCATTGACGCATGCAAGATGAAATAAGGCCTACATGCTCCCCATGTTTTTTGATACCTTCTGTTAAGGCCTTCTTTAATATACTGATGGCTTAATAATACCAAAGAAATGTTTGTTTTTGTTCCTGGTATTAAATGTCTCTAGTCAATTCCATTTTCCTAGATACCTGCTCGAACCTATGGGAATTAAATAGGTTAATGGGTGTTTCCGATGTGTATTTAGAAGAGGAAATTACAGTCCTCCCCACTTGAAATTGCTATGCTCAAGCAATTGTAAATTAGGATGCTGCAATACCTGTTCTACTTCCCATGTGGCATCTTTAGTAGGTAATTCTTTCCACAGTACCAAGTATTCCCGAATTACCCTATTTCTGAGTTTCCTTTCTCGAATCTGTAGAATCTTTTCTGGAATCAGCACTAGGAGTCCTTCATCATATAATGGAGGTAACTTGGTGGATGGAGTGATGTGTTTCCCCACTGTTTTCGTGAGAGTTTATACATGAAGCACATTATGGATTTTACTTTTCTGCGGAAGCTCTAGTTCATAGGCCACCTCCCCAACCTTTCTGACTACTTTGTAAGGACCATAGAAGCGATGTTTCAGTTTCTCCGCCCCTTTTTTCTTGAGTGAAGATTGTCTGTAAATTGTAGCCGCAAGTATACCAAGTCTCCTACCTCAAAACTATTCTCGACCATGTGTTTGTTTGCATACAATTTTTGTTAGTTTTGTCCTGTCTATAAATTCTCTTTTAGTACCTTAAGAATATCTTGACTGTCATGTACCCAATCTTTTTCCTTAGGTTCTTTGCTATCTCCGAAGACTAAATCTGCAAATTTTAGTGCCTCATAGCCATATAAAGCCTTGAAATGAGTCATCCCAATATACATATGATGTTTGGTATTATAGCAGTACTCACCCAGTACGAATCCTTTGCAATCGAATGTACCCACAAAGATCCTGAAGAGCAAGACAAAATGGTGAAAGAAACAAGATAATCCAAATATCTATACTAATAGTCAAGGAAAAAAGTAATAAACAAATGATATTAGCACAAATCATTTATGGAAAAAGAGAACATGTTTGTATTGATAATATAAAGAGAAAGAAGCTACAATCGAAGCCTTGACGTTGAAGGCTCAATCTCACAATACTTTTGACATCACTTTTACAAACTTTACAAGTCTCACTCACAATGACACTCTCCTGCATCCTACATCAGCTATGATTCCAACAGCATGACGACGCTCTCCTTGTATTCTTTTCTTCAATCATGGGAGGAAGCTTGTATAAATAGGATAAGGGAAGCCCAAAGGGATTGAGATATTTTGGGAGGAAGGTAGGGAATGATCCCTAGGGGCTAGGAGATCGAGTGCCACCTAATCCAAGTAGTTGAGATCATCCTCCATGAGGAATTTTGTTTGGAAGGTTATCAAAACTTCCTTTTTTCCCCTTTTAACAGTGCCGACGCTCTTTGCATATGGGAAAGTAGCGTCGTCGCTCTTTTCCTTGAAGGAAAAGGTTTCATCGACGCACTGTGTCAGAAGGAAGAAGACTCTAGGAAGGTCTGACGCCCTATATCAAGAGACAAGGTGCGACAGACATCCTAGGATTGGGAAACAAATCCTCCAAAAGATGTCTTGGCCATGTCACTTCAAGGGATTGAGCATTGCTACCAATTTCAGGTGTAACAGAATGCCCCCCCAAAGTATGAAGCTAGAAATGGATGATAGGTGAAATGCTTTGCTAGATATGATCTGGAATTAGAGGCAAGAGAGTGGTGAATGAAGACTTGATAGACGACAAACTGCAAACTACCTGACTCAAAACATGGTTGTGGACCAATACACTGCAGATCCATGTATAATTACCATGTCATGGCTACCAATAATACACTGCAGATCCATGGTCGATAAGACTCAAATCGGGACATAGCTACAAGATATACACTCTAGATCTATGTCTTCCTGACCCAAACCTGAGCATAGCCACAAGACATACAATGTGGATCCATGCAGCGACTTCAAACAATATTCCATCACAATGTGAAGATAGGAAATATTCAATTGAATACCTAACCATTCAGGGTCTTCATTCCAATATAGAACAATACGATTCTATCCATGTGAATAGATGTCCTGATGTCGAACATGGTAGAAACCACTTAATTAGCGGTCATTGATGTATATCGTTAACAAATGCGAGGGAAATCATCATTGATGTCAATGATCCCAAAGGTATCCTAGTACATTCCTCCGAATGTGAATAGATGAATTGGAGTCGAACAATCGACATAATCTTTTAATCGGAGGCTAGTGATGAAAACCTATTGTGGAAAGCGAGGAGATATGCCATTGAGGCATATAGGCTTCAAGGTACTTGACTGGTTTCTAAGGCTAATTCCTGGATGATGTGTTGGTGTCGACGGGAATAGACTTGTCGAAGGAGGGACATGATGTTTCCCCCATCATCGACATGAAACTTGGAACAAAAGTGATGTTGACATAATGAAAACAACCATAGGACTGATTCAGATGTGACCGACTCGAAGGAAGGGAAAGCAACTGTAGAGGTACAGTGAGGTGAAGACTTCCCTTGAACATTGGACGACACGACAAATGACTTGGCAGCATCGAATCAACGAGGCAAAGACCAGAAATAATGTAAATTCAGGACGATAAATTCTTTGAATTGACTCAAAAGAGTTAACTGACTCATGAAAGTGGATTGACTTGATGACAAGCTAAATAACCCAACTATTTGAAGGAAAGTAAAGACAGGTGCCATGTTCAAGGGTAGACTATGAGCTGCCATTAAAAAATGTTTCCCATTCCCTTAATTTCCCCCATTGCAATGGATGAGTACCTCTTTGATTTTTAACGATGTTGAAGAGGGTAACAAACGCTCGGTATAGCTCATCAAAGGATGAGTCCATTCTCAGATGTTTTATGATCCTAAGAAATGAGGGTTTAATTTCCAGAAAGGGCCCTTCAACGTTTAGATTTACGAGTCCGAAGAAGGTAAACTCATGCGTCGTTTCATGTTTACAGAGTCTGAAATCACAAAGAAAACTCGAGCATGAACTTTTCGTAGATTTAGTCCCCAAGGTCCGAAAAAGTATAAATTGATGCCTAGGAGAACTCTTCTAGTCTTGAAGAACTAGAGTATACATTTTTCGCAAGTGAGCCTGATCGGTCCGGAAAAGGGGTAAACTATCATCGACCAGAAGATTTTTCAAATACTTTTACAAGCGTGAAAGAATCAAGTTCGCTTGGCAATATTTTCGTGTTTAAAGAGCCTGAAAAGAGCTTAACGATGACTCTATAGAGTTTTTCCCTTTTTCATAATCCATTTTAACGAGTCTAAAAAAGCAGTAAAAACACACTTGATACCTTTTCACTATATTTTTAACGAGTACATTGAGGGTATGAAAGGCACTCAATACTTTTTCAACTTGAGTCTGAGTGTGAAAATGATAAAAAGAAACTCGATCGTAACCAAATAGGCCCCTTTATGCCCTGAAATCCTAAAAAACAATGTTAGAATACTTTTATCATGAAAACTATAGAAAAAACACAATGAAAACCCACTATTTTTTTATTATGATGGAACATCGCTCGGGAAACCCTCAGGTACTTCCCCATTTTTTTTAGGATGGTACTGAGGTAAACCGTCAGCCCTGATTACGGGGCCTAACCTAGTGGGGACATCAAGTGAGGCCCCTGTATAGCCACCCAAGGATTTGACCTCGAGACCTTCTGCTAGTGTAAACAACTCTCAACCACTTGAGTTAACCCACCGGGCTACAATGAAAACCCACAATATTTTAATAATTCACTAATTATTTATAATAAAATTTAAAAAATTTAACATAAATAGTGAAATAGTAAATATTTTTTACCATTGTGTTATTTACCATAGCAAAATAGGGTAAAATTGGTGTTCAAGAGAGGATTTTGCAAAGGAGATTCCGGGAAACCCAGGCATCCATTCGTCGAACGGTCAGAAGCAGGTAAGAACTAAGCACCTACCCTTTCCTTTCATGGTTGCAAAGTTCAATTTCATGGTGTTTTTTAGTATTCACACGGTGATTCTCCAAAGGGGAAGAGCATGCTCAGAGCGACGCTCTTTTCCCTTTCAGGAGGTGTGCCGACGCACTCCCTGAAAGGGTAAAGAGTGTTAGGGGTGCTCTGTGCTCCTAACGGAGACAACGTCATCGCTTTGTTCCCCAAGGGAAAGAGCGTCGACGACCGTGGGATCCCGAAAACTCAAAATTTAGCATGAAATTTGGATTTTTTTTACAATGTAAGGGTTCTAATGGCTTCTTTGTGGATGTTCCACAGGTTTTGGACCGACAAGATGGTGATTTGGAAAGTACGGGAGCATGAATTAGATGACACACGAGCCGATAATGATCCTGTGACTATAAGGCCTTGAAGAGAATGCAGACTCTTAAAGTATTTTCAAGTGCTGGGCATGAGATCCCATGTGCGTTTATTGGAGCATCTGATTTAGATGTGGGATCCAGGCCTGCAACACTTTCAGGTTGGGACTCACATTTTGACAATAGATGTGGAAGACATATACTCTCTGACTGGATTGTCTCGGAGGGGAGTCCAATATCACTTAAAGGCTCTCATGGCGGGGAGATGTCAGTTGATGACCTCATAGACGAGTATTGTGTCGTCGGGACAAGGTCCCAAGGAGGTAAAATCCCCATAAAACGCATTGTGGACCGAAATTTGAGAACCGTGGCCTTCACGATAGAGAATATAGCGGTTAGTCGAGCTACACATTAGACTACCCATGCACATATGTTATATGCACTGGAGTGCATGGCTCTGACTGTTTTCAATTGGAGCAAGGTTTACTGGTTAGTCTCAAAGATCAACTCACTAAGTGCATACAAGGTGAGTTCAAGCAGTTTGGTTACATAGCGGTGGTGGTATCTTTCATTATGGAGAGGGTACCCTTACTACGCCCACAGGTGCCTCTTAACGGGCTGGATGCCTAGGATTCGCAGATGCTATAGTGGGTAGAGGCTATGGCCTACAATGAAGGTGGGGGAGGACCCACCGTGACTTATGGTGTTGTTTTCTTTCATTGTCCACAAGGTCAACAACTGATGGTTGAGGATTATCTATACACGGGGGTTGACTTTAGGGGTGACCCAGATATTCCCTTGCTGGAGGGTGAGCAGTGGCATGATCACGACATGATCGAGGTGAGAAAAATACTACCACATACTGTTTTTTTATTTTGTGTTGATACTAAGACATACCGCGGCAATTTTGTAGACATAGGTCTATCGAGACCTACAGGGGCTTCACCGATTGAGAGGCGAGGTGCGGTCATGGATATGGCTATGAGGAACGTTGAGGAAGAGGAGGAACTTCAAGAGATTGAAGATAACCTTTAGAGGTTGACCATAGGAGTCCCAAACATTTCCATTGATGACCTCCCTAGGCATTGTCAACGCCATATTGCAGGGGTGTCGGGATGTTTTAGGAGGTTACTCCACTGAGTGGCCTGTGTCGTGATGTTCTATCATGCGCACGAGGATTAGTCCGTAGAAACTTCCTCATTTTTGTACTGTTCCAACACTGAAAGCTTCGAAGCTTCATATTTTGACCTTTTTATTGTACTAGAAACTCAATGGTTCTAGATTTTTGGGTATATCGGAAGCTTATGGCTCTAGTTTGTATCGCAGTATCAGTGTATATATAAAACACTTTTTATTTACATATATGTGTGTGTGCGATGTGTTATGTGTATGAATGGATATTTATGTGTTTATGTGATTTTATACATGTAATCAAAATTTAAAATGAATTTCAAATATGAGCCAAATACCAATCCAATACATAATTTCCAGTGAATCAACCATCATGTTTGAATGTCTTGGGATGTGATGGTAGAAAACATGCTCAAACGACCTCTCCAAAAGACGAACTCTTCTGAACGTATGAAGGAGTAAGGGGTTCTAGACGGTGTAGACCCAGTTTAACTGATGAACAACTAAATCCGAATCTAGATAGACCCTAATCTGACTCACATCACTAGAAAGAACTTCAGTCAACAAACCAATCACTACATGGTACTCCAAGAATATTCGTAGCAGGACCCAAACAAGTTCCTCCTAAGCTCACCAGATCATCGGTAGGGGAATACAATACCCATGCTGCTGATGCGATATTTATAGTATAACGTTGGCACCATCCACAAAGGCAAACTAAATGCTCATTTGTTCATTTTAACAAAATCCTATGTAAGCAGGCCCAATAAAGACACATCTTACGTTCACACCAAAATCACACTTCAAACTACACACAACACTCTATAAGCACTATATACAATAGACCTATGCATAGTATTTCTTGAGGTAAAGCTCGTTTTGGGGCTCACCTAGTGATATCCCATCACAGTCTATAAGTTCATATGCTCCTTTCTCTAATACGCAACTGACAACATAGGGTCCATGCCATATGGATTCCAATTTTCCACCCCCATACTTATCGTGCTTTTGGTCATATGTCAGGACCAGGTCACCTTCGTAGAAGATGTGAGGTTGAATGGATCTACCATACTGGGCTTTAATTCGTCATTTATGTGCTTCATTAGCTAAGGTAGCATCTTGACGGGTTTCATCCAGTTTGTTCTAGTACAAGAACCTTTCTTCCTCTAGAGTGGTGTTAGGCAGTAGTTCTATGACAAGATTTAGAGAAGGAATTTCACATTTAATCAGAAGAGTAGCTTCTAGCCCGTATACCAATTGGAACATGGTGAAGCTAGTAGATGTTTTGACGGTAGTCCGATAAGCCCTTAATGCAGAAAACAATTGTAAGTGCCAATTGGATTTGTCATGCCCTACCATTCATCGAAGCATGGTTTTCAACACTTTGTTGATGGCTTCAACTTGGCCATTGGATTGCAGGTAGTAGGGTGTAGAATTATCACGACGAAAACCTAATTTGGTACTTAGTTCCGACATCATTTTGTTTTGAAAATGTGAACCATGACCGGTCGCAATAGCTTGAGGGACTCTGAATCTAGCAATTATGTGATTGAAAAGGAAAAGGGCAACAATTTTTCCATCTTCGGCGTATGTAGGCATTGCCTTAACCCACTTTGTAAAGTAGTCCACGACTACGATGATGTAACCATGCCCCTCGACTGAGGTAGGCTTATAATGCATGAAATCAATGCCCCATTTGCAAAACGGGCCAGCAATGATGATAAGATGTAAAGGAGCAGGGTGGGTGCGCTTTTTGGATTGGAAAAGCTATCAGGGTGGGCATTTTTTCATGGCCTCCATGCAATCTTTGAAGATTGAGGGCCAAAAGTACCCAACGTGTAAAATTTTCTGGGCAGTAACCATGCCAGAAAGATGACTGCCACATGCTCCAGAGTGGTAGTCATTCAAGACCATTTTAGCCTCGTCAATAGTTAGGCAATGTTGCAAGATCACATCAATGCCACGACGGTACAAAGTATCATTGATGATAAGGTAGTACTTGGGATGATGACGAATACGATGACGTTAGTCATGGGTTGCTTGGGGTTGAAAACGTTGAGTCTGGAGATATAAAATTAGATCTCCATAACAGGGGCCAGTCGTACTGATGAGGAATAGGGATTTGTCGGGAAACAAATCCAAGGGCTATGCATACTTAGTGATACGAGGAAGGACACACATGAGCTCCCTAAAGACGAGAGACTTCTTGGAACTGGATTTTGCAAATTCTAACTCAAATTCTTGGAGGATAACAATCCAACGAGATTATTTGCCCCTAAGCACTTGATGAGTCAAGATGTAATACATGGGGTTGGAATTTGCATATACCGTGGTTGTACGAAGAAAAATATAGTGACTAAATTTCTGGACTGCAATGATCGTGGCCAGAGCTAACTTCTCCACATGCGAATAATGGGTTTCATAGTAAAGAAGACTCTTACTTAGGTAGTAAATCACATGTTCGTGGTTTTGTACATCTGTTTGAACTAGTACCATGTTGATGGTAGTCAATGACACAACCACATACAAGAAATAATCCCTAGTATAATTAGGTGGTTGCAAGACTGGTGCATTCCTGATGGTGTGTTTCAGAATGTCAAATGCATGTTGTGCAAGGTCATCACGAACAAAGGGTGTGTCCTTTTTTAACAGATGCATGAAACCATGGGTATTCTTGGCGTAGTTACAGACGAAACGACACAAAAAGTTTGCCTTCCCTTGCAAAATTTGAAGTTCAGTAACATTCGTAGGCGGGGGTAGGGCCAAGATAGCTTTAATCTTTAGTGGGTCTATACAGATGCCATCCTTGGAAACGATGAAGCCAAGTAGTCTGCCAGTTCGGCACAAAAAAACACACTTGTGTGGATTTAACCGTATGTTGTAATGGCGACATCTGAGAAAATGGATCTTAGGTGGTCAACATGGTGACCCCATTGCTGCGAGTGGGCAGGAAAATCATCGAGGTAAGGTTGCACGATGTGTTTGATGTCATGGGAAGCGTTGGAAATATCACATTGAAAAGTAGCGCCAACGTTCTTTAATCCAAAAGGAAACTTCCTATAGGTAAAGGTCCCCCATGGGAAAATGAAGGCTGCTTTATGTTGTTCAGAATGGATTATCTCTATTTGATTATAGCCAAAAAAACCATCAATGAATGAAAAGATGATGCTTTTGGCACAGTTATTGATGATTTGATCAATGTAAGGAATAGGGAAATTGTCCTTAGGATAATCCCTATTGAGGTATCAGAAATTGATGCAAACCCTAATTGTGCCCTTCTTTTTGTTCACAAGGACAATATTAGAAACCCATTCTGTCAATGGTACAAGATAAATGAACCCAACCTTGAGAAGTTTCTCGATTTCTTCCTTACTGGTTGCTGCTTTTCGTGGATGAATCTATTGTAACTTCTGATGGACCAACTTGGCATCATGGTAAGTCATAATCTCATGGACCACGATCGAAGGATCTATCCCTGACATTTCCTCATACGTCCAAGCAAAAATGTCTCTGAACTCCTTAAATAGGGTCGTATAAGACATAAGTTCTGAAGCAAAAGAATTTTGGCCTACGTTAATATTCTCTACAACTCTCGGCTTCACTGATATATCGACTAGAACAATCTTAGTAATATTACTCAGATTACCCTTGGACTCAACATTGTGGACGAGTAACAGTGACTAAGGAGTAGTTACAATATCAGATGAAACCATTGTTTCAAAACGATCTTCTACCATATGGTAACCAGGAAGGAAAGATGATTGATGATGATGGTATTTCCAGGGAATCTCTTTTAAAGACATGACTTCCATGATTGATTCATCCGATGGAAGACTTTGCAAAGATAATCTAGAGATAGGGGGGGATCTAACCAATATGGTAGGTGGTAAGGGTTGGATGCTCCCGCAAAATGATCATTAATGGTGGGGTCAGTGGTGGACCGGATAGCCTAGTAAGTTTCTTCAAAATGAGTAAACAATGTTGAATCAACAATCAATTTTCCTTTGTCTGAAG
Organism: Pseudotsuga menziesii; assembly: GCA_001517045.1. NCBI lineage: Eukaryota > Viridiplantae > Streptophyta > Pinopsida > Pinales > Pinaceae > Pseudotsuga > Pseudotsuga menziesii. Next base: position 1,026,172 of record LPNX010726488.1, read on the forward strand.
TGTCAGGACTCTTAGAGGAGGACATGTTCACATACGTGGTCTAAGTAGAGGGAGGATTGGCTAACGGAAATATTCCCATAAATGAAGAATTTTTGAGAAGACCTACCCCTACGTTCTAGTACTGCGGAGTCATAGTAGCTAAAAGCGGGACATTATTCACAGAATTAGAACTTGTGTCCGGGGAACAAAAATCCAATTGATCAATCGTGGTGATGTTGCCTTGAAATGGGAATTGGACTAATCGGAACACAAATGAGGCAACAAGCTGTATAACATAGAACCAATTCCTACCTAGAAGAAGATTGTAGTCTAAAGGAGCATCGACAACTTCGACCTGATTGGACACTGATTTCCCCCCTAGTTCAACCAGGAGGGAGGGTAGTAATCCATAAGGCTGAAAACCACAACCATCAAAGGCATTCAAAGTCGTAGGTGAACGGTTGATCTCAGGAGAGCCAATAGCTCTCCAGCATGACAGAGACATGATAGAAGTCGAGGCACCTTCGTCTAACACAGTGCGATGGACCTTCTTCCCAATAAATCTCGTAGATAGTTGGAAGGCCAATTGGTGGGAGAGTCTCGACTTAAAATCATCTACTTTAAAGGCGATAACGTTATTGTTTTCAGGATCCATAGCTCCGAGAACCGACAACAGGTTCTTTATTTGTGTAGGGCACATTTGGAGTACTTCGACGGTAGACATAGCACATGGTGCTTGGGCCAAATATTCAAGGACATTGTCATATTGAGCAGCCTGTACATTAGGGTTAAGTATCGATTTTTGAATTGTACTCTTTGGCGGTCGAAAGGTGTCAAGAACATGTTTTTCAATATGAAGATTGTTGGTAGAAGGAGGAGTGTAAATTTTAGGCTTATCAAACAGAGTGTTATCGTCTTTCTTTTCTGGAGGTGGGTCATAGGTCTGGGATCTGGTAGTGAGATTAACCGTTTCACTAGACACCATTTTAACCTCATCTATAGAGGACGAGGAAGACCAGTGCAAAGATTGTTGGTCAACCAACTATTGTTGGGTAGGGAAAGGATCAGTCAAGACTGTCGGGGTGGGAGAATTTTTTAAGAACTTGTTGACCTCTTCACGCCGAGGACATTCCTTGGTGAAGTGGTCACCTCCACATATGAGGCAGGGAAACTTTACATTTCTCTTGTTCTTGGATTCAACATCAGGATTTTGTGTTTGATTACTCTCTTGTTAATTTTTAGACTTTTTAGATTTATTCTTTCCTTTCTTCTTCGTTCCCAAAGATTCCGAGGATTGAATGGAATTTACTTTAGTAGAGGCAACAGGAGGAGGGGTGGTTTTGGGATTTGTGGTGGCCTAGCTAACAAGTTCGGTTTGCTTTTTCAGGGATTTAACCATCAGTTGTGTCTGAACAGAGCCAAGAACACCATCAATGGGTGGTTTTTGTCGAAGGTCTTGAGGGGTCCGAAGTAGGACGAGGAGCGTGCATGATTAAATCATAAAGAGTACCTGATTGAGAATAAACCAAGTCTAGGTACTGAGCTCGACTAATGGCTTGTTCTTCGATGATGGCACCTCGCATGGAAACATCATGAGCAATGGGTGGAAGAAAAGACTTAGTAAGCCAATCGACAAGTAATTGGTCGGGAATAGGTTCTTTAATCAATCTACGACGTCATCTCCACTCATGTATATGATCGGATATATGGGTGGAAGTGGTATGACAGAGGGAATTTAAAAGCTCTGTACCTATTTCGTACCAGATTGGGAGTTGAAACTGTTTTAAAAACGCCATTGCTAAGGTGTTAAAATCCTAAAGAGAGTGTTGGGGTAATTCTATATGCCACTTGGCGGATGTTCCAGTGAGATTCATTTGAAACAATCTCAAATGGATCGAACCATCCATTAGAGAGTTGGACGAACACCATAGATGATAAGTCATTACATGGTTCTTGGGGTCCTCACCAGCTTTGCCGTCAAACTTAGGTATATCTGAAGGAAATTTCGCTGGAGAAGCAGGCCATGAAGGATCATGATGAATAATATCATTGATCAAACACGACAAATCTGACAAATCAAGTGTAGCCATAAAGGGTAGTTGTTGATTTGGTTGTGGATAGTGGTAATATTGATAAGGCATTTGAATACCAATAGGGACATAAATAGCTTGATAAACTGGAATCGATGATCCTCCAATAACAGGTGGTTTAGGTTGAGGTTGGTTTCCAAATGTACCACCTAATGGTGGACCTTTAGTTGGTGGACCTCCAGGTGGTGGACCTCTATGTGGTGGACCCTCCCAATGGTGGACCTCCCAGTAGTGGACCTCCATACGGAGGACCTCTGGGTGGACCCCTAGATGGGGGACCTCTAGGGAGACCTATAAATGGAGGAACTGAGGATGAATTTATGTACATATTTGCAAACGGGATTCCATAAGTAGGGGAATTCGACCAATTAGGTTGTCCCCATGGGGCATCAGGGTCCCATGATAAGGGGTGTCGGGAAAAAAATTTCCCAAGGTAACAGGTTGGTAGTTTTGGGTGGCCATTGCCTGTTGATTTCCTGGGGAAAAGTATCCCCAGGTGGGTTGGTTGGAAATCGATTGTCCCGGTGCAGAGGAAGGAATTATTGTGTTTGTAGTGGTGGAAGGTGGCCATGGAGCAACACTCTGCTTGTGATTTGAACTAGTTCTCATGGTCATGGGGACAGTTGGTCCTGGGGATTGCCCCCCAGTGACAGGATTTAAAGGAGAAATAGGGATAGAAGGGACAGTTTGAGCTGACAGGGCAGGGATAGAAGGTTGGCCGGGATCATAGGAAACCACACTTTGAACTGGTATTCCCGATACGGTAGCAACATGAGATCAAACAAGGGCATGGTGGTTTTTGGGAGTGGCTCTTTCCAAATGACTTGGAAAAGGAGAAACACTTATCCTTCTTATGATTTCTCCCCTTGCATGTAAATTGGACACCATCTCACGGATGGGTCTAAAATACTCATCATTGGATAGCAATAACCTTGAACTAGGTGGGGGGGGGTAGCATTAGTTAAAGTAGTGGTGCTTTACTTGGAAATAGTCTGTCCCAAGGAAGTCGCCCAAAAAGGAGCAGTTGGACCAAATTCCATTGCTATTGGGTCATCTCGGGGCGGGGAAAACACCCAATCCTGTGCACTAGAATGGCCTTTCGTAAGGAAGTGAAAAGTTGAATCATGTGAAGGGGTTGATTGTACCAATACCGTGGTAGAGGTAGGTGGATTCTCCATAGAAGAATACTCTTCTCCTGATTCAACAATATGGACACCTTCCATAGAAGGATCAATAGTGGCGGGCTGATCCATGGTCACCCCTTGTCTTTCTTCCATGGTAGGAGGAAATTTACGTGGTAGACCCTGCAATCTGCGAGATCTCCTCACAGGTGGTTCAACCAGAACGATGGATAAAACACTTCTACTCCAAATATTTAATATTAAAAAAGGAACATACACAAACAACCCTACGCAAGATAAGGTTACATGCAAACTTAAGTGATAAGAGGGGCTGAGAAAGACGAAACCTTACTAGGATTGTCAAGTTGTCGCAACTCGCGATATACCGCAAGGTCCAACAGTAAAAAACAGTAAGGAGGATTGGGACCGTACCCCAGCTTGAATACCTGACTACTTGGATGGCACCTGCGTAGTAGCTCCCCGAGTGTTGTTCTTGGTATATTGCTCCAACATGTCAGCCAAAAGGATTTTCTTAGTTGGTAATGGTTCCTGGAAGGGCCTCCCTATATACACAAGATACGTGGGAGCTCAATTCTATGTTAGTGTTGTCTGATGCACAATCGTTCAAAAGGGGCCATTTGATGTACTATCGAGTACGTAAATAACTTTTCGATATACCTCAAAGGTACCTAAAAAATCGTTCAATATATCGATCGGTATGTGGAAGAAGTGCGTAATCCTCGAGATGCAATGCATACAAAGAAACGACAACTCCTATGTTTATAAGCACTAGAACACATCTTCTAACCTATCACTCAAATTACTAAGAATTTTAACCTAAGCTACCGTTCAATTTTATCTTGATGGTTAGTGAATGTTTGTGGAATCTGAAGTAAATTGCAAGATTTTAATCATCTGAATGGCCATGCAATTTTCCTTTTGATGAAATCTATCTAATGTAATGGAGAGGTCCTCTTTTTTTTATCAAAAATAAAAAATACAACCATGCGACCCAAACGACTCGTCTCCTCAAACTTCAAGTACTTTCAGACAAGCAAAACTCTAAGGCTATGTTTTTAAAAGCTCTTCTACTGCAAAAGGAAAGGGCTTCGTAATGCACAAATGTCTATTTTCTTTAATCAATCTTTAAAAAAGAAAGCCACTTCTAATGATTTAGCCAGACCAAAAGCAAGCAATCCATTTTTTTCGTTGTTTTTTATACGATTTCAAATAAAGAGATGTAAAAACCCACACTACAAAATCAGAGAAGTTGCACTATTCTTCCTTTTCACATTTCTGTAAATAGCTCCTAAAGGACTATTCATACAAATCATACATCCAAAATCTCGTTTTCATACAAAACTAATTCAATTTCGAAGATTCTACTAAGACAACTTCTTAATACTTAACATTAAAAAGTACATCTAGGATAAAACACACAATAAGAACTGTCAATGAGCAGGGGAGCAAATTGACCAAAGACAATTTGTTTTTTGAAAGAAAGAGCTTTAGAGCTGGAGAAAGCCTACCTCGGTGCACCCTGTAGGGTAGAACCAGGGCATCGTACAATGATTGACACACTATGCCTCTCTGTAGAAAGCATTGGCGTCGCTTTCTGACTCAGGGAAGAAGGCATCAGCCGCACTAGTTGATAGTGGACAATAGGCGCCAGCAAGGGCCCGACACTCTTTCAAGCACTCCCAGGTGCGTCGGTGGATCTAGAGAACAAAATAGCCAAATAACCTTTAGGATAACCTAATGTGAATCAAGTAAAACTATGGTAAGTAAAAACACGAACCACAGAAAGCAAATGAGGGTGAATTAAGGTGGATTGCTCACCTTAGATCTTTAAATGAGTAAGAATTTTTTTATAAGCTTGCAATCAAAAGCAACATCAAAATTCATAGATGTAATTGGATTTTGTTTCCCCCGTATGGTTGCCAATTTTGTTACTGAGAATATTTCAATCAGTGTCGACACAATTTGTTCCCCTAGCCTGTATGGGGTAGATCTAGAACAAAAAACCACAATGATGCATCCTTCTCCTAGATAACTGAACTACTTGAATTTTAAGCTTTCCTTACCTCAGTGATGGAGGCTGTCCTTGCCTTACAGATCCTTTGCGATCGAATGTACCTACAAAGATCATGAACAACAACACAAAATGGTGAAAGCAATAAGATAATCCAAATATCTATACTAATAGTCAAGGAAAAAGTAATAAACCATTGATATTAGCACAAATCGTTGATGGAAAAGGAGAACATGTTTGTATTGATAATATAAAGAGTAAGAAGATACAACCGAAGCCTTGACGTTGAAGCCTCAATCTCACAATATTTTTGACATCACTCTTACACACTCTACAAACTTTACAAGCCTCAGTCACAATGACACTCTCTTGCCTCCTAAACCAGCTGTGATTCCATCAGCATGAAGATGCTCTCTTGGTATTCTCTCCTTCACTCATGAGAGGAAGCTTGTATAAATAAGCCAAGGGAATCCCAAAGGGGTTGAGATCTTTTGGGAGGAAGGTAGGGAATGACACTTAGGGGCTAGGAGCTCGACTGCCACCTAATCCAAGCAGTTGGGATCATCCTCCATGAGATCTTTCGTCTAGAAGGTTCTCGAAACTTCCTTTTTTTTTCCTTTTTAACAATGTTTATGCTCTCTGCATATGGGAAAGTAACATCGAGCCTATTTTCCTTGAGGGAAAAGGTGTCACTAATGCACTATGTTAGCAGGAAGAAGGCGTCAAGTAGGTCTGACGCCATATTTCAAGAGACAAGGCACGTCAGACATCCTAGTATTAGGGAAAAGATCCTCCAAAAGATGTCTTGGCCATGTCAATTCAAGGGATTGAGCATTGCTACCAATTTCAGGTGTAACAACTGGATGTCTCGATAATGCATCTGCTATAACATTGTTTTTGCCTTTAACATATTCTATTTCAAAGTCATAAGCCTAGACCTTGTTGACCCATTTTTGTTGCCATTCATTCAACCCTTTTTGTTCTAAGAAGTATTTGAGGTTGTTGTGATCTGTCTTAATTTTAAACCCGCTTCCTACCAAATACCACCTGAATTTTGTTACGGCATGTAAGATTGCTAGCATTTCCTTGTCATATATAGAGTAGTGACATTCATGACATTTATGTTTTATTCTTTCAAAGGTGATCAGATGATGGTTTTGTATCAGTACTGCCCCTTTTCCTTCCCCCGAAGCATCACACTCTATTACAAATGGCTGAGTGAAATCAGGCAATGCCAAAATGGGACATGAACTTATAATTTTTTTCATCTTTTCAAATGTCTGTTGTGCCTCTTCTTTCCAGCTAGATGCCCCTTTCTTTGTAAGATCTGTGAGTGGTGCGGTTAATTGAGAAAACCCTTTAACATACCTCCTGTAATAAGTGCAAAGGCCCAAAAATCCCTTTAGTTCTATTACATTTTTTGGTGTAGGCCAATCCAAGATAACTCTAATTTTTTCCATATGAACTTGTACTCCATCAATCCTTATTACATTTCCTAGATATAACATTTCTTGCATTCCAAACTTACATTAGACATTTTGGCATAAAGGGATTGTTCTTATAGAATTCCGAATACTTCATCTAGGTGCCTCAATTGTTCTTCCCATGTTTTACTGTAAATTAAAATATCATCAAAGAACACAAGTAAAAACTTATGCAACTGAGCCTTGAAGTTGTGGTTCATGCAAGATTGGAATGTTGTTAGTGCATTGATGAGTCTAAAAGGCATGACTAAGAATTCATAATGACCAAAATGGCAACGAAAAGTTTTTTTTGTAATATCTTGAACCCTTACTCGGATACGATGATGCACTAATCGGAGGTCAATTTTTGAGAAGTACTTTGCCTCCTGTAATTCATCCATTAACTCATCAATTCTGGGAATGGGGTAACTTTTCTTGATAGTTTTCTTGTTGTGGGCCCTGGAATTGATACACATCTGTAATGTGCCATCTTTCCTTTTTACCAATACTATTGATGATGCAAACGAGCTAGAACTTGGTCGTATGTAACCTAACTCGAACAATTCCTTAATTGTTTTTTTCTATATCATATTTGTACCTTTTGGGATGCCTATATGGAGTGGTGATGACTTCTTGTGTTCCCTCCCCTAACTCAATAATATGCTCGAACACTCTTTTTGGCGATTGACCTATTGGAAGATCTATGAATACTCTCTCATGTTTCTGTAGCAATGCATGTATATCTGCTGGATGTTGGGTGTTGTTATCTGGAGGTTTCTAAAAAGTGACAAAACATTCGGCTGACCACTCTATGTCTCCCTATCTGAGCACGACCTCCATCCTCTGTGATGATACTGTCTTGGGGGGATAAGTGTTGATGCCCCTCAAGACTACCCTCTTGCCATCATGTCCTTGGAATTTTATTGGTCCTATAATATGTAGTATACTTCCATATAGAGTAGATCCATTGAAACCTTAATACTACATTTGTATCTGCTACATTTACCACATAAAAGGAGTCTGTCATATTATAGTTTATTAGTGTGACATTTAGTTTTGGAATCCAATGGTTGCATTCCATGTTGTGATTGCATGCTACTACTATTGTGAACCCTTCGAATTTCTATGTCTGAATACCCCGCCTAGTCACCCATGTTGCATCTATAAAGTTGTGGGTGGCCCCACCATTATTCAATACACCTACTCTGTGGCCTTGTACTAATCCCCTGACTCAAAGAGTATGAAATATGGGTACTCATGATAATGTAGAAATAACTCTGCCCTTGGACTCTTCCTAAAGTGACTCCTCCTCTGTTCTTCTAAGCTTCTCCACTGCTCCCTGTTCAGCCTCATCCTCGTCTTTTTCACTATTTGAGCAGACTTCTATATAGTGATATTTAGCTTTCCATGCGCACCTGTGACCTAGAATCCATGGTCCCTGACAAGTGAAACACAATTTCTTTATTCTAAGTTCCTTCCTAGTGTCGTCATCCATCCAATTTTTCTTCGACCATTCTTGCTGGAAGGGTTTCTTTCCTTGATTTTTAATTGGGAAATTTTCCTTAACCGAAAACCTGTTCTTGGGAACCAAATCTTGTGAGTCTCGGGTTCTACTACTGGCATCCTGTAAAGTGGATGGTTTGTAGGCTTTCACCCACCAACGTAAAGGCTTAGTCAAAGCTTCTATAAATAATATAACCAATCTGCTCTCGGATACATCCTCCACCATAACTACCACACTCTGATATGAAGGCCTTGACACTGCAAGTCTACTTGAGCTGAGCTGGCTCTCTGAAATGTATCTCAAGGTCCCTCTTATCAAGTCGCTCCATGAGCCTCTGTGTGAAATCACTATATGAAGTGATAGTGTTGTGACCCAGTGTCACTAACCCATGGTACCACCACTCATGAGCCTCTCCTTCCAAATTTAAGGTAGCCAATTTAATGGCATTCGTCTCTGTCATAGGGTTTAGTTGGAAATAAGTATCCAACTTTTGGACCCATATTCTCGCTAAACAACCGTGAGATCCATCAAAATTAGGAATGGTCAACCTGCCTACAGTCTTATGTAATTCTTAGTTATGGGTAAACCTTCTGTTAAAATTCCTTTTCTGGTTCCTTCTTTCATATTGCATAAGTCTGAGAATGACATAGCTGAGTGGAACTCATCTCTCAAATCCCTGTATTCCTGTAGATATGCCCCAAATGGTTCACTAGGTTTGGCTGGTATGACTGTTCCTATGATGGCATTTTCCATAAAGTGAGGCATGGCAGGTCTGGAAGGTTTATTGAATATGTGAGGAGTGTTATGCATATGAGTGTACACATGTTTCCCGCAACTGCTGGTGAATCCTCTATCTCCCGGTGAAATTGGTAGACTGTTCTGACCTTGCTTTGGCTTAATAACCAACCTGTTTATAGCATGTAACATCTCTTTCTGTCCCTTGGCCAAGTCATTTAAGGCACTAACCAAGCTTTGAAATGCCATCCTATCTTCATCTTCCCCTGTTCCCTTTCCTCTATCAGAGTGTATCCCTCTTGTGTCCATCTATGAATCCATGTCTTCCAATTTCATCTCTTCAAATTCCAGATCCTCTGTGTACCTTCCCTTCCTTCTTATATAAGTCACAAAAGCAGTTTCTTCTGGATTGATTTATTGTTCATGTTTAAGCCCACAGCTGGCGAGGAACATGCTCTGATACCACTATAAATCCTAACTGATATTCTACCTTTTTACTGATAGATAATGATGATTGTTTGCAACTTTATATGTTTCGGGTGTGTTTGATAAATTAATTTGGTTTGCATGCAAAACAGGTTACGTGCCCCAAAACCCTAAAGATAACAAATATGGAGATAAAATAGGAAATAGGCTTCAGTAAGATTATAGTAACATACCGTTATCGTTGTGATGGTTCTTCAGTATACAATAAACATGCATGCCATGCATAAACTCTAGCTTCAAAAACGTGTTGCTAGATTCAGGTGCTTCGCCCATGCAAGGAAAACACCCCCTCTTGGATGTTAGTTTTTCATCATTCAAGGTAGCATTATGATCTTAGGATCTTTTCATTGAGAGAATAACAATCACAACAATAAAACATAAGCACAACACAAGAGACAAGAGACACAAAGAGTTTTCCTTGGGGAAACCATAAAGGAGAAAACCCTGCAACTTCCTCAGAGATAGAATCAACACCAAAAGGTAAAACCAGAAAATAGTAAGATGATCTCCCGACAAGAATAGTCTCTCTCTCACACATTGAGAGAGCTTCTCCTCTCTCACTCATGCATCCCCAATGAGTGAGTGTGAGTGTTGCAAGGGATAAATAGAGAGGCTCTCACTCTCTATTTATATTCTTTCGTTCACTTGGAACCCACTCCATCATGTTGGCCTCACTTAACAATTACTTACTAGAGCCGACATCTCTAGGAGTGTCTAATAACCCTAGTGCCCCACCACTTGTGGGGACTTTGCCTCCTCTGACCAATAGGAGGGTAACACAATGGTGGGGACTATTTCCTCGACTTACAATGACTCACCTAGGGTCGACTTCACTAGGATAGTCTAATAACCCAAGGGCCCCACAACTGTGGGGACTTTAACCCTTTACCAATAGGAGGGTTACCCATAATGACTTGACATGACTTTCTCATTATAGAAACTTCCCGATTGGAACATCGGGGTATGACATGACTCAAATACATTATAATACATCCCGAAATAAACATCGGGTTACAATACATAAGAAATATGGATGAATACATTCCGAAGTTACAGTTACATCAACACTCCCTCTTAACTATGAAGGTATTCTCTCGACACAATTTATTAGCACAAGTCTTCTTCTTTGTATCATCTGTGTCATCATCAAGTCATCTTCGTCTTCAAGTCATCTTTTATTTGGATCTGAATCATCACTCGATCTAGATTATCGTCACTGGATCATACTCGATCTGGAACATCGTCACTAGATCATACTCGATCTGGAACATCATGGGACATCATCACTGGATCTGGATCATCACTGTTGGATCACCATCACTAGATCTCGATCATCACTCGATTTGGATCATCCTTGGTGCTATCTCATGATTCTTCTCGTCACAGGAAGTTCTACAGAGCCAGCCCTTTTTCATGCTGGTTGTAGGCCTAGCCATCATGTAGGTCTTCGCTCAGCAATTACATCTGACCTACTCGTCAGAAAGGCACGCCCAACACTCACATATGATCATGTAGGAACTAATCCTATAATCATATCAGAAAGGCCCAGCACTCACATTCACCAGCATGGTAGGCACATCTACTACCATCTGTGAAATGGCTCTGCACTCACATCCATCAGTATGATAGGCACAAACTACTATCATTTGTGGAAAGGCACCACACTCACATCCATCAGCATGATAGGCACATCTACTATCATCTGTGGAAAGGAACTGCACTTACAATCACTAGCATGATAGGCACATCTACTATCATCTGTGAAAAGGCACAACACTCACATCCATCCAGGCGGGAGCACATCCTGCTCACAATGATGGAAGGGCTTGCACTCATATCTGATCTTGTAGGAACCAATCCTACAGTCATATCAGAATGGCCCCCAGTCCTCGACTGAGCTACCTAGTAACTGACCAGGTGCCTCCATTCTCAGAATGGCAATTGCCCTTACATCTGACCTGCTCGTCGGAATGGCCAACACTCACATCTGACATTGAAGGAATCTAATCCTTTAGCCATGACATAATGGTTTAGCCCTTACATCTGATCAAGTGGGAACACATCCCTCTATCCCATCAGAATGGCTACTCAGTCCTACATTGAGTGTTCTTGGTAACTGACCAGGTGCCTCCATTCCTAGAATGGCAATTGCCCTTACATCTGTCCTACTCGACAGAATGGCCAGCACTCATATCTGTCATGGAAGGGAGCAACCCTATCACCATGACAGAATGGCTCAGCCCTTACATTTGACCTACTTGTCAGAATGACTATGGATCTCAGCACTCATATCTGACATGGAAGGAACCAATCCTATCACCATGACAGAATGGCTCAGCCCTTATATCTGACCATGGAAGGAACCAATCCTCTCACCATGAAAAAATGGCTATGGGACTCATCACTTTCCCTTTGAGGAAATCTCGATCTGGAGAACGCCAAGCTTCTCCCTGAAGTACTCGAACTTCACCCTAGCCAATGGTTTCGTCAACACATCAGCTATTTGTTCCTCCGTCGCCACATACTAGAGCTTCACTGCTCCTCTCTGCACCATATCCCTGATATAGTGATACTTGATCTCGATGTACTTTGACTTGTCATGGAACACTGGATTCTCTGACAACTCTGGTTGTCACAATGTATACAAGTAGCATCTATCTAGAGATCAAATAAATCAGACCGTAGCTTCCACATCCATACTGCCTCACAACTAGCTGAACAAGCTGTGACATACTCTGCTTCAGCTGTACTCAGTGCCACACAAGATTGCTTCCTGCTAAACCAAGAGATCACACCTGATCCCATACTAAAGCAACACCCTGAAGTGCTCTTCCTATCGATGGCACTGCCTGTTCAATCTGAATCAACATAACCCTCTAGGTTAATCCTTTGATTCACATCGTACTTGAGCCCATACTCAACTGTACCCCTCAGGTACTTTAGAATATGCTTTGCAGCAATCAAGTGAACATGTCTTGGATCTGTCAGGAATTGGATCAAGGTGTTCACAGCAAAGCAAATGTCTGTGTTCGTCGGCTACATCAATGACCCAATCATTTGACGATACATCGTAGCATCAACTGTCTCTGATGAAGCATCACTCAATAGCTTCAGGTTCGATGCCATAGGTGTGGTCATGGAGTCCATCATCGTGAACCTATTCAGGATCTCTACTGCATACTTCCCTTGTCCACACTTCCATGCCTAGAAAATAGTGCATCGACACATAACAGGAGCATCACTAGTCTTCCGTCTTCAACCTTGAAGCAAAAGGTTGGAATCCGCTTTACTCTCAGTAAAGCCTAGAGTCATCAGTAATCTATCCATCCTGTCGTACCATGTCGAACCTCAGGATCTTCTGCAGTCACTCCCTCTGAAGCGGAGCATCATACTCCCTCTGTCTTCTGTACTCTATGCACTGAAACATTTTGTACTTGGAGTGACAAGTAGTATCCATCTAGGATCATTGGATACCAAGATCCTCTATTTTGAACTTTTTCAAAAGTTCTTCTCACATCCATCTGTGAGCTTGTCATCCTTTATCAACCTTGTAGCAAAGGTTTAGATATTCATCACGCTCACCATGTATGTGTTATCCCATGGGTGTCTTCTGAACTCGTACAAGGCCTTATTTCATTTGTACACATGATTATGCATGTTATGTGACTTCACTTCCAGTGGCTGCAAATGTCTCTTCGTAGTCTATGCCTTCTTTTCGTGAGAAGCCTTGTGCTACGAATCTTGCTTTGTATCCCACAATGTTTCCATCTACTGCATGATGGAGCTACAAACTTCCCTTCACGTATTGATACTGCATCCTAGACATCATTCTTCTTGAACTGGTCTTCCATTTCTTCTTGGTTACTTCTTCATGGCTGGAAGGTTCTGTATCAATGATGTCGCTGTATTCGTCATATTATTCTTCATTTTGAAATATCGTCACTTGTTCTTCGGAACAAGTCTCATTCTTCTTTGCTTGCAGGCGATTATGTATGTGATCTTTCCTACAAGTCAAATGTATTTGTATGGTTAGAAACTTTTTATAAGGAATATTCATACTGGCAAATTCTTATGCATAAATATATGATCATGCAACTATTTTAGCCAATACAACATCCATCCATATCTCACGGAAACTTTCTAGATGCCTTCCATCTCTACCAGGACAACATTGAGATTGTGCACTAATCCAATATGTCAGCAAAGAGGTTTCATTCTAGATAAGTAGCAATGGAGAGTTGTATAGCACCATGAGCTACTTACCCATCACATGCATATTAGTAGTATACTGTCATTAATACAAACATCCTATCATGCATAATACATCAACTGAATATAACAAATGCATAACAAAACAATATCATGAAATGACAATTGAATACTTATCTTTATTTGTTTCGTGGGTAGACTCCTTGAGCCTTCAACTTCATCATCTTCTTCATACATGATAGCATCGTTTCTTATCCAAATGCTAAGGTGGATAAGAAGTTCTTCAAGAGTTGAGATCTTCATATTCCCCATCAATTGAGGGATCTTCTTTGGATGGTGAGAGCTTGATCTTTAGTTGCTCCCATCTTCTCTTCTCTTCTTATGAGTCGAGCTTCTTCTTCTTCTTGGAGTCCACTGAAAGTAATCACTTCTTTCTGGCACACACTCTTCACATGAATGAATCCCATGATCCTGGGAGGCCATTCAAGGTGGCCATCACTGCTTCTGCATTCTTCACTTACCGCTTCAAGTTGTTCTTTGATTTGAGAGACCCTTGTAAAGTATGACTGCATGGTCTCTGCATTTTGGATCTTCACTTCCTTCAACTATTTTCTCAAAGTCATATTCTGATTTATGTTCTTCCCTTAAAATAGCTTGGCCAAGGAATCAAACATCTTCAGTGTCTTTTGGGAGACACTTGTAATACAAGTTGATTCATGACTGAATCAACAATGATCTTCTTGGCCTTGACCAAGTTCTTCTTGTGAAAGGATTCGAACCTCATATCCCTCTGGAACTGGAACCTCTATACTCATGTAGGTGTCCAATCCATTTTCTTCGGAGAGATCAAATACTTTTATGCTTGGAAGTTGTGAACTTCACCAAGCTTATCATCAAGTTGATGTGATAGATCACTTTGAAATGAGAACCTCAAATGAAAATAGCAAAGAATTAGATCTTACCGATTTGAGGTGTCCGTCTTGGTTCTGGAGCTGGCTGATCTAGGGTTTGCCACATAAACCCTAATTTTCAAAACTTGGAATCTTTCATATCTTATTGGATATACATATAGATCTCTTCAAATGGAGCTGTCCAATGTACTCCTTTTCTGAAAACAGTGGAGGGAAGCTCCCGGAACAGGAAGCCCTAATTTTCCAATTTCTTCTGCAGAAATGCCTGTTACTCTTTCTGTGATATCTCTGAAATTACTACTCCTCTATGTCTGAAATTTTCCACTGAGGTAACCTCGCATGTCCTTGATCCAAAACCACATGTTTCATCAGAATTGGTTTCACCAATTGGGATTTCTGATCCTTTTCCCAAGGTGACCTATTACAGGACTGTTCAGAACAACGAAGTTGTACGGCATGCCACGTGACACTGGTTCATCTTCTAAGTCTGATATTCGGACCACCGAAATTACAGTCCATGCCCTTTTAGGAACATCTTCAAGAATTCCATTTGGACCTTTGTAGCCCAAGATATTGCAGATCTCCCCAAGTTTCCTGTTTACTTATGAATTCTGGAAGAGGTTGGAACCCTAACTTGGAGGGATCATATCTCCCAGAATATAGTGAATTTGAGGCTGAGTTTTGGCCACAGTCTGCATCAAGATTTTATATTCGGTCCCTGCAATTTTGAGCTCCTGAAACTTCGCCAATCTCTGGATATAGCGAATGTACCAAAACTTAGCAGTTTTAGTATTTAGGGTTTTTCTAGCTCGGGGTCAAACTAGGGTTTGACTTTCCTGGACTTTCACCCAACGAAATTTCGTGATCCAGGTCTTTAAACTTCGGTTTTGATGAGGAGAACAATCCTATGCTGGGCTCACTCAAAAATTCCTCTTCTATAGAAAGCCCTAATTTCCTCATCGAAAACTGAAAATGCTCGAAATCGAATTCCGCTTCGACAGAAAGATGCGCCCTTCAATGGAGAGTCAGCCTAGCATACTTTTGCTGTTGGATTATGGAGAGAGACTGAAAAAGTAAGAATCCCTAGCTTCTGTAGCTGCACAATGTCTTCTTCTCAGGTTAGCTCTGATACCATGTTAGTTTTTCATCATTCAAGCTAGCATTATGATCTTAGGATCTTTTCACTGAGAGAATAACAAGCACGACAATAAAACATAAGCACAACACAAGAGACAAGAGACACAAAGAGTTTTCCTTGGGGAAACCATAAAGGAGAAAACCCCGCAACTTCCTCAGAGATAGAATTAGCACCAAAAGGTAAAACCAGAAAATAGTAAGATGATCTCCCGACAGCAGCAGTCTCTCTCTCTCACACTGAGAGAGCTTCTCCTCTCTCACTCATGCACCTCCAATGAGTGAGTGTGAGTGTTGCAAGTGATAAATAGAGAGGCTCTCACTCTCTATTTATATTCTTCCGTTCACTTGGAACCCACTCCATCATGTCGGCCTCACTTAACAATTACTTACTAGAGCTGACATCTCTAGGAGTGTCTAATAACCCTAGTGCCCCACCACTTGTGGGGACTTTGCCTCCTCTGACCAATAGGAGTGTAACACAATGGTGGGGACTATTGCCCCAACTTACATTGACTCACCTAGGGTCGACTTCACTAGGATAGTCTAATAACCCAAGGGCCCCACAACTGTGGGGACTTTAACCCTTTACCAATAGAAGGGTTACTCATAATGACTTGACATGACTTTCTCATTATAGAAACTTCCCGATTGGAACATCGGGGTATGACATGACTCAAATACATTATAATACATCCCGGAATAAACATCGGGTTACAATACATAAGAAATACGGATGAATACATTCCGAAGTTACAATTACATCAACATTGGATGGTGATCTGTGTTAGTTTTTCAACATTAAGCTAGCATTGTTAGGATCTTTACGAAGAGAATAACAAGCACAACAATCAAACACAAGAGACAATGAACACAATGTTTTTCCTTGGGGAAACCATAAATGGATAAAACCCCGCAACTTCCTCAGAGATAGAATCAACACCAAAATAGAAAAGCCCAAAACAATAGGTGATCTCCCGACATCAGTAACCTTCTTCTTATCTAGCCCTAGTTTCTTCTCCTTCCTCAACTATGCGCTACACTTGAGTGTGTATGTGATGTGTGCTAAATAGAGAGTCCAGCTCTCTATTTATACTAATCCCGGCATGACTAAAACCCTACTAGGGCCGACCTCTCTAGGAGAGTCTAATAACCCTAGTGCCCTAGAACTGCAGGGACTTTAACCCTTAGACAATAAGAGGGTTACCCTCAATGACTTGACATGACTTGTTTACATTATAGATTCTCCTAATTGGAACATCGGGGCATGACAACATGACTCAATTACATAATAGATACATCCCGGAATAAACATCGGGTTACAAGATATAAGATACATAGATGAATACATTCCGAAGTTACAAATACATCAACACTCCCTCTTAACTAGGAAGGTATTCTTTTGACACAATTTTCAGCACTGGTCTTCTTCTTTGCATCAACTGGATCATTTCATCATCTTCATCTTCAAGTCTTCTTAGTCTTCAAGTCTTATTCGTTTTCGAGTCTTCTTCGTCTTCGAGTCTTCAAGTCTTCTTCATCAAGGGATATGCATCATCATGACTACTGGCTCATCACTGCTGAATCATCATCACATCTGGATCATCACTCGATTTGGATCGTCATCAAGTCTGGATCATCATCACATCTGGATCATCACTTGATTTGGATCATCATCGAGTCTGGATCATCATTAGAACTGGATCGTCACTTGATTTGGATCGTCATCAAGTCTGGATCAACACATCTAGATCATCATCAAGTATGGATCATCATCATATGCTATCTCATAATGGTGCTATCTCGATTCTTCTTGTCATAGGAAGTTCTACATAGTCAATCCTATAGGCCTACCCTTCATGTAGGTCTTCATCAGCGCTTATATCTGACACTTAAGTCAGAATGGCCTGCCCAGCTCTTACATCTGACCTCATCTTGTCAGAAAGGAACGCCTAGCACTCACATCTGACCTCATCCTGTCAGAAAGGCCCAGCACTCACATCTGACCATGTGTAAACACATCATGCCAGAATGGCTTAGCACTTATATCCGACCATGTGCAAACACATCGCATCGGAAAGGATCTGCACTTACATCCAACCGCATCCTGTCAGAAAGGCACAACACTTACAGTCGACCATGCTCGAAAGCATCGCATCAAAAGGGCTCAGCACAATCCGACCATGCACGAAGCACCGCATCGGAAAGGGCTATGCACTTACAATCCAACCATGCACGAAGCACCGCATCAGAAAGGGCATGCACTCACATCTGATTATGGAGGAACTAATCCTACCATCGCATCAGAATGGCCCCCAGTCTCAGACTGAGCTACCTGGTAACTGATCAGGCGCCTCCATTCCCAGAATGGCAGTTGCCCTTACATATGACCTACTCACCAGAATGACCAACACTCACATCTGACATGGGAGGAACCTAATCCTTTAACCATGACAGAATGGTTCAACCCTTACATCTGATCAAGTGGGAACACATCCCTTTATCACATCAGAATGGCTTCTTAGTCCTAGACTGAGTTTTCCTGGTAACTGACTAGGTGCCTCCATTCCCAGAATGGTAGTTGCCCTTACATCTGTCCTACTCGACAAAATGGCCAACACTCATATCTGACATGGAAGGAACCTAAATCCTCTAACCATGACAGAATGGCTCAGCCCTTACATCTGACCATGGAAGGAACCAATCCTCTCACCATGTCAGAATGGCTATGGGTCTCATCACTTTCCTTTGGAGGAAACCTCGATCTGGAGAACACCAAGCTTCTCCCTGAAGTACTCGAACTTCATCCTAGCCAATGGCTTCGTCAATACATCAACTATCTGTTCCTCTGTCGCAACATGTTGGAGCTTCACTGCTCCCCTCTGCACCATATCCCTGATATAGTGATACTTGATCTTGATATGCTTCGACTTGTCATGGAACACTAGATTCTCTGACAACTTCACACAACTCTGGTTGTCACAATGTATACAAGTAGCATCCAACTAGAGATCAAATATATCAGACAGTAGCTTCCTCAGCCATATTGCCTCACAACTAGCTGAACAAGCTGCGACATACTCTGCTTCAACTGTACTCAGTGCCACACAGGATTGCTTCCTGCTGAACGAAGAGATCACACCTGATCCCATACTGAAGCAACATCCTGAAGTGCTCTTCCTGTCGATGGAAATGCCTGCCCAATCTGAATCAACATAACCCTCCAGGTTAATCTTCTGATTCGACTCATACTTGAGCCCATAATCAACTGTACCCCTCAGGTAACTCAAAATGTGCTTTGCAGCAATCAAGTGAACATTTCTCGGATCTGTCAAGAACTAGCTCAAGGTGTTCACAATAAAGCAAATGTCTAGTCTCGTGTTCGTCAGGTACATCAAGGACCCAATCATCTAATGATGCATCGTAGCATCAACTGACTCTGATGAAGCATCACTCAATAGCTTCAGGTTCAATGCCATAGGTGTGGCCATGGCTTTGCAGTCCATCATCCCAAACCTCTTTAGGATCTCTATTGCATACTTCCCTTGTCCAAGAAAGATTCCATCTGCACTCTGCCACACCTCCATGCCTAGGAAATAATGCATCATACCCAAGTCCTTCATCTCGAACTTGGCAACAAGCTTTCTCTTCGTATCTGCAATCAACCCATCCATACCTGTCATAAATAGATCATCTACATATAGTAGGAGCATCACTGGGTTTCCATCTTCAACCTTGTAGTAAAGGTTGGAATTTGCTTTACTTTTGGTAAAGCCCAAACTGGATAGAAAGCTGTCAATTCTGCCGTACCAAGTCCTGGTGCCTGTCTCAAACCGTACAGGGATTTCTTCAATCTGCATACATGAGACTCTCTGTCATGTGTCTCAAAACCGAGTGGTTGTTCTACATACACTTCCTCTTCTACTACACCATTCAAGAAAGCAGTCTTGACATCCATCTGGTGTATCTTCCATTTCATCACTGCAGCCAGAGCTAGTACTGATCTGATGAAAGTGTATCTGGCTATAGGGGAAAAGGTTTCTTCATAATCTATTCCTTCTTTCAGAGAGAAACCCTGAGCCACAAATCTTTCCTTATACTTTTCAATGCTACCGTCTGCAGCATGCTTGATCTTGTAGATATATTTGGAAGTTACAACTCACTTCCCTTCTGGTCTTGGGACAACATCCCAAACATCATTCTTCATGATCAATTGGTACTCTTCGATCATATCATCCTTCCATTCTTTCCGTTTTGCCGCATCTTCATAACTGGAAGGTTCTTTATCAATGAAATCACATAGTAAAGATACATACTCGGAGTAGGATCTGGTCCTCTTTGTTTCTCTATGATTCTCTTTTGGAGCCCCATATCTTTCCACACCTTGGATAATTTCACGTACCCACGCAGGTTTCCTCTTATGAGGATTTTTCTCCAGAGGTGGATCTACAGGTCTTTGTGGTTCTTCAAATTCTCGATCTTCTTCTTGAGTTTCTTCGTTCATGGTTGTATCATGAATTCTGGGTGCTTCTGCTTCTTCAGGTTCGTCAGCAGGTCTCTTTCTGGATTTGTTGTAAGATGTGTCTTCATCAAATGTCACATCCTTGCTGATGTCAATCTTCTTGTATCCTGGGAAATATATTCTGTAATCCTTCGAGCTTTCAGAGTATCCCACAAATATACCCTTCTTTCCTGAAGGATCTAATTTTGTTCTCTTCTCTTTTGGAATGTGTATGTACATAGGACATCCGAATATTCTGAGATGGCTGACTTCTGGTTTCTTGCCGGAGAAGACTTCTTCAGGAGTCTTGTTCTCGAGTACTCTATGTGGAGTACAGTTCTGTACATACACCGCTGTTCTAGCAGCTTCCACCCAAAGATGCATAGGAAGATCTTGATCATGAAGCATAGCTCTTGCAACTTCCATGATAGTTCTGTTCTTCTGTTCCACAATCCCATTCTGTTGTGGATTATAAGGAGTGGACAACTCCCTCTTAATCCATGATTCTTTACATAGCTCTTTGAATTCATTCGAAGTGAATTCTCCGCCATTATTTGATCGAAAGGTCTTGATCTTCTTTTCAGTGTGATTCTCGATCAAGGCTTTGAATTCCTTGAACTTGTTGAATACTTCATCTTTGTTCTTCATGAAGTAAACCCATGTTTTCCTAGAAAAGTCATCAATAAAAGAAACATAATATGCATACCCGCTTAGTGAGCTTGATGACATAGGACCGCATACATCGGAGTGGATGATTTCCAAGATTCCTTTTGCTTTGCTTTTGCTACTTGGAAATATCTTCTTTGTGTTCTTTCCTTTCACACATCCTTTGCAGACCCCATCATGTTTTGCCTGTATTTCTGGAAGACCTTCAACAGCTTTGCTTGCAAGAGGTAGTGCTCTGTAATGCACATGTGCAAGCCTTCTATGCCAAAGTTCACTTGGCTCTACTGTGTCATGGACCAAGGCTTGTTCTGGATGGCCTTTCAAATTGTACAAACCTCCTTCTTGTTCACCAATCACTATTGCATCATCAATAGTCTTTCCTTTTGGCCACATGATGACTTGACCATCTATGAATGCAACCCTCATTCCTTTTGCATCCAATGCTGATATGGAGAGAAGGTTCTTCTTGAGTCTTGGCACAAACAACACTTCCTTCATTGTTATAGACTTTCCAGAGTCTAGATTATAAGAAGATTCCCCACTACCTTTTATTGGATAATGGTAGTCATCTCCTAGCTTCACCTTGTGAGGTGATTCATGTTCTGAAAGTTTCATAAAGGATTCCTTGAATCCAGTCATATGTTTGGAAGCCCCACTGTCTATAAGCCAATCATCACTTCCATGAGTAATGTTTCCCATGAGAACGGAGATAAAAACATATTCATCCTCGCTTGAAGAATCTTCACTTTCATATCTGGTTCTCTTTGATGAAGGTTCATCATCCTCTGCAGCATGAGCATGATGTCTTCTTTTGTTTCCCTTCTTCTTGTGAGAGCTACTTTTGTTCTTAGGACAATCTCTAGCAAAGTGTCCCTTTTCATCACATGTATAGCAAATGTACTTAGACCTATCTCTAGGCTTTCTAGAGTTATTCCTATGATGAGAGTACTTACATCTGTGATGGCTGGATCTGGATTTCTTGGATTGTACTGTGAGAGCTTGATCTTCACTTCCCATCTTCTCTTCTAGAGCTGCTATCCGAGCTTCTTCTTGAGAACATTCTTCCCACAGTCTGCTGAACTTGACTAACTTCTTTCTAGCACAGATCCCTTGAATGAAAGAGTCCCATGTCCTAGGGAGACCATTCAAGCTGGTCATCACAATTTCTGCATTCTCCACTTCTTCATCTACTGCTTCCAATTGTTCCTTGATCTGAGAAACCCTTGTGAAGTAAGACTGGATGGTCTCTGCATTCTGGATCTTCACATTCTTCAGTTGATTCCTTAGAGTCATCTTCTGGTTTATGTTCTTCCCTTTAAACTATTTGGTTACGACATCAAACATAGCTTTAGGTGTCTTGAGAGAGGACAGTTGTGGGATAAGGTGATCCTTGATAGAACCAACAATGATCCTCTTTGCCATAACCAACTTCTTCTTATGTAAGGCCTTAGCCTCATCTCCCTCTGGAACTGAAACCTCCTCATGGATGTAGGAGTCCAACTCATTTTCTTCCAGGACCAGGGAGATCCTATACTTCCAGGCTCGGAAGTTATCAACTCCCTTGAGCTTTTCATCAAGCTTGGTATGATGAGACATCTTAACTGAGAACCTCAAATGGAAATACAAAAGATTTAGATCTTACCAGGTCAAGATGTCGAATCTGGATTTGGAGTTGAAATCCTGTAGTGTTGAATCAGGAGCAAATTAGGGTTTTGCTTTTCCGGAGTTCTATCCACCCAAATGCCTTGAAATTTATCCCTAACTTCGATTTTGGGGAGGAGATCAATCCAGGCCTAGGCTCATTGAAAAATTCATCTTCTGTGAAAAGCCCTAATTTCCGGCAGTAGTGTCTGGTCCAAAACTGAAAAACCTCAGAATTGGATTCTGCTTTGACAGAAAGATGCTCCCTAAGGAGGAGAGTTATTCCACCTTACTTTTGCTGAAAATCTATGGAGGAAGATCCACAAACTAGGAAGCCCTAGTTCCTGTAGTTGCACAGTGTCTTCTTCTCAGGTTAGCTCTGATACCATGTTAGTTTTTCAACATTAAGCTAGCATTATTAGGATCTTTACTGAGAGAATAACAAGTAGAACAATCAAACACAAGAGACAATGAGCACAATGTTTTTCCTCGGGGAAACCATAAATGGAGAAAACCTCGCAACTTCCTCAGAGATAGAATCAGCACCAAAATAGAAAAGCCCAGAACAGTAAGTGATCTCTCGACAGCAGTAACCTTCTTCTTATCTAGCCCCAGTGTCTTCTCCTTCCTCAACTATGTGCTACACTTGAGTGTGTATGTGATGTGTGCTAAATAGAGAGTCGAGCTCTCTATTTATACTAATCCTAGCATGACTAAAATCCTACTAGGGCTGACCTCTCTAGGAGAGTCTAATAACCCTAGTGCCCCAGAATTGCGGGGACTTTAACCCTTAGACAATAGGAGGGTTACCCTCAATGACTTGACATGACTTGTTTACATTATAGATCCTCCCGATCAGAACATCGGGGCATGACAACAGGACTCAATTACATAATAGATACATCCCGGAATAAACACCGGGTTACAAGACATAAGATACATAGATGAATACATTCCGAAGTTACAAATACATCAACAATCTGCTCATAACTGCTTCAATACTTGATGAATGGAATTAAGGCTTTCTAGATATGGTGGTATGACTCTCCTGGTGAATTCAGTGGATGCATACAAAACTTTGGAAGCCTTGTTGGACACTAGAGAATTGGTTCTCTGGAATAGTGGGACACCCTCACTCCCACACGTGTTTTCTTGTAACTTCTTCAATGGTGCAAGAGATGATATGATAAATACTAGGTATAATGGTACTACCCTTCTTGAGAGAATGGAAGAGACATGCAGAAGGAGTGAGGCCTTTCTGAAGCAAGGTGAATTGTTCCTTGTGTTTCCAGCTATTTCCTAGCAGCAAAATGTGACCTCTTTAATAACATTTGTTCTGATGCTAGATATTTGACGAGGAATGGATAAATTGATGTGCTTTTGATTGATCTGAATGGTCTCTCCAATAAGTGATTAGGGAAAATAGATTTCACTTCCAAAACACCTGTTAGTTGAGGGCTCACACCTCCAATCCCAACTAGTTGTTGCGGCTACTGCTCTTGAAACCAATCTCCAAAAGTAAATAATAATAATAGGTGCCTTTTTGTTTCGACTTATCTTCTTATAAAACTTTTCTTCTAGACGACTTCCTCATAGCTGGTGGGTTCTTGATCTATAAGGTCACACATCAAAGCTACATAACTGGAGTATGGCTTTGATCTTTTGCTTGTGCTTATGGAGCCTTCTGGAGCTCCATATTTCTCTGCTTCTTGTATGATTTCTCTTACCCGAGTAGGTTTTCTCTTTCGAGAGATATCCATAGTAGGGGGTTCCTAAGGTTCTAGCATATCATGATCTTCCGATGCTACTATTTTAGGAGAGGGTTCAACTTCTACCATTCTGGGAGATACATCCTCTTCATGCACTTCTTCAAGCTGACACCTTCTGGATTTCTTGAGAGCCATCTCTTCATCAAATGTTACATCCCTAATAATCTCTATATGATGGAATCCTGAGATGTATATCCTGAAGGCTTTGGAGAATTCACAGTATCCAACAAATATTCCCTTGCAGCAGGATCCAACTTGGTTCTCTTCTCTTTCAGAATATGCACATATACTAAACAACCAAATATCTTGAGATGGCTCACTTTAGGTTTCTTTCATGTATACACTTCTTCAGGAGTCTTGAATCCAAGAGCACTGTGAGATAATCTATTCTACACATACATAACTATCCTTGGTACTTCATCCCATAGGTGCATGGGGAGATCTTAGTCATGAATCATTGTTTTCACTGCTTCCATAATGGTTCTATTCTTTCTTTTCGCAATGCCATTATGTTGGGGATTGTAGGGAGTGGTTATTTTCCTCTTGATTCCCGCCTCTTTGCAGAATGATTCAAATTCTTTTGAAGAATATTCTCCACCATTATCTGATCTCAGTGACTTGATTCTTCTTTTTGAATGATTCTCTATCAAGGCTTTGAATTCCTTGAATTTCCTGAACACTTCACTCTTTGTCTTCAAGAAATATGTACATGTCTTTCTTGAATAGTCATCAATAAATGTTACAAAATATTCATATCCACTTAATGATATGGAGGGCATACGATTACATACATCAGAATGAATTAATTCCAATGTACCTTTAGGATTTGTTTCACTTTTTGGAAAGGGATTCTTGATGTTCTTTCCTCTTGCACATCCTCTACAAGTTTCCTCATGATCAATCTACAGATCTGGTAACCCTTTTACCACCTTGCTCACATATGGTAGTGCTTTGTACTTGATGTGAGCAAGCCTCCTATGCCATAGTTCACTTGAGCTAATAGTCTCATGGAGAAGGGTTGTCTTTGGATGTCCTTTGAGTTTGTACAGTCTTCCTTCTTCTTCACCAATGACCACATCATCTTCAAGTGTCTTTCCTTTGGACCACATAAGTACTTTTCCATGTATGAAAGCAACTCTATATCCTTTCTTATCTAGTGCTGAGATGGAAAGTAGGTTATTTTTAAAACCTGATACATATAGTACTTCCTTCATCTTTATGGAAGTCCCGGAGTCAAGCTTGTAGCTTGATTCACCAATACCTTTGATGAGATATTGATAGTCATCTCCTAATGATACTTTTCGAGGAGATTTCTTTTCTTCAAGTCTTGATAGAGTTTGTTTCTTCCTTGTCATGTGCTTTGAAGCACCACTATCAATAAGCCATGTATCTTCTCCAGGTGTTACAGAACCAGAGAGTGTAGAGGATAATACATATTCTTCTACATCTTATTCTTTTGTTAGTCTCTTTCAAGGTCTTTCTTCCTCATCCTCATCTTCATCTATATGAGCATGATGTCTCTTGTTGTTCTTCTTTTGTGATGGACACTCTCTGGCAAGGTGTCCTATCTTATGATAGTTGTAGCATTGATACTTGGAGTAATATTTCTTTTGATTGTTTACTCTTTTCTTTTGAAACTTCTTATTTGAAGGTTTATGACTACCTTTCTTGAAGTTTGATTGTTTTCTTCCTTTAGTATGGATGGATAGAGCTTGATCATGTTCTTTGAGTAGAGCTTCTCTGTTAGCTACTCTAGCTTTTTCTTGAATGCAATCTTCCCATACAATGTCAAACTTCATACTTTATTTTCTGGCACTCAGATTCTATATGAACAAGTCCCAAGGTCTAGTGACACCATTGAGAGCAGTCATAACTAGTTCATTCTCATCAAGGGAGTCTCCAATAGCAATTAGCTGTACCCTAAACTGGGATACCCTTGTGAAGTAATCTTGAATTGATTCTCCTTTGCTCTTCTTGGTTCCCTTCAGTTGAGCTCTCAAATTCATATTTCTGTTGACATTTCTTTCCTCATACATTTTGGAAAGTGCATCATACATTTGCTTTGGTGTCTTTTTAGATGACACTTGAGGGATCAAGTGATCTTTGATAGAACCAACAATGATCCCCGTTTCCTTGATCAGGTCTTGTTCATACTTCTCCTTAGCTTCATCTTATTAAGGTTTTGCAACTTCATCCTTGATGTACTTCTCAAGACCATTCTCTTTCAGAATGAGACTAATCCTATACTTCCATGTTAGGAATTTTCTATTCCTTCGAGTTTATCCTCAAGATTAGTGCTTCGGGCCATCTTATCCAGGAGGTCAGTAAAAATTGAAATTCCTCAAAATGAAAAGATGACCTTACCGAGAGATGCACTTGAGTGAGGTGAGTTGGTTGGTCCACTTGGTTTCTGGAGATCCCAAAGATTCACCCTTCAAAACTTGCTTGCGAGGTTACAACTTCTGTAGAATTTTTTGTTCTGGTTTTTTGCAGTTTTCTAGTTCATGACCAAACTAGGGTTTGTCTTTCTCAGAGATTCAACCACCCAAAAAACTTCGTCCTGGGCTTAATAGATGGGCTCTAGGGAGGCACAAATTTCTATGCAAGCAGAGCTTCCAAATTCCAAACTTTGCAGGAACCCTAATTTCTTTCGGAGAGGGAGGAGAGAGAGTTTCACCTTGTGAAAGCTATTCTATTAAGGCTATCTCTGATACCATGTTAAGATTTCATATGCTAGACTAGATATCATGAGTGTTTAATCCAAATTTACAACAGTAGCATATGCAAAATCACTGAAAGAAACACAATCACAAGATAGACACAGTATTTATCCTGGGAAACCCTCAAGGTGAAGAAAACCCAACAAAACGTCCTCTGTATAAGATGTATGGGATAAAACCCCAAAACAAGTATTCTCCTCCTTGTTGATCTCTCTCTCCTATGCGCTACACAAGTGAGTGAGTCTGTGTTTTAATGAGGAACACAACTCTTCTATTTATACACTTTTAAGTCACTTGACTTTCACCCTAACAAGTTGACCCCACTAAACTGACCGGGCCGAATTCACCTAGGAAGACTCAAAACAATATTATATTATATTCATTGGGATACTATTGACCCAACATACAATGGAGGCTTTACCTCATGACTCTATGATGATCAATTACAATAATAACATCCTGACGGAGGAATAATAACATCTCCCTTAGGGTACATTAGTAAAATACATTTTGAATATCCTTTGAAGTTGCAATATTTCAACATGTATTCCTTAATCTTCTAAATTCTTATTGTTCTTCTCATCCTAAACTTGAAGTTCATTTGGTATATGGACTACATTAAGTTTTAGTTTCTTGTACACCAATTTTTGTGTCACGATAAGAAATTTTGCAAAGAAAATTCTTTGTTTATCTATAAATATATACTCATCTTTACATCATTCATGGTTTACATTCAACTTTCTTGTCTAATTTATGTCAATTCAATATCTCTCTTCAAACCAATCTTGTATCTCCTTTCTTGAAGACCTCTATGGCATATTTTTATTCTTTGAAAAATTGTTGTCTTGTAGTGGAATTAATTGTTGGCAGAAAAGTTTAGACCCTAAGTTTAGACTTTGTGCCAACAATAAAAGATGCAAGAATATTGACATTTTAATTACCCTAAAGGGTAAGGTCCCATTTGAAGTATCATTAAAAAATTGTAGAATCAAATGTATCAAATCCAAAGAGAAAATACATCAAGAAACATCCATTCACAATATTAGATAACAAAATGTAAACATTCATGCATTGCAACGTAATATTAACGGGGGAGTCATTATAACTTATATTTCCATCAATGTCCTAAATAGCCACTCACAATATATCGATACAAATCATAACATCTTGTATTAGTTTTCCATCTTGGTGCAATGTCACTTTAACCATTCATTGCTCTAATAAACTCATCTACTAACTAATTAGCGACCAACCTCTCTCTCTCTCTCTCTCTCTCTCTCTCTCACATTAGTTGTTCAAATTCAAGTTGTTTTTTGAAGTCATTATGTCTAACTATATAAGAAATATGAGACATCTCATCAGACGACTAACAAAAGTTAAAGACATGGTGAAGGAAGAGGATGCCAAAGCCATCTTGTTAAACAATATGCCTTTCCTAAACGTCTTTGCAAACACTAGAATACATGATCGTTTCTCTCTTAGTTGAAAAAAATAGAACCATTGTTGAAGATACAAAAGATGATTCTCAAACTAAAACTACTTTATACTAAAGAAACAATCATGACAAATTAGTGAAAGATAAGGGGGGTAGAATGTTACTATTGCAAGAAAATACATTGGGCAACATCAACTATAGATTTCAATCCAATTATGTTCTCAAGGGAAAGCTCAAGGAAAAAACACACGTAGCTAATGTGGGTGTTGTTGAAAATCCACCAGATGCAGACAATGGTAATGATCTTGCTGAAGAAATGTTATTTTATGCATTATAAGAAGCTTGAAGTTTAAAGACATGAAGAAATCTAGCGTATATAAATCTTAGCATGGATAGAAACTTAAACAATTTGGGAGTTTGTGAATAATGGGAATTATACCCTTACAAGGGTCATGAGACAACTTGATGGAGCACGGTAGATGGAGCTCAACATGGATGGTTGTCCAATAATCCAGGAGATTCATAATTCGAGAGTTCAGGGAGATGGAATCTAGGAACACATGAATTCAACTTGGGAGCTACACCTTTACAAGTGTTACGAGGTAGCTTATTGGAGCTCTACTTGGTCCAGACATTGTTTTTAGATAGAAGCTTCTGAAGCATGTTTGGTTCAAATTACTTATGATATTTTGT
Source organism: Pseudotsuga menziesii (assembly GCA_001517045.1). NCBI lineage: Eukaryota > Viridiplantae > Streptophyta > Pinopsida > Pinales > Pinaceae > Pseudotsuga > Pseudotsuga menziesii. The sequence goes on from LPNX010726488.1 coordinate 1,055,261, forward strand.
CTTCAATCAATGTGTGTTTTCTTTTGATTAGTTTGGGTTTCAGTACTGTAAGTCTGAAGAGGAAGTGTTAGGATATAATCCTTACTTGTTATAATATAAGTCACTGTATGACTTAGTTATGCTTTTGTACTTTTTTTGTAGAGAAAATATATCCCACATTCATAAGTGGAACAGATTTTTGCTCCATGAATAACCATATATAAAGAGCTGAACTAGTATGTAAGAATTGCACCATTTATTCATGATAGTGTAGTGTTATTGTCTCTCTCTCATGTTTTGTAATATCATCTTCATTGTATCTTAATAATGAACAAAGTTATAATTTTAGTTGCCTCCAAGATGTTAGTCCATTGGTGAGTGTCTAATAAGGTATGCAAATTTGTTTACATGTGTGTGATGTTTCACCTTTTTTCAACTAGAAATACTGGAAGATGGCTTAGAAGTCAAATTCTTATAAGAACCTACAAACTTTACAAGTACATGAACAAACTGTGAAATGTGGAGCAAAGGACAAACCAAAGATTAGAGTCTATGAAATTATGTTATCTTGTAATGAAAGATTGTTATTGAGCTTTAGTTTGTTAGTCTCCTCATGGCATTTCCAAGGAAACCATGTAAAAGTATACAATAAACCAAAATATCATAGATATTAAAACTAAAGTCAACATAATGAATACTTGCTCATATTAGTTTATTATTGTGATTATCTATCTTTTTCCCTTGAAGTGTTTTCATTTATTTATTTATATAGTTTTAGTCATCTATATTTTTGTGAGTTCATTGTCTTTATACAAGGGACTAATCAATTAAAATTCCGAGTTTAGCAGGTCCTTTCCAAGAAATGCAAGAAATAATATTGTGATACTTTTCCTCATCCAAGTTTTGATTTTATTGAAATTGTAGAGACTAGTTTGCTACTCAAGTAATACATAACTTAAAATTTCCTTCCAGTATATTTGAATTATTCAAGCTGTTGTGAAAACTATTATTTTCACCATTTCAATTATGCATTAGGGAAGATCAATTGATTGTTCTCTCTATAAATTCTACATTACATATTTCAACAATAGACAAACATTGATATGACTATACTTAGAAATGTTACTATAATCATTTATGCTATGAATTATTTTTGGTGGTAAAATGGGGCTAACTTTCTCTTTTAATTCATTAGGTTAATTTTGAGAGTGAGAAAGTTTTTGCGTTTGTTTTTACTTGTTTTGTAGATGATAACAATGGCGTCTCTTAAAATGTGTAATGCCATGTTTCTATAATTTCTATATCACATATTTCAACAATAGACAAACATTGATATGACTACACTTGGAAATGCTACTATAATCATTTATGTTATGAATTACTGTTGGTGGTAAAATGGGGTTAACTTTCTCTTTTAATTCATTAGGTTAGTGTTTAGCGTGAGAAAGGTTTTTCCTTTGTTTTTACTTGTTTTCTAAATGATAACAATGAAGTCTCTTAAAAAGTGTGATTCCATGTTTCCACTTCTGACTTGGGATGGTATAAATTATTTTTGTAGGGCCAAAGTGGTGGATGAAAATAATGGTGGAAGTGGTTGGGTATTTATGAGGCAAAGTGTTCACTATCCAGACATTGCTATAAACATGCAATCCTCCGTCATGGGAGGATGTCGTGCCATGGCAGAAATTCTTCTTCAAAGGTACCTTTTGTGATTTAATCTTAAGCTCTATATTTTGTTATCATTCCTTAATACTCATTGTACTCCTATGTTTCAGGTTTTTTAGGAAATGGGAGAATGCTCGAGAGCTAGACATCACTGAAGTGGAGAGATTTGCAAGTGAAGGAACTAAATGATCCATGTAAATTTTAAAAATGTTTTTGCAAACAATCCAAAAATAAAGTTATGAAAGACAAATACTTTTGTGCCCAACTCAGTTGTAAAGGCACACATAACAATATTCAAAGGAAAATATCATCAATACTAGTGTATGTGGATGCTCACTAAAACTTTATCCTTATTGTTAATAGTAGATTATATCTTATGAGGTTTTATTAATAGTTGAATTTTCAATGTTGGTAAAGTTTATAATGGATATATGTGTATCCTAATGAATATCAAGACAAAATACTCAAGTTGTAATGCATATTTACCTTCCAATTCAAATGTTCCATACATGTAGGTCTTTCATTTTGAAATGTTCATATCATATTGATATTTTTTCTAAAGATACATTTAGGATAATGATTTGGCAGAGTGACCCCATTGCGTGTTGATACGATGAGCAACTTTAGAGTTCTAAGTTGCAAAGTGATCAATAAACAAACTAGTAGGATCATTGTTTCTTCATTTCTAGGTGTTCATATTGGCAAGGAATGGGTGCCCATAACATTCGAAAGTGAGTCTCCTCGTGGAAATCATTCCAAACTTACCAATCAACCAACACCCAATGGACTAACAAATTCAATGCTTAATAAAAAGGTCAAGTTTCTTTTTTGATAACCTTCTCTTTGTTTGTAGCAAATTTATACAAGGGTCCTAATTATACCTATAAGACTAGATGATTTCGTAAAAAGAAGAGAGTCGACTTCTATAGTTTTGGTTTTGTAGAAGGACCCTTGGATACAAAGTTCCAAAAACCTTATCTATGCTTTGTTAGTTTTCCTCAAATACTAATTATTCAACTTGACTATTTACTTTGAAATGTACCCAACAACTACATAGAAACTAATTACTAATTTGCACATGAAATTCATGGTAGTTGAGTCCCTCTCATAGGGGTAAGAATTGATTGTTTAAGGATCCATCACTAGGTGGGATTGCATTCTCCTAGAGGGATAAGGTCTTTTTCCTTCTTGGGTTCTTCCCATTTGTAGCAATTGTGACTTCACTTCCTACTATGTGTTCTTTGCCATTTTTAAATGCTTAGCAAATCATTAAAACTTATCATCGATTATTGGAAATTTCCCTTCAAGTTTCATGAGCTCATATTTCCCACATGTTATACTACTGCAAATTAAGAAATTGGTGACAATATAAAACCTTTGGCAATGCCTCATTGGCGATAATAAAATCGATATAGTATTCAAACAATGATCATCGTCAAAGGTGGGGTTGTAAAAAAATTGTTTTTCAATGATGATCACTTAGATTTTCCAATAATGGGAAAAATGATGTTCAATGATTGTTGTCAATCCATCACCAAAAAATTCCATGGCAACAAGCATTGCACATCACCAAAAGGAAAAACAAAAAACTTGTTTTTACAACAACCATTTAATGACCATCACTAACTACTATTGATCAATTATCAACAATCACCAATAAGTTTATAGTTGTGTTTGTAAAAAAACTACGCATAGGGAAGGCATTTACTCAACAAGGCTCCTATTAATTGGACATAACGAATGGTCTAGTTACCCAACCAATTTAGGACTAGAGTGGATCTAGTGTATTGACACATGATAGAATTGGCCAAGTACTGAAGAAGTAGTAGGTTTGGGGAATACAACACCTAGACATATTGGCAACCATCTTGGTAAAAATTGGCATGAAACCACAATAGAAGGTGATTGTAGTAGTAGTAGGTTGTAATCACAACAAGAGGCTGCAACCATGACAATGGCATCCAAGAGACATTATGGATAAAGTTGGGCAAAGTTGTTTTGGTCAAAGGAAGCACTAGACAATGAGTAGTTGTAGAAGTATAGTAGTGACAATGTGGAGTGGTTGGAGAAGCCAATCGCGGATGGATGCATGATTATGGGAGACATGTTCTTGTGGATGTTGTGGGGGATGGCAATGATTTGGAAAGGATGTAAGGCCCTAGCCTTGAAAGGCTTTGGGAATCTTTGTTGCATGATGACCTTGGTAGTTGTTCGTCGACATGGATAGGCATGCTATAAGGTTGATGAATAGATGAGTGGGTCTCAACTTCAAGGTTCCTTGGCCCATTGGCAAGGCACACCATGGACATATCAGGCATCCTTGGCCAAGGGCAAGGTACATTCTAGATATTGATAGATCACATTAGTTGGAGAAACCAAGAGAAGCTTGAATGGAACTTGGTGAGGAAAAGAAGGTTTTCATGGGAAAGCATGTTTGTAGGAATATACTATGCATGCCAGATGAAGTGGAAAGAAGAATTGATTGGCTTATATATGACTTGAGAAAACTCAATTTGGTGCACATTTCCTGGGTGTAGTGTTATCAAAATTGGACTAGAACTGGTAAAACCGATCGGTCTAACCAGCTCACAGGCCCAACCGGTCCGGTTAGGTGCCTAAACCGGAAAACCCTTGGTTTTGTCCTGGACCAGTCGTGAACTAGTTGATTTCGTACAAAATCAGAGGAAAACTGCCAAACTGACCAATTTTGGTCGATTTCAAACAAAATCTACTGGTCTATACTTTGTCGTACCACCACCATAGGGGACCCATGTTTTTCGAGTTAAAAAAAATACATAAATAACTCTATTCTAAAGATTCTAGCCTAACCCTAAGCTCCTACCCATGTTATTTAAAGTGTTGAATATTGTAACTTCGAAGAATATTCTATATGTATCTTTTGTGGTCCCTGATGGTCCTATCGGGAAAACCACTTGTATTACTTTATACCCCGATGCTTCTAATCGGAATAACTAATAAGAGTCATGAGGTAGTCCCCTCAAATTGTAAAGGTAGGTCATTAGCACCCCAGTTGTGGTTACTTGAGCCTACATGTTTAACTCGAGCCTACATGATTAACTCAAGCCTATATGTCGGAATTAATTATTAAAGTGAACAAACAAATATAAATAGAGGTGTGGCGCTCCTCATTTGGAACACACTCACTCACTTGTGTAGCACATTAGTGAAGGAGAGAGAAGTAGCTGGAAAAGGGGAAGGATCAGTCTTTTTGGTTTTACCTTTTATCTTTTGGGGCATCTATATTGAGGAAGCTTTTGCTAGGTTTTTCCCTTTAGGGTTTTCCCAGGATAAATCTGTGCTGTTCTTCTGATACAGTTTCTTTCAGTGATCCTGTTTATATGCTTTTGTTATGAAATTGAAATGAAATATTGATGATCTACCTTAGCATATGGATTTTTAACATAAAGACACCTACTCATGTATTTTGGTTCAAAACTTCAGAGATGTATTGCATTCAGTGCTATTTTGGTTATTTGCACCTATACTTGTTATATATATGAGAAACTTTGCATATTTGTGTATTAATGGTTTGGATTCATATGTATGCACATGAATATATATGTTTTTTTACAAAATATGAAAATTTTATGTATTTTTTGGTTTCCTGTTTTTTTTTCCGGTTTCTTGTTCGGTTCACATTTTGGGCTCTACTAGTTCGATCACCAATCCGGTTTGGATAACATTGCTTGGGTGGACTAAATGGGTGCACTTGGTTGGATGCACGTCAACTAAGAGAACTTAGATGCACATCACATGGAGAGATGTTGGTTTCGTGCACTTGTTGAGAACACCTTTTGGACACACTTTGGCACAAGACAACTAGGTGAACTTGGGGTCACCTTTTCGAAAACACTTCTTAGGTCCTGTTAACACCTGGTTGGAACCAATGCTAAATATTGAAGATTTTTATGGATGTGTTAGCTCTATTTTGGGATAAATAGATGGTAGGGGAGTAGGCCAATGAAAGGAGGAATAAGGTATGAAAATTCCTTATCATAAGACCCTAAAGGATGTAAATGAGGTTCTGTAGGTGTCTAGAAGGATCATTTTTAGGATGGAAACATGAAACAATTGAAAATATTCTAGTTTTTAGCTTTGAAAATATGTGTAAATAAGAAAGGTCCGTTCCAAGTTGTATGGCGATGGGAAACGAAGGGGCCTAATTACACAGGCTTAAGGAATTTTGATTCGGGCTAGAACAGGTTAACTTGCAGACGTGGTGGTCCATTGGATGAAGAGATGTATAATAGATCTATGGTTATGAGGAATTTCATCATCTTAAGATGCAAGGAGAAGTAAATTTATTTAATCGGTGGAAAGGCGTATATGCTTCATATTTCAACGATAGTGATCTAAGAAGAAATCAGACCAACGGTGGAAATTCATTCTGCTGATCTTACTTGCACATAGAAAGTGAATTTCCATCTCAACGGAATCGCTTAAAGGGAGACATATTTCAATGTCCAGGATTGACGACGGGGTAAGATCAGTTGCGGAGGTGAATTCCGCTGATCTAAATGCTCTTGGAAATTAACTTTCCCAATTTGTGGAATGGTTTAAAGAGATGCATGTGTCGACAGAAGAGATCAGATCTACGATGGAGAATAGTTCCACAAATCCAACTTGCACACCTCAAGCAACCTTTGGAATCCGAAGAATCGGGTAGAGGCCGTAGCTTTCGACGGCTTAGATAAGCCTTGGCCTTAGATCCACGACAGAGAGGAATTTCGTCAATCTAACTTGTACACCACGATCAAATTTGGAAGTCTATGAAATTGGGTACGGGCTTAATGTTCCCACGACCCAGATATATGAGCGAACCATATCTATGGTTGGTGTGGATTTCGCAGCCGAAACATGCACGAGAGATGAAATAATTTGAGGCTGCGAAATATGGTAGGACCCCACACTTTGGAAGATGGAGATCATGGTAGAGATTTGATCTATGGCTCAAATTGATTCCGCAATGGGAATAAGCAGGAAGTTTACTAGGATGTTAGATTGCGAAATAGTGTGGGGGTTGCATTATTCGATGGGTAATATTTATTGAAGATTTAGATCCGTGGCCAGAAATGATTGTGTAATACAAAGGTGCGAGGAGGAAGAAGATCAGTTTATGTGCGAAATGGAGATAAAGCATGGATAAATTCAATAGTGTAGAGTTCATCTGGGAGAGTAAAACCATTGGAGGTGCTCTAAAACATCTCTTTCAATTAAGGGAGCCTGCATCACAGACACCGCTTTGCCATTTTAATCCAACATGCGTGTTATTCCATATTTCCTGTTTTATGTGTAACTCATGGGGAATATTCTACCTTAGGAATCTATTAGGATTTACAATGATGATTCGGGATTGATTCCCATTTTTGTAACTAAATTTGGCTTTGTTTCAAGGTTGGTCTCGGGATCCCATGACACTATAAAGGTAACCTCAATAGAGGAATTAAGGGTTGGAAATTTCATTTAGAAGCCTTATGTGCTTGGATTGTATCTCTATAAACTTTCCTGGAAGCATTAATAAAAAGCATTATCTAAGTTTTCTGAGATTCATCAAGTTGTTCCATGTTCAGTTTGTGTTTCATGTTTGTGTCATTTTCATCTGTGTAAGTTTATTCTAACAATTTCTAGTTGTAAGTGAAGAATTTGTTTTATTAAGCACTCCTTGCATCAGATATTGCATTTGTGATGTGTTCATGATTCCTGTCATAGAATTCACCCTCTGTTAGGTTCTCTATTTCAACCATTAGCCTTTACTATTGCTTCTGCTAAAGGTGGTGTGAGAGATTCATCCATAGATAGATGCTTCTTGCTTCATTGGCCTCTTTCCCCTTCCTTCTACCACCACTTAAAGATATTTGACTAAATATAGCGACCACGTTGCCTCATGTTATAGCTGATTTTACCACACATGGTTGATCACATATTTATGGCCTTCCCTGTCCCTCTGCAAACCCTTTAGACCCCATGGACTTATATTACACTTTGATGTTCCAATATAATTCCTAAAAAACACCTATTTATTGCTATACACGAATTTGAAACCCATACTCGCGTGTACACGCGACTTTTGACCTCAAACCTGCGTTCATTGGGATGTGTGCATAAATCCAAATATTTTTGGAGTTTTCCTCATATGAGTCTAAAGATCCCGACTCTTGGTCTTCCATATGCCTTGAGATCGCTCAGATTCGACTCTCCATTACCCTTTTGGAGTGCTATATAAGGAACCCCTTGGATACATTGAATAGGAGGAATTGAAGAGCAAAGAAACTATAATCCATTGTTGCCTCAGTTTGCTTATACTTGAGTCTGCATCCCTTTATCCCTTTGGAGCACTTTGTGTTCTTCCCAAGTTTTCCTTTGCTTCGTGAGCTTGCTATCAAGAGATGGAGGCCCACGTGGAGGACTCAGTTTCTCCAGTTTGTAGACGTGCTGACAGAGGTTGTCACTATCGTAATCTCTGATTTTATTAATAGAAATATCTTTTCCTGTCCAATTATGTGCATTTGAATATGAATATTGAATCCATGGATGTATTTAATTGTTTATACATTGTTGAATAGATATGCTAGAGTAGGTATAACACATTATTATACAGCATGCTTGTCTTGTTTGTTGTTGTTGAGAGCAAATTGCTAATGCAAGTGTGAATTGGATAAGCTCAATGGGGATCTACTTCAACCGTCCAAAACAAGGTATGATTCAGTATCCATTAGTGTTAGATGTTGGGTTTCTCTTGCATATTGGGAAAGATTGATTTATGGTGTCAAGATGTTTGTTGTGGTACCCCCAGGCCATAGGAAGTTTCTCTCCGTAACACCTCAAATTTCATAAGAGAATCAACATTCATTATTTCTCTAACTCCCTTGAGTATTTTCAGGTTGTGACTCCATTTCCCAATGTTACTTATTGTTTTTCTATCTTACAATCTTTGAATTTACATATATCTTGTTCTCATCAGATATCTAACCTTATGAACACTTGCTTAAAGCCATATGTGTATGTGAATGTTCTTGTGACAAAGAAAGAGCCCTCTTTGACTGTATAGGCTAGAATACAGTCTAAATATTGGTTTGAAATGGTTATCCCGGTGATTCTCCTACCACAACCATAGGAAAATTATTGGGTGATAACATCTTGGTGCCGTTGCCAGGAATTAATTGCAATTATTGGGGAAACAACATTGTTCTAGTTCTACAATCTTGTTGAGCATCCAGTCATAGACACATACTGGTTGTACATGCTCTGGAGACTCCACTCAAAATTTTTGGAAGATGATTCCACTGGGAAATACTGGTGGCCAAAAGAACCAAGACAAGGAGCAATCTTGATGTTGAATCTTTCCAAGAGGTTTTTGATCCAAAGAGTCTAATTCAGAGGGCCAACAAGCTGCAAAGGTTAGTTGAAACTCTTTCTTTACCTACCGAAGGTGTTGTTTCTGTTAGTGATATATCTGAGCATTATGATGAAGAGTTTGGGCTAGATTTCCCTAAAACTAAATATCAGTACAGCCTCTCAGAACTGGTTTCTGACACCTCTGCATTTGAGTTCTCTCACATTTCCTGGTCACCCCAGACTTTAGAGCCTCTAGGAAAGGATCTCCAACACTTGTCTGATCGAGATTTCCCTATACTCACCTTTGAATTAACCCTATTAAATTCCACTACCATAAGACAGTCTGTTGCCTCATATCTGTCTCCCACTGCTTCAAAGCTGAATCAACCTTCATCCTCCAGCCTCATAACCCTTCACATTCCTACATTCCCTCTTGGAAATAATTCCAAGGATGGAAATTATATTTTACCTTATTCTCCTTCCTGCTACTCTTCATGACCTCCCTTCGGTATACTCCCAAAGGCTCAAACAATTCAATGGGGAAAGGGGGTATTCAGCTGAGGAACACTTGGGATGGTTCTCACACTAGGTAGACCTAGAGGAAGTAGACCATGGTGATGTTAAGGTTATACCATTTTCCCATACCTTGGATGGAGAAGAAATAAAATGGTACAAAAACCTCCCAAACGACTCCATCCTGAGCTATCAGGCCTTTGGAGATTCTTTCAAGGGAAAATGGGCAGACAAGAAGAACCTTAAGAAATATCTGTCTCAATACCATTCCATGAGGAGGACGGAGAGTGAATATGTCCAATATTTTTCTGACAGGTTTATGAAAGTATACAATTCCATCCCTGCCTAGTTCAAACCTCCCACTGGTTCTGCCCAACTCCAATATGCTGAAGCTTTTGATAGTGAGTTTACATTGTGGCTAAGTGAAAGGAGATCAGCCTCCTTAGCATATATGATGAAAGACACCATAGAGGTAGAGGTAAACCTTACTGCTGCAAGAAAGAAGAATAGGGATGAGGGAGAATGGAGAAGAGAGGAGGGAGAACATAGAAGAGATGAAGGAGAAAGAGGAGAGATAATAAAAGATAAAGAACTTGAACAACCCTCTGCCTCTAGCTCACAAGAGGCCAGAATGGATACAATGATGAGATCCATGGAGAGGTTGACGGAGAGACTCTCTTTGGATGGTATACCGCCTCCCAAGGAAAATCAAGAGAAGCAAAACACAAATTGAGTTCTATAAGGCCACAAATTATCCAGAACAGATAGAGAGACCAGCGAAAACCCCCCGATCCACCTATCAGGCCTCCATTTCAAGAAAATTATGTGGAACAGGATGGTGAAAATCAAGCTGAGCATGAGATCCATCAGTTGGACATTGACTCTCTCCCCACATTTTTGACCAAAGAAGAACATGATAATGATTTTCTAGAAAGGGGAGAGATGCCCCCAGAAGAGACGGAGGATTTCAGGAGAGGATATCAACTTGTTATCCTATATGTGCAGAGACAAATTGGTCTGAGAAGCAGAGATGTCCCTGTCATGAGAAATAAAGAGGCAGGAAATAAGGCCTCTACAATCAAGTCTAAAAATGACACATCCCGTAAGGATAGCTCCAAAAATGCGACCGAGACCAAAGGGAAGGAAAGGAAAGAGGATAATCCATGAAGCTTTGATCAGGGAAAAACTTCTTTCAGCCTAGAGGCCAAAATTGCGAAGATCAAAATCTTTTTCCCTCTTACTGAATTATTGAAAAACTATGAATATCATTCCAAAAATTCCATAGTATTGAATCCCCCAGGGGAAATCTCTACTATATCATATTCCCTGAATATTCAAGATGATAGGCTCACCATCCTATTTGGAACCCATGCAGATGAGCCTTCTGATGAAGAAGTCCCCCTTTCTATGTTAGTATGAACATCCATAATGCCTTCCTACACAATGCCATGCTATATTCAGGAGCCTCCCACAATCCGATGCCCAGGAGAATCATGGATGAACTGGGATTGGAAGTGACCAACCATAAAAAGAAATCTTTTCTTTTGATTCTAATAAATTCAAGTTCCTGGGATTGATCAAAGATTTGGTCATTTCTTTATCCCATATCCCTACCAAAACCGTTGTCATGGATGTAGTTGTCAAGATCTTGGGCAACCAAACTCAAAGGTGCTCTCCAAATGGACATGTCCTATGCCACCATATCTGTCTTTGGGGTACAGAGAAGGATTTTCAGAGAGAAAAAGTTGTCATACATGGTGATCAGCATTGAGAGGCCACACAACCACCCCATATATTCACTGGACACTAAGATGGGATTAGCTATATTCTTTACATAAGGAGGCGAAGACAAGTGCATTTCATAGAACATTGCCTTTATACCCACTCAGGAGGAGCTTAAAGGAGTGTGGGATGTAAGTTTTGGTGGGGTATCATGTAGATAAGGGTCAGGAGCTGGGGTTTGGGTGAATCCCCCAGGAGGAAGAGCTTTGAATTAATCCTTCAAACTCGCCTTCGATTCCACAAACAATGATGCAAAGTACGAGGCTATGATGTTAGCGATTCATATCTTGAAAGACTTACATGTTAGGAGGGTGGCGATACATGGATATTCTGAGTTGATAATCAAACAAATGATAGGTGAGTATCAGGCCAAACATCCCAGGATGAGGAGCTACAGAAATGCTGCCCAAGACCCAATAGAATGTTTTGAAGAATGCAAGTTCAATATAATCCCCAGATTGCAAAATTGCATAGTTGATTCCCTTGCCACTTCTGCTATTGTTTTCAAGGTCCCCATGCACCCTAGTGGAAAATACAAATCCAATTTAGGCACCGACCTTCTGTCCCAGATAACATTAAGAGTTGGAAAGTCTTTGAAGACGACAAGCAAATCCAGAATTTCCTCACTCTCTCTGGGGATTTTGATGGATTGTCTATTGATGAAGAAAATGGGCTTCTATAGGATGTTGCTCCCAGTCAGGAACCTTTGCAAAGCCAAAGTGTTGCTCCCAAAGAAATTCCACAAGTTGAGGGTGTTATTCATGTTGAAGATGCCGATCATTGGCAAATTGAGGAAGCTTGGGAGCTAGATTTGCAGGAACCTGAAGGACAACAAACATATTTGAATAGTCTTTGTGGCAAGGAAATCCTCTAGCTCAAAGGTAACTCTATCCCTAGAGGCTTAGTCCATTTAGAATTTTTTTATTTATCCAAATGATGTCGCTAAGGAGCCTCAACTGGTCCAAATTTGTGAATATGTTGAAGATGTAAATATTGGGCCAGAAGATCATCCCAAGGTCATAAAAATAGCAAGAACCCTATCGCCCGAGGCCAAGCAGAAATAAATCTCGTTCATGAAATAATACTCAGATGTTTTCTCTTGGAGTTATAGTGATCTCAAAGCTTATGACACAAGCATAATCCAACACACCATACCAATAAAAAAGGATGAGATCCCTTTCAAGCAAAATATGAGAAGGATGAACCCCAAGCTATTACCTCTAGTGGAAAAGGAGATCAAGAAACTATTTGAGGACAAAATCATTGTGGCCCTTAGATTCTCAAGCTGGGTGGAAAATATGGTCCCGATTAGGAAGAAGAACGGGGAGATAAGGATATGTATTGAATTCAGGAACTTGAATAGAGTTTCTTTGAAGGATCATTACCCCCTTCCTAAAATGGACCATATTTTTCATAGGGTAGTGGGTTACCAAAGGATCTCCACTTTGGATGGCTTCTTAGGATATAATTAGATCGTGGTGCACCCAGAATACCAGGAAAGACAACTTTCACCACACCCTGGGGCACATTCATGTATGCAAAGATGTCGTTCGGACTAATGAATGCAGGGGAAAATTTCCAGCAGGACATGGACATAGATTTAGTGGATGAAAATGATAAGATATTGGTCATCTATTTGGATGACATCACTGTATTTTCGCAGTCCAATGAGGAACACGTTGCACACCTGCTAAGAATGTTAAGAAAGTGCAGAAAATTCAGAATTTCTTTGAATCCAAAGAAGTCATTCTTTTCGATGAAGGAAGGTAAGCTGTTGGGGCACATAATTTATCAAGAAGGCATTAGGATATATCCAAAGAGGGTTGACGCGATCTAGAAAATTGAGCTCCCTCGAAATAAAGTGGAGGTTCAATACATTCTGGGGAAGGTAAAATTTCTGAGAAGATTCATTGTTGCCTTTGCCGAAATAGTGAGATATATAACCAACATGCTGGGAAAGGACAAAGAAATCAAGTGCACACCTAAAGCAAAACAATCCTTTTAGGATATCAAGAAGGAGATCTCTGAAGCACTTGTACTTGCAAGCCCTGATTTTTTTGAATATTTCCTTATATTTTCATTTGCCTCAGAGAACACAGTGGCAAGGGTATTGCTACAGAAGAATCATGAGGGACACGGGCAACGCATTACTTTTTACAGTAAAATGGTGAGAGATGCTCCTATGAAATACAAAATCCTAGACAAGAAGGCTTATTCCCTGGTGCAAGCCTTAAAGGAGTTTCAAGTGTACATCCTGCATTCTCACATTATTTCCCATATTCCCAAGAGCGCTGTGAAAGATATACTAACCCAACCAAACCCTGAGGGTAGGAGGGGAAAATGGATAGCAGTCCTTCTTGAGTATGATTTGAATATCAAGCCCACAATATTGATCAAAGCGAAGGGACTAGCCAAGCTCATGGCATAATCCAATTGTGATGCTATCAACTTACACATGATTGCCGAATTGTCATTAGAAGAGCAAGATCCTAAGGGACATCTAGATCCCCCAGTAGCTGAGCATTTCCTGTCATCCCCATGGTACACTGATATCATCTTTGTGTTACAACATTTGCAATCCCCACAGGGTATGGACAGGACAAGGGCCATATTTATCAAGCATAAAGCATCTAGGTTCTACATCATAGACGGAAAATTGTATTGGAAGGAACCTGGAGGGGTGCTGCTGAACTGTGTAAATGAGCAGGAGGCAAGGAAGCTCATTGAAGGTTTCCACGCAGGAGAATGTGGAGGTCATCACTATTGGAAGGCAACTGTAAACAATATCACGAGGGTAGGATTTAATTGTCCCACTATCTTCTCTGATACTCATAAGAAATTTGCTTCTTGCCACACATGTCATATCTTTGAGGGAAGGAGGAAGCTTCTTCCATTGCCTCTGAAGCCCATACAGGTTGAGGCCCCTTTCCAGCAATGGGGGCTGGATTTTATTGGAGAAATAAACCCATCTTCCTTAGGACAACACAGGTGGATCCTCACTTCCATTGTCTATTCACTAAATGGATCGAATCCATCCCCACAAGACAAGCCACCGAGACGGTAATTATGTAGTTTCTAGAGGAGAATATCCTGTCAAAATTTGGGGATCCCAGGAAGATAATCACTAACAATGCTCCTGGATTCAAGTCAAAGAAGATGGTGGAATTTTTCTTCAAATATCACATACAGTTGGGACATTCCACAACCTACTATCTACAAGAAAATGGGTTGGCAGAATCTTCAAATAAGAGCCTCATGAGAATCATTAAAAAGATGTTGTAGGATAATAAGAAGGCCTGGCACATAAAATTGACTCATGCTTTGTGGGATGAAAAAATCAGCGTAAAGAAATCCATCGACACCTCGCCATTCCAGCTGGTTTATGGTTCTAAGGTAATTTTTCCTAGTTCCCTGAGCTTGCTAGTGATGAAATTGCTACAATAAGAGGAAATTAAAACACATCCAACTCAAAGGAGGATGTATCAGTTGATTGAATAGCAGCAACAAAGGGGGCATCTGTTTGACATAACTCTGAAATTTCTAGAGAATATGAAAGAAATCTTTGACAGGAGGACGAAGCCTGATGATTTCCATTTGGGAGATGTAGTGTTGCTGTGGGATGCACCACATGAGAAAAAAAAGGAAGCATGGTAATTTTCATCACCTGTGGAAGGTCCCTTACAAGATTTCATCTTTTAGAGGAAAGAATGCCTACCTATTGGAAGAGATGGAGGGAGGTCTAGTATCTGGAGCTCCTGTAAATGGGAGGTTCCTCAAGCATTATTTTATGTAAAGTAAGTCTAGTTCCAATGACATTGTATATACCATTTATTTTTAATTTCCATGTGTGGATGGCCCTATGATAGAATTAAAGCCTGAGGTGAAGGCAGTAAGGTCCCCAGGAGAAGCTGTCATTTGGTTTTTCTTTTCAGGTAAATTTGAAGTTACAAGAGCTAGAACAAATTTTGAAGGTTAAAGGAAATTTTAGGATCATCCCAATGGACCAGGAACTTGGTCTATGAAGTTATTTGCTACCTCACAGGGAGGATATCATTCCTGAGTTGGAGCCACTGTTAGCACCCGGTTGGCACCTGTGCTAAATATTGAATATCTTTACAGATGTGTTAGCACTATTTTTGGATAAATAGTTGGCAGGGGAGTAGGCCAATGAAAGGAGGAATAAGGTCTGAAAATTACTTATCATAAGACCCTGAAGGATGTAAATGAGGTTCTGCAGGTGTCTGGAAGGATCATTTCTAGGATGAAAACGTGAAACAATTGAAAATATTCTAGTTTTCAGCTTTGGAAATATGTGTAAATGAGAAAGGTCTGTTACAAGTTGTATGTCGACAGGAAATGAAGGGGCATAATTGCATGGGCTTAAGGAATTTTGATTCGGACAAAAGCAGGCTAACTCGTAGACGTGGTGGTCCATTGGATGAAGAGATGTAGAATATATCTACTTTTCTGAGGAATTTCATCGTCTAAACATCAAGGAGAAGTCAACTTCTTTAACCAGCGGAAAGGCGTAGATGATTCATATTTGAACGATGGTGATCTAAGAAGGAATCATATCAACGATGGAAATTCATTCTGCTGATCTTACTTGCATGTAGAAAGTGATTTTCCATCTCAGCGGAATCGCTTAAAGGGCCGCATGTTTCAATGGCCAGGATTGACGGAGGGGTAACATCAGGGACGGAGGTGAATTCCGCTGATCTAACATGCTCGTGGAAATTGAATTTTCCGAATTTGTGGAATGGTTTAAAGAGAAGCATGTGTTGACAGAAGATATATGATCGGAGATCAGATCTATGGCAGAGAATTGTTCTCCAAATCTAACTTGCACACCTCAAGCAACCTTTGGAATCTGCAAAAACAGGTAGAGGTTGCAGCTTTCGACGACCTAGATCAGCCTTGGCCTTAGATCCATGGAGGATAAAGATTCTGTCGATCCAACTTACATACCACGATTAACTTTGGAAGTTCGTGAAATTGGGTATGGTCTACATGTTCCAAAGAGCCATATCTACGAGTGACACAAATCTACGGTCGATGTGGATTTCACAGCTAAAACATGCAAGAGAGATAAAATAATTTGAGGTTGCGAAATCTGGTAGGACCCCACACTTTGGAAGGCGGAGATCGTGACAGAGCTTTGATCTATGGCTCAAATTGATTCCGCAATGGAAATAAGCAGGAAGTTTCGAAGGATGTCAGATTACAAAATTGTGTAGGGGTTACATTGTTTGATGGGTAATATTTATTGAAGATTCATATCTGTGGCAATAACTGATTGCACAAGACAAAGGTACGAGGAGGAAGAAGACTAGTTTATGTGCGAAATGGAGATAAAGCATGGATAAATTCAATAGTGCAGAGTTCATCTGGGAGAGTAAAATTGTTGGAGGTGCTCTGAAACATCGCTTTCGATCAAGCAAGCCTGCATCCCAGACATCGCTTTTCCATTTTTAATCCAGCATGCGTGTTATTCTGTATTTCCTATTTTATGTGTAAATCATGGAGAACCTGCCACCTCAGGAATCTGTTAGGATTTGCAATGATGATTCGGGATTGATTCCCATTTTTGTAACTGAATTTGGCTCTGTTTTGAGGTTGGTCTCAGGATCCCATGATACTATAAAGATAAACCCAATAGAGAAAGAAAGAGTTGGAACTTTCATTTAGAAGCCTTCTGTTCTTGGATTGTATCTCTATAAAATTTCTTGGAAGCATTAATGAAAAGCATTACCTAAGTTTTCTGAGATTTATCAAGTTGTTCCAAGTTCAATTTGTGTTTCCTGTTTGTGTCATTTTCATATGTGTAAGTTTCTGCTAATGCTTTCTAGTTGTATGTGAGGAATTCATTTTATTAAGTGCTCCTTGCATCAGATATTGCATTTGTGATGTGTTCATGATTCCTGCCATAGAATTAACCCTCTGTTAGGTGCTCTGTTTCAGCCATTAGCCTTTACTATTTCTTATGCTAAAGGTGGTGCAAGAGATTCATCCATAGATAGATACCTCTTGCTTCACTGGGCTCTTTCCCCTTCCTTCTACCACCACTTGAAGATATTTGACTGAATATAACAACCACATTGCCTCATATTTCATAAGAAAATCAACATTCATTATTGTTGTAACTCCCTTGAATATTTTCAGCCTGTGACTCCATTTCCCAATGGTACTTCTTGTTTGTCTGTATTACCATCTTTCAATTTACAATAATCATGTTCTCATCATATATCTAGCCTTATGAACACTTGATTAAAGCCATATGTGTATGTTGTTGATGTATTTGTAACTTCATAATTTATTCATCTATGTATCTTATGTATTGTAACCTGATGTTTATTCCGGGATGTATCTATAATGTAATTGAGTCATGTTGTCATGCCCCGATGTTCTGATCAGGAGGATCAATAATGTAAACAAGTCATGTCAAGTCATTATGGCTAATCCTCCGATTGTCTAAGGGTTAAAGTCCTAGCAGTTTCAGGGCACTAGGTTTATTAGACTCTCCTAGTAGAGGTCAGCCCTAGTGTGGTTTTAGTCATGTCGGGATTAGTATATATAGAGAACTAGAGTCTCTATTTATCACACAATTCATACACACTCAAGTGTAGTGCATAGTTGAGGAAGGAGAAGATATTGGGGCTAGACAAGAAGAAGATTACTGTTGTCGGGAGGTCACTTATTGTTTTGGGATTTATTGTTTTGGTGTTGATTCTATCTCTAAGGAAGTTGCGGGGTTTTCTCCATTTATGGTTTTCCCAAGGAAAAACATTGTGTTCATTGTCACTTGTGTTTGATTGTTGTACTTGTTATTCTCTCAGTTAGAGATCCTAATAATGCTAGCTTAATGTTGAAAAACTAACATGGTATCAGAGCTAACCTGAGAAGAAGACATTGTGTAGCTGCAGGAACTAGGGCTTCCTAGTTTGTGGATCTTCCTCCACATATTTTCAGCAAAAGTAAGGTGGAATAACTCTCCTCCTTAGGGTGCATCTTTCTGTCGAAGAAAAATCCAATTCTGAGGTTTTTCAGTTTTGGACCCAACACTACTGCTGGAAATTAGGGCTTTTCAGAGAAGATGAATTTTTCAGTGAGCCCAGGCCTGGATTGATCTCCTCCCCAAAATCGAAGTTAGGGACAAATTTCAAGGCATTTGGGTGGATAGATCTTCGGAAAAGCAAAACCCTAACTTGCTCATGATCCAGTAGTGCGGGATTTCAGTTCCAAATCCAAATTTGACATCTTAACCTGGTAAGATCTAAATCTTTTGTATTTCCATTTGAGGTTCTCAGTTTAATATGTCTCATCATACCAAGCTTGATGAAAAGCTTGAGGGAGCTGATAACTTTCAAGCCTGGAAGTATAGGATCTCCTTGGTCTTGGAAGAGAATGAATTAGACTCCTACATCCATGAGGAGGTTCCAGTTCCAGAGGGAGTGAGGCAAAGGCCTTACAGAAGAAGAAGATGGTTATGGAAAAGAGGATCATTGCTGAATCTATCAAGGATCACCTTATACCTTAGGTGTCCTCTCTCAAGACACCTAAATCTATGTTTGATGCCCTAACCAAATTGTTTGAAGGGAAGAACATAAACTGGAAGATGACTCCGAGGAATCAACTGAAGAATGTGAAGATTCAAAATGCAGAGACCATCCAGCCTTACCTCACAAGGTTTTCTTAGATCAAGGAATAATTACAAGTTGTAGATGAAGAAGTGGAGAATGCAGAGATTGTGATGACAACTCTGAATGGCCTTACTAGGTCATGGGATTCTTTCATCCAAGGAATCTGTGCCAGAAAGAAATTAGTCAAATTCAGCAGACAATGGGAAGAATGTTCTCAATAAGAAGCACGGATAGCAGCTCAAGAAGAGAAGATGGGAATTGAATACCAAGCTCTCACAGTTCACTCCAATAAAGGCAGAAGAACTACTCATCACTCCGAAGGTAAGAATCCTCATCATAGAGATAACAATAGAAAGAACCTATCTAGATTAATATGTTATACATGTGATGAGATAGGACACTTTGCAAAAGACTGCCCTAAGAACAAGGTCCACTCTCATAAAAAGAAGGGGAACAAAAGAAGACATCATGCTCATGCTGTATAGGATGATGAACCATCCAAGGAAAGAACCAGATATGAAAGTGAATATTCTTCAAGTGAGGATTAATATGTTTTGATTTCCGCTCTCACAGATAACATTACTCATGGAAGTGATGATTGGATTATAGACAGTGGAGCTTCCAAACATATGATTGGATTCAAGGAATCCTTTGTGAGACTATCAGAACATGAATCACCTCACAAGGTGAAACTAGGAGATGACTACCAATATCCAATAAAAGGTAGTGGGGAATCTTCCTATAAGCTAGACTCTGGAAAGTCTCTAACAATGAAGGAAGTATTGTTTATGCCAGGACTCAAGAAGAACCTTGTCTCCATGTCAGCATTGGATGCAAAAGGAATGAGGGTTGCATTCATATATGGTCAAGTCATCATGTGGCCAAGAGGAAAGACTATCGATGATGCAGTGGTAATTGGAGAATAAGAAGGAGGTTTGTACAAATTGAAGGGCCATCCAGAACAAGCCTTGGTCCATGACATAGTAGAGCCAAGTGAACTTTGGCATAGAAGGCTTGCACATGTGCATTATAGAGCACTACCTATTGCAAGCAAAGTTGTTGAAGGTCTTCCAGAATTCCAAGCAAAACATGATGGGTTCTGCAAAGGATGTGCGGAAGGAAAGAATACAAAGAAGACATTTCCAAGCAGTGAAAGCAAAGCAAAAGGAATCTTGGAAATCATCCACTCCGATGTATGTGGTCCTATGTCATCAAACACACTAAGCGGGTACGCATATTATGTTTCTTTTATTGGTGAATTTTCTAGGAAGACATGGGGTTAATTCATGAAGAATAAAGATGAAGTATTCAGCAAGTTCAAGGAATTCAAAGCCGTGATCGAGAACCACACTGAAAAAAAAATCAATAATTTTCGATCAGATAATGGCGGAGAATTCACTTCGAAAGAATTCAAAGAGCTATGCAAAGAATCATGGATTAAGAGGGAGTTGTCCACTCCTTATAATCCACAACAGAATGGGATTGCAGAACAGAAGAACATAACTATCATGGAAGCTGCAAGAGCTATGCTTCATGATCAAGATCTTCCTATGCATCTTTGAGCTGAAGCTGCCAAAACAGCGGTTAATGTACAGAACCGTACTCCACACAGAGTACTCGAGAACAAGACTCCTAAAGAAGTATTCTCTGGTAAGAAACCAGAAGTCGGCCATCTCAGAATATTTGGCTGTCCTGTGTACATACACATTCTGAAAGAGAAGAGAACAAAATTAGATCCTTCAGGACAGAAGGGTATATTTGTCGGATATTCTGAAAGCTCGAAGGCTTACAGAATATATTTCCTAGGATACAAGAAGATTGACATCAGCAGAGACGTGAAATTTGATGAAGACACAGATTACAACAAATCCAAAAAAAGACCTACTGAAGAACCTGAAGAAGCAGAAGCACCCAGAATTCATGATACAACCATGAATGAAGAAACTCAAGAAGAAGATCGAGATTTCGAAGAACCACAAAGACCTGTAGATCCACTTCTAGAGAAGAATCCTCATAAGAGGAAACCTGCTTGGGTACAAGAACTTATCCAAGGTGCAGAGAGATATAGGGCTCTAGAAGAGAATCATAGAGAAAGAAAGAGGACTAGATCCTGCTCCGGGTATGTAGCTTTACTATGTGATTTCATTGATAAAGAACCTTCCAGTTACAAAGAAGCAGCAGAACGGAAAGAATGGAAGGATGCTATGATCGAAGAATACCAATCGATCATGAAGAATAATGTTTGGGATGTTGTCCCAAGACCAGAAGGGAAGTCAGTTGTAACTTCCAAATGGATCTACAAGATCAAGCATGCTGCAGACTGTAGCATTGAAAATTATAAGGCAAGATTTGTGGCTCGAGGTTTCTCTCAGAGAGAAGGAATAGATTATGAAGAAACCTTCGCACCTATAGCCAGATACACTTCCATCAGATCGGTACTTGCTCTAGTTACAGTGATGAAATGGAAGATACACTAGATGGATGTCAAGAATGCCTTCTTGAATGGTGTAGTGGAAGAGGAAGTGTATGTAGAGCAGCCACTTGGTTTTGAGACACATGATAGAGAGTCTCATGTATGCAGATTGAAGAAATCCCTGCACGGTTTGAAACAGGCACCCAGGACCCGGTACGACAGAATTGACAGCTTTCTATCCAGTTTGGGATTTACCAAGAGTAAAGCAGATTCCAACCTTTACTACAAGGTTGAAGATGGCAAACCAATGATGTTTCTACTATATGTAGATGATATATTTGTGACAGGTATGGATGGGTTGATTGCTGATATGAAGAGAAAGCTTGCTGCTGAGTTCGAAATGAAGGACTTGGGGATAATGCATTACTTTCTAGGTATGGAGGTGTGGCAGAGTGCAAATGGAATCTTCCTTGTAAAAGGGAAGTATGTAGTAGAGATCCTAAATAGGTTTGGGATGATAGACCGCAAGGCTATGGCCACACCTATGGCATCGAACCTGAAGCTATTGAACGATGCTTCATCAGATTCAATTGATGCTACGATGTATCGTCAGATGATTGGGTCATTAATGACAAGTTGAAGCATATCGAGATCAAGTACCACTATATCAGGGATATGGTGCAGAGGGGAGCAGTGAAGCTCCAGTATGTTGCGACGGAGGAACAGATAGCTAATGTATTGACAAAGCCATTGGCTAGGGTGAAGTTCGACTACTTCAGGGAGAAGCTTGGTGTTCTCTAGATAGAGGTTTCCTCCAAGGGAAAGTGATGAGTCCCATAGCCATTCTGACATGGTGAGAGGATTGGTTCCTTCCATGGTCAAATGTAAGGGCTGAGCCATTCTATCATGGTGAGAGGATTGCTTCCTTCCATGTCAGATATGAGTGCTGAGATCCATAGCCATTATGACGAGTAGGTTAGATATAAGGGCTGAGCCATTCTATCATGGTGAGAGGATTGCTTCCTTCCATGTCAGATATGAGTGCTGGCCATTCTGTCGAGTAGGACAGATGTAAGGGCAATTGCCATTCTTTGAATGGAGCTGCCTGGTGAGGTACCAGGGGAACTCAGTCTAGGACTGAGTAGCCATTCTGATGTGATAGAGGGATGTGTTCCCACTTGATCAGATGTAAGGGATGAACCATTCTGTCATGGATAAAGGATTAAGTTCCTCCCATGTTAGATGTGAGTGTTGGCCATTTCGATGAGCATGTCGGATGTAAGGACAACTGCCATTCTCTAGGAGAATGGAGGCACTTGGTCAGTTACCAGGTAGCTCAGTTGAGGATGACTGGGGGCCATTGTGATGTGACTGTAGGATTGGTTCCTACAAGATCAGATATGAGTGCAGAGCCCTTCCATCATTGTGAGCAGGATGTGTTCCCACCTGGATGGATGTAAGTGCAGATCCTTTTCATCATTGTGAGCAGGATGTGTTCCTGCCTAGATGAATGTAAGTGCATAAATATTTCATCATTGTGAGCAGGATGTGTTCCAGCCTGGATGAGAGTCTTTCATCATTGTGGTAGGATGTGGTTTTGCCCTGGATGAAAGAATAGATATATTCCATCATTGTGGTAGGGTGTGGTTATGGCCTGGATGAAAGTAAGAAAATCTTCCATCATTTTGGTAGGATGTGGTTCCAGCCTGGATGGAAGTATAGAAATCTTCCATCATTGTGGTAGGAGGTGGTTCAGACCTGGATGGAAGAACATAGATCTTCCATCATTGTGGTAGGATGTGGTTCCAACCTCGATGGATGTGAGTACTGTGCCTTTCTGACAAGTAGGTCAGATATAAATGCTGAAGAAGACCTACATGGAGGCTAGGCCTACAACCATCATGAAAAAGGGTTGGCTCTGTAGATCTTCCTGTGACGAGAAGAATCATGAGATAGCGCCAGTGATGATCCAGATCCAGTGATGATGGCTAGTGATGATCTAGATCGAGTGATGATCCAGATCTTGTGATGATGATCCAGATCCAGTGATGATTCCTAGTGATGATCCAGATCGAGTGATGATCCAGATCCAGTGATTATGTCCTGTGATGATCCAGATCGAGAGATGATCTAGATTTGAAGATGAAGAGGACTTGAAGGCAAAGATGACTTGAAGACTTAGAAGACGAGATGATCCAGCTGATACAGAGAAGAAGACCAGTACTAAAAATTGTGTCAAAAGAATACCTTCCTAGTTAAGAGGGAGTGTTGATGTATTTGTAACTTAGGAATGTATTCATCTATGTATCTTATGTATTGTAACCTAATGTTTATTCCGGGATGTATCTATAATGTAGTTGATTCATGTTGTCATGCCCCAATGTTCCGATCGGGAGGATCAATAATGTAAAAAAATCATGTCAAGTCATTATGGGCAACCCTCCGATTGTCTAAGGGTTAAAGTCCCTGCAGTTCTGGGGAACTAGGGTTATTAGACTCTCCTAGTAGAGGTTGGCCCTGGTAGGGTTTTAGTCATGTTAGGATTAGTATAAATAGAGAACTAGAGTCTCGATTTATCACACAAATCATACACACTAAAATGTAGCGCATAGTTGAGGAAGGAGAAGATACTGGGTCTAGACAAGAAGAATATTACTGCTGTCGGGAGGTCACTTACTGTTTTGGGCTTTGACTATTTTGGTGTTGATTCTATCTCTAAGGAAGTTTCAGGGCTTTCTCCATTTATGGTTTCCCCGAGGAAAAACATTGTGTTCATTGTTTCTTGTGTTTGATTGTTGTACTTGTTATTCTCTCAGTTAAAGATCCTAATAATGCTAGCTTAATGTTGAAAAACTAACATATGTGAATGTTCTTGTGACAAAGAGAGAGCCCTCTCTGACTGTATAGGTTAGAATACAGTCTAAATATTGGTTTGAAATGGTTACCCCAGTGATTCTCCTACCACAACCATAAGAAAATTATTCGGTGATAATAGGTACATCTTGTCGGATGCACTTTGGGCACGCCTGCTAGGCACACTTGCAATCGACGCATCTATCAGGAACACTTGTGATGGACACGAGATGCGATGGGTGCACTTGTGGGAACTTGGGAATCATCCGTTCTTGCTATCATGTGGTATGGAGGGAAAAACATCGTTGGATATGTGCGTCAATGAAAATGTCATGTGGGCACAGTTGAGTTAGATGTGATCACTTGGGTTCACTTAGACTTGGAGGGGCTTTCAAGAGTATGTCAAGACTCATATATATAGTGGACACCTCAAAGTGGCTAAGTTTTCATTATCATCATCATCATCTTTGGAAATATTTATTTACACAAGTTCAAAATGAGGTCTTTGACTATGCTAAATACTAGGATAGGAAAATTTGTACTGACTATGTGAAAAATGAAGAGTTCAACACGACCTATAGGAGGTACGTCGATGGTAGCTTCATGGGTTGATTTGTACAAGACTGTTAGGAATTGGAAGGAGGCTATTTTTCCTTAGGTTCAGTGTACTTCTATAAAATATTGGAATGTAGGTGGCTCCCCTCCCTTATTGTATAATATAAACACCATTCTTATAAATAAGGTTTAAGACATATTCCTTGGGTGTCGCTTGTACATGCACATGTGTATTGTGGCTTGTTTATTGGAATGAACGTTATTATATTTCCTACAATTATTTCTGTTGGTTAAGTGTTGGCATTGGATAAATGTTGAGCCATGTTAAATTGTAAGTATTGTTGGGATGTTTTAAAGGTTGTGGTTAGATGTATGCTGGACTGTTGAATGAACTTGGTTGAGTAGGAATTAGTTTCATTTGATGTTTTGTAGTCTATTTCCACCTAATCCACACTTGGGAAACGTGAGAAAACTCTTAATGCAATCGATGCAATCTTGGGGAAAGTTCAGGTTGGGTGCAGTTGTCACCACAACACTCGACCTCTTTGTTTAGGTAAACTCCTAAAAATATCCAAGGGAGGTGGTCCCTAATAAAATAGTCTATAAATAAGTAAACTATAGGATTTAAATGAAGTTACAACTAACTACTTAGGAAATAAAGCATGTAAAGTAGATATGTTCTAAGTATAGAAATAACAAGAGAAATTATATTTGCAACCTCACAAGCACATGAGATTCCTTACAGGTAATATTTTCAAAAACACCAATTCCTAAATAAATATATCCTACAAATAATTAATGACAAGGAAGCTTAGATCTACAATATCATGAAACTTGCATGTATGAAACATTGAAATACGAGGATTGCTTAAAAAATGCTAACTAAAGTAAATGATTTGTAGTTCCTTTTATTTAAATAGATTGTATATGATGAAATTCCTAATCTAGATTATTGACGTCTACATAAGGGATAGACAAGAAATAGAAAAAGTATAATCTAGGAGTGTAAATCGATTAATGACTAATCTAGAGATATAAAAGCGATTAGTAATTAGTCTTAAGCTAGATGAAGTCAGGAGACCAAATAGAGAGAGACAAACTTTCCCTACAGAAGAGCCTGTGAACCATCGATGCCCATCTAGTAAAACCTAGGTTTGGTAGATCTTGGTTCATTTTGTTGGTAAAGCTTGAAAATTTTAATTAATGTAAATTTTAGTTGGTGTTACTTTGAGTGATGTCCACTTGTAGATGAGCGATAATTACAAGCTCAAGATGATTTATGTTGTGATAAGTAAATGACAAGTGAAAAATAACTCAAACAAAAAAAGGAAGACCACTACGCAACCAAAATAGGGGGGTAAGGGGGACGTTAGGTACTAATGGTTTGACCAATGTTCCCAAACACTTTACAATTTTCCAAAGGACCTTATGAAACAATTTCTGATCCATCCTTAAAGGGGATCCATTCAAGTTTACAAACGATAGAAAGTAAAGAATAAAATATAGGAAAAATGCCTCGTAAGGTGTGCTAGATGTCTGCCAACACTTGGGGAATTAAGTTGTCGATTTGGGGCTTCTTCTTGGATGTTTACACATTGTCTAAAAGATGCAATAAAAACTCTTTAGAGCAACGAAAAACAAGCTTATGAATATTGAAATGACTAAATGGGGTTTCTAAAAACGTGCACAAGCACTTATCCTATTCTTAAAAACAAATTTTACTATCGTTTCGTCCTTGAAAGTTACAGGTAAATATATAAAAAAATTTCACTTAGACTGTCAAACAATAATATCCTTTCATTCTTATTTTATCATAAAATTTATATTAACTACCCTAGAAAAGTAGGAAGACGATTAGACTTACCTTGAGTATGCAATTATGCAGTGGTACCTTGAGACCTTAAAGATGCATCCACGTTAGGTCCTTGAGTATGTAGTTGTGCCAGTTGTTTCCCAACTGAAATATTGGGTATCAATCATGTCCCAACCAACCCCTCATATTCAAGCTGAGACCCCTCTACCAGTAAGCTATTCCAGCAGAAATTTCCTCCTGGTAAAATCCCAACATAGTACAAGCTCTTCTTATCACCGTTCCCTTCTGAAAATCCCCTTAATCACCCAATTAATTTGTGACTCTCCCTTTCCCCTAAGCTCCTTCTTCCAAAAAAAATAAACCCCCTTTTCATGAAAGGGAACTCCTTAAATGGAGTTATCTCCCCCATGCATGGATGACTCCACTTGTCATCCATGCACTTGACCCCATAATATGTATATTTGCTTATTATTCACCTATTTCATATATATTATTGCTATGCACCTATAATTACAATTCATTTTACTAGATGGAGCATTACATACACCTCCCCCTTCCAGAAACTCCATCCCGAAGTTACATCACCATCTTTGTTGTTCTTATGCAAGACCTTATTTGATATACACAACCAACACATAATATGCACAAACATCATACAATATGCACCTAGATAACTAGTACCATTTTTCTGGTGAGGGTGTTTACTCGTGTGGAAACCACAAGTAAATTCCTCATCAACACTAATAAAAGGATTAATACCATATAAAACTGTGTTCTCATGAATCCTTCTAAATGTTTATCTTCCATACACATACATATAAGCTTGGGGGGATTAGCTCCACCTAACATTAATTTTAACTCAATAACATTTAATTACACAAAAGGAGAATACATATACCTATCCTGCACATCCTCCCTAAGTAATATATCCATCCTAATATTCACCTAGGAATCAATAAAATCCTGGGGTCTACTCCTTCCTCACGTACCCTCACCCCAAAATCCTATCATCTAATCAACCTCTGAACACCCCCGATATTTTAGATGGTCCCACTCACCATGTCACGAACCCTCTACTGCAACTAGTTTAAGGGTCATCCATCATGGTGTAACCACATCAAGCATCAAAAATATCATCATAGCTTCGAGGATTTGCAAGTATAATCCTTGCTCTATTCCAGACTTCTAGCATCATGTTAAGGCTTAAGGCCTTTTGACCTTCTCTGGGATTTATGCCCCTAAGGCTTCATCTGGAGGGTGTTAGGGAGAAAAATTCCTATAGATTAGGGTGGAACACAATAGACAGTATGACTCTAGAAATCAATCCACTTCCAATATGATAAAGATATAAAAAAGTATAACACTAAGGGATGAAGAGAGTACCTTGTTCCGGACATTTGTAATAGATCCCCATTGATATTTCAACAACAACAAAACATATAATCATAATAGATATTAAGTGTTAGAACCTACTCTAACATATATAATTCCAGTATGTACAATTCAAGCCACTACATCCATGGATAAAAATTTTCATAGTTACACATATAATGGACAATAAATGGATATTTCTATTAATTATAAACAAAGATATAAGTGACAAAATATGTCGGCACCTCGTCGAAACAGAGAAACCAAGTCCTCCACCTATGCCTCCACCAATTCAATCCTCCATATCAATGGAAATCTCACAAGACAATGGAAAGATTGGGAAGAGCATCAATGGCTGCTCAAAGGACAAAGGGATGTAGACTCAAGTATGTAAGAATGGGGCCCAAATACGCTATAGTTTCTTTTCTCTCACAAGTTATCCCTCTCTAATGCATCAAAGTAGCTCAATCTATATCCCTTCAATAAGAGGTGAAGGGTCGAGTCAGAGCGTTTCCAGGCATATGGAAGGCCTATAGCCAAGTTATTCATGACTTAATGAGGAAAACTCCAAATATTTTATTTTTGGGCACATTTCTTGATGTACGCGGCTCACAATGGAGAAAGTTGCGTGTACGTGTGGTCTATAGGGTGATGACCCACGTATACCGATAAACAAGAATTTTTTAAGGGATTTTTTGGAGCATCAAAGTTTATATTGGGAAAATGGGGTCCAAAGAGTTTGCATAGGGACATGGAAGGCCATAAAAACATGATCTACCAAGTGTGGTAAAATCATCTATAACAGATACCCCCTAATGTGTGAGTTTAGAGGGGTAACATGATGGCCGAAATACATTATACCAATATGAGAAGTGCAGTAATGAAGACAAGGTGGAAAAAACAGCCACTCATTAGTACAATACAATGATAAATCTCAGCATGTGACTGCAGATATGAAGTGTAGAAGTCCTCATATACATAATAGTACAATGGACATGGATAGGCATAATAGAAATATTTCACATGTGTTCATCGCCACGTACAATATACAATGAAATGAGATCTTCATACTAAATGAAGACATCTGATGGTACACTAGAATCTGGTCATGAGAACTGATATCTCATAGATACTGGCATGATCAAGAAGGTAGCATATAGGGAATTCCACCAAGATCAGAGGTATTCTACACAAACCTCCACTAGGACATGTCCCATCATACAAATAAATGTGTTGAGGTCGAACATGATGGATCATCATCTGATTACTGGTCATTAATGTATACCGTTAACAGACGCGAGATATCCCACTGATGATGATGATGGGAATCAAGGTACAGAGTGCAATCAAAGAAGTGTAAATATATGTGTTGAGGTTGAACACTTGAGAGAGTCCACTGATCAGGGACATTGATGTATTCCCAAATCTGTCGATAGTGAGAGAACCTGCCACTGATGAGTGCAAGTCTCAAGGCACTCAATGGAATATAGATCCCTATTCTAGAATAAATGATCTAAAGTCGATGGAATGGAATCCACTAGAAGGAGGGAGTTAAGGCATCCGCCATCAACCAACATGAGGTACACAACAACGCTGGATAATTTGGAAGAACTTGGACAAACAAGATATGCAAGAACCAGTAACTATATCGGGAATGACCAACATGCAAAGACAATATAACTGAGGAGTAGTTGACTCAGGTTAAAAATTCCTTCGAACACGAGCATATGGGAAATGGAGACTCATAGGAAACATAGACTCAACATGAAAATTGGGACAACTCTGTGACATAGAAGGAATCGACAGAGGATCCATAGGGACTGGAAGCATAACCAGTTGGTGGAGAAACTCAGAGTAATGAGTACAACTCCTAAAGTTAGACTAATAACCCAACCAATGTATGGAATATACAACGCTCTGTTCGAAGGAGATGCAACAAGAAAACTACCAAAGTTATTTCATTTCCCTTATGGATTTTTATGTTCTTTGATTTTTTTGGTCTTTTTCATATGGGAAAGCTTGAAAAAGAATAAAAAATCTTATAATACAGAACTAGGAGGAAACAAGTACTACAAGCAAGAAAACTAGTTCCAAGCAATGGAGCATACCTATGCTCAATGCAAGGAAGCATGTGCAGGATAAGGGAACTCAGAGGGATGTCTCCTCTGGGTATGGGGTGATCAAGTTGCAAAAGATATATGAGAGGCTCTGCTTGGCTCTGATTGAGACAAGCTCAGGATTTAAGGTTCATAAAAATGAAGTAGGGAGCCAACATAAAGATCAATACAGAAAGCGGGCACATGAAATGCAATTAAAAATTGATATAAATGGGAGTCCCTATGGGATATAGCTACCATATAGTTCAAGAAAGAATATGAGGTTCTCGCTCAAAAACATGGCGTGACTACAAGGGACTCCCAGACCTAAGGGAGGACTCTCAACATGGGTACCAAATGGAAAAACAAGATCTGTCCAAGGAACCCATTTGTAGGAAGGCTCTACAAATGTTGGCAAGGGGTTGGGGTAAGTTATGCAGCATCGCGGATGCTGTGCAAACTCGAAAGACACCGCACAAGCAAGGATAGTGCGATAGGCGGAAGATAGACTACTTTTGATTATTTTGTGTCACTTTTTGTACTTGTTGACCATTTTTTGGGGATATTGGTCATTAGTCAGTTAAATAAGTTAGGAGTTTTTTAGAAGTGGACCATGAATGTAAAGGCGCAAGCCTATAGATAGAAGAATTTTAATCGTGATAGATAAAAGGTTTTGATATGAATGAAGAGATGAATTGTTATCTACTTTGATATATGGTTGATTGCACAAAGTAATATGATAAGACGTATGTTGACCTGAATGTTGTTATCTTCTCTTTTTCTATCTTCTGTTCCTGCATACTCGATGATGAATGCTAAGTGAATCTGAATTATAGATCTATGAAGCGATGTTTACTGTTTATGAATGTTGTTATCTTTTGAGATTTGTTTTGCACTAGTATATCTGTTACTGTTATGAATGAATGATGTGCAATGATGAACGGTTGATCTGATATGGTCATTAAGCTGATGAATCATCGATTCCCTAATCCTCTTCTATACTACGGAAAATTGGTTCTCACAGCTCTCCCTTGAACATCTCGGGTGAGAATTCATCCGCTCTACGGGTGTTGCTGGACAGTGTAAAACCTATATGGGCCGATGCTCAGGGAGATCGCGGTGGGTTGAGTGTCGATAGAGTGGGACCCATGTCGATTGGGTTTTGTTGGTTGAGGCTTGAGCCAACAAATAGTTCTGTTGCCAGGACCTTGTCAGGACTGAGAGGAGGGTATGTGGCATCTGACGTGATCAGAAACTCAAAAGTGGATGTGGCATCCGACGAGAACAGAAATTCAGGATTGGTTTGATTAGAATTTGCAAGAATTTGCTGAAGCAAAAAATCAGAACCTTGGATTGACAATAGACAAGTGGTTGGTGAATTACATACAAGATGGACCTCATGATTATTTTTTCTGTGAGTTTCCCATCATACTGTATGAGTGGTTAGCACAGTTCACATACAAGAAGAAAAATTTCCAAGGAGGGGAACTAACATCCTGGACCCCTGAATTGATCTGGGAGCTGCAAGAAACTGACAATGGAGCGTCACAAGCTGTTGACGTCTGGTTGGATAGTAACCTAGAAGGATACATCAATGAGTTCACAGTCGACACTACAAAGTTGTACAGTGAAGCAGAAAGGGAATTTTTCAACGGGCCGAGAGGTAGGTTCTTATTATCTCTACAATTGTAAATTAAAATGTTTGTCTATGAAAAGGGTATACTGAAGATGCACCTAGAGTAGTATAACTATGGTGTGCGGAGGCGGTGGATACCGTGACTAAATGGGGGAGACGAATGGGAAGGTAAGGGGTGGATGGGTGCAAGTTTCAATGAAACTGTGAGGGAATCCGAGGAAGAAAGTGGTTGTACAAGGGGAGGAGCAAGGTTTTGAAAAGAGAAGAGGTAGAGGATAGGGGAAGGTCCTTCTATGATCAAAATGTGAAACCAAAAAGGAGAACCACACGAGACGAAATGACCCTACAGTGACAAAGAGGACGACTAGACCCAGACTATGCCCAGGACAAAAGTAAGGCCAAACCCTAGATGCAACATACCCACACCTCCGCGCACCACATCAAACTCAGGGAGAAAAACAAATTCTACGTCGACTTTCCCAATGTTCCAACAATAGTCTAGTAGTATATCAATGTTTGTAGGAAGAAGGCCCAGGATGGAGGGCATCGACACAACATTACCGTTGTTTCACGGGAACAGGACTGACGATCCCAAGCAATATTGGTTTCTTTGTGAGGCAGTATGGACTGTGAGACAAACCACAAATGATGATGTTAGAAAGGGCCAACTAACGACTACTCTACGGGGTTCTACGCTAGATTGGTATATGAAATTTATACAGGTTGCTACAGGGACCCCTGGAAAAACATTGGATGAAGTTCGGAAGGAACTGATCGAAGGATTCTGGAAGCCTAAATCGGAGGCGCAATACATTACTGAGATGAAAGAGATCAAGTAGTTTCCAAATGAGACTATTTGGGACTTCGATCAAAGGTTTAATAAATTGATGGCATGATTTAGCTTTGATATGAGAGAAATTCAACATAAAGAGTGGTTTATCGCAACCTTGGTACCTCATATCCGACAACCACTAATGCAGCAGAAGATCATGACATAGAGCGAGGCTCTGGATATCGCGATGAAGTTAGAAGCTTCACATGTTGGGGAGAATGTTGTCGGTATGAATCAAATCCAAGCACAGCTGGAAAATTTGATGCTTCAATTTCAAGACATCAAGACAGCAAAAGAGGATCGCGACGATATTTGGTGCACTCGATGTCATGCAGATGGACACACCAAAGTTAACTGCCCCGGTTTTCAGAATTATATGGTCTCAGGAGCGTCGAACCTATTAAGTTGCAGAAGTGTACCATGGTGTCACATATGTGAATTTTATGGGCACAGGAAGGAAGAATGTAGATACATGCAGAAGATAGTGTCAAAACTAGCTAACCTATATTGTTCCTTTTGTAGATCGGTGGGGAATGAAGACAAAGACTATCGCACATATGGTCTGCTTCAGGATAGATCATATGATTTGTACTTTGTGAAGGGTGAATATCATTGCACAGTATAACAACCGCAGCCACAGCCTCAAATGGTAAACTCTCAACCACAACCGTAGATGCAATTTATACCGTCACAGCTGCATCCACAGTTTGCACCGCAACCAAAATTTGTGCTGAAGCCGCTGTACAATCAAATGGTGATGCCTCAGCTGCAGCTGAAATATGTTCAAGCTACACAGTATGTTCAACAGTAGCCGAATCCCCCACCACAACAGATGGCTCAGCCGCAGTACCAGCAACAAGGAGGATTCCAAGGAAGAGGAGGAGGCTTTGGAAGAGGAGGAGGATGAGGTCATGGATCAGTCCAGTGTTACAATTGTGGGGTATTTGGGCACTATCGGAGGGACTTCCCACACTTACAGTACTCATGCACATATTGCACAATGATCGATCATACTGTTGAAAAATTCCCATAGCTAATCGCAAGATGGAAGGCTCAGAACGTTCCTCAGTTGCAGAGCCTGAATCAGGTACAGACTCAGAATCAATTGCAAAACCAAAACCAATTGTTGAACCAGACCCAAAATCAAGTTTCACTCTAGAACCAGACTATGGATGAACCGATGAACCCACTGTTAAACCAAAATCCATTGCTGATTCAGAATCCACCAATGAACTAGAATCAAGGGCCGATGGTTGAGATGATCTCAGTAGAGCCCAGACTAGAGGCTGTTGATGTTGCCGTGGTCACCCGCATAGGAGACACAATAGGAGAGGATGGGCCCTGCAAACATATCCGATTGGCTGGACAGAAGAAGGCGTTGTTTGATATCGCAATAGAAAAGGAGACTTTGTTTGGAGGCCGGGATGCGATCGAAAGAAATCTTGGTAAGTCACCTATCTATGAAATGCCTTCTGCTTTTGATTCTTCACTAGAGACATGACCAATGTGGTAGCATGGTACCTTGCAACACTTCTTTGAGAGTTGTTTATCCTTGGCACACGACCCCAATGCTCTGGCCGAGATTGAAAATCTGTTGCACTGCCCAGGTAAAGGGACAGAAGGATTCCTCAGTGAATTCCTTACATAAGAAAAATACCAGCAAGGAGATGCGGATGAATATTCATATTGGATACTATGAATTTGAATCGGTCATCCTAGATCTAGGGTTGGATGTAAACATCCCGATGAAGGAGTCCTGGCAAAAAATGTAAAGCTCGACGTTGGGCTGGTCCCCTGTGCAGCTGCGACTAGCTAATCGGGCGAAGGTGCAACCAATTGGATGAGTATCTAACCTAGTTGTAGATGTCGAAGGTATGAAGAACCATGTTGATTTCGACGTAATTATAGTTTTTAATGGTGAAGGGTCTTATCTCGCACTACAAGGGATCATATGGGACAATGATAATATGGTGGTGATTAAATTTAAGAAGAGAATGATGACATTCAAAAACCAAGATATTAGAGTCATTGCACTTATGGATCCAAATGGAGGATGGCGATGTATTGAACCAGTCAAGGATGAGGTTGTCAAGGAATAGGATCATGCCTACAACATATCTAAGGATTATATCGATCCCACCGCTGATGGCGAACTCAGTTGGCGCAACGCTAGTTCTTCGTCTTTTGATTCTGAGGATGCGATAGAAAACTGGAAAAACTGTATGCATGAGATCTCAGTTAGAAAGTGTGTTTTGATCACTTAGTCGCTGCGCCATGTCGTAACTGAGATAATAGAATTACCGGTTTATGAAGGGTTTCCTGAAATTTCTGCGTTCTTAATGGAATTTGAAGAAAAGGTCTCGGAACCGCAAAAATTGTTGGGAATGGAGGAAGCACCGAAGGGTACTCCAACATGATGGTGGGAAACTCATAAAAATAAAATTACTAGATGGGAACAATCTTTATGCTTGATGATAGTTCTCTTTGGCAAGACAGAGGTGTACCACGTTGGGAATTATAATGGACGAAATGATCCTAGCGGCCATTTGATGGAATTCCAAGCACTGTGGGCATGATGAAAAAATGATGAATGAGTCCATGCCTTTATTCACACCCTGGATGAAATGCCAAGATATTGGTACATATCAACAGAGATACACAGGGAAATAACCACTTAGGAGGAGCTGATTGTTTTCTTTGCGCAGACTTTTAGTTTCACAGACACTAATGCTGATATCAACAATGTGCTTCAGATCATTTGAGATGTAGTTCTAAAAGTTGTACCGGTCACATATCCTGTGGATCCACATGCACATTGCCACATGCAGTCGATGATGGAATGATATAATGTATCAGGTGAACCTGAAGATGATGATGAGCTACAGAATATCAATATTCCAGAGATAGAAGGGAGTAGGGATGTTGCAGCACCAGATGTACCGACCGATCCCATGATCCAGTCGCTGAAGTTTTAAAAGGTTAACATTGGGTCATAAGAGAACCCAAAATTTGCAAGTGTTGGGGACTATTGGGACAAGGAGACCATGGAAAAAATGATAGACCTACTACATGAATTTCAAGATCTTTTTCCAACAAATTTTTCAGAAATGAAGGGGTTACGGGGTGATCTAGGAGAGATGAAGTTTCTGTTAAATCGAGATGCGAAACTAGTAAGACAGAGGTTGTATCGCCTAAATCCATGATACAAAGAAATATTCAATGCTGAACTTGACCAAATGTTGGATGTTGGAATCATTGAGCCTGTGGAAGAATCAGAATGGATTAGTCCTATGGTGGTCGAAGACAAGAAAACAAGAGAAGTTTGGATCTATGTCGACTTAAGAAAACTAAACGATGCATGTATGCATGACCATTTTCCAACACCATTCACAGATGAAGTACTCTCAGATTCAAGGAATCCTTTGTGAAACTCTCAGAACATGAATCACCTCACAAGGTGAAGCTAGGAGATGACTACCAATATCCAATAAAAGGTAGTGGGGAATCTTCCTATAAGCTAGACTCTGGGAAGTCTATAACAATGAAGGAAGTGTTGTTTGTGCCAGGACTCAAGAAGAACCTTCTCTCCATATTAGCATTGGATGCAAAATGAATGAGAGTTGCATTCATATATGGTCAAGTCATCATGTGGCCAAAAGGAAATACTATTGATGATGCAATAGTGATTGGTGAACAAGAAGGAGGTTTGTACAAATTGAAGGGCCATCCAGAACAAGCTTTGGTCCATGACACAGTAGAGCCAAGTGAACTTTGGCATAGAAGGCTTGCACATGTGCATTACAGAGCACTACCTCTTGCAAGAAAAGCTATTGAAGGTCTTCCAGAAATGCAAGCAAAACATGACGGGGTCTGCAAAGGATGTGCGAAGGGAAAGAACACAAAGAAGACATTTCCAAGTAGCGAAAGCAAAGCAAAATGAATTTTGGAAATCATCCACTCCGATATATGCGGTCCTATGTCATCAAGCTCACTAAGTAGGTATGCATATTATGTTTCTTTTATCGATGATTTTTCTAGGAAGACATGGGTTTACTTCATGAAGAACAAATATGAAGTATTCAACAAATTCAAGGAATTCAAAGCCTTGATCGAGAACCACACTGAAAAGAAGATCAAAACTTTTTGATCAGATAATGGTGGAGAATTCACTTCAAATGAATTCAAAGAGCTATGTAAAGAATCAGGGATTAAGAGGGAGTTGTCCACTCCTTATAATCCTCAACAGAATGGGATTGCGGAATGGAAGAACATAACTATCATGGAAGTTGCAAGAGCTATGCTTCATGATCAAGATCTTCCTATGTATCTTTGGGCGGAAGCTACCAGAACAACGGTGTATGTACATAACCGTACTCCACATAGAGTACTCGAGAATGAGACTCCTGAAGAAGTCTTCTTTGGCAAGAAACCAGAAGTCAGCCATCTCAAAACATTCGACTATCCTGTGTACATACACATTCCAAAAGAGAAGAGAACAAAATTATATCCTTTAGGAAAGAAGGGTATATTTGTGGGATACTCTAAGAGCTTGAAGGCTTTACCAGGATACAAGAAGATTGACATCAACATGGATGTGACATTTGATGAAGACACAGCTTACAAAAAATCCAGAAAGAGACTTGCTGAAGAACCTGAAGAAGTAGAAGCACCCATAATTCATGACACAACCATGAACGAAGAAATTCAAGAAGAAGATTGAGATTTTGAAGAACCACAAAGACCTGTAGATCCACCTCTGGAGAAGAATCCTCATAAGAGGAAACATGCTTGGGTACAAGAACTTATCCAAGGTATGAAAATATATGGGGCTCCATAAGAGAATCACAGAGAAAGAAAGAGGACCAGATCCTGCTCCGGGTATGTAGGTTTACTATGTGATTTCATTGACAAAGAACCTTCCAGTTATGAAGAAGCAGCAGAACGAAAAGAATAGAAGGATGCTATGATCGAAGAATATCAATCGATCATGAAGAACGATGTTTGGGATGTTGTCCCAAGACCATAAGGGAAGTTAGTTGTAACTTCCAAATGGATCTACAAGATCAAGCATGTTGCAGACGGTAGCATTGAAAAATATAAAGCAAGATTTGTGGCTCGGGGTTTCTCTTAGAAAGAAGGAATAGATTATGAAGAAACCTTTGCAACTGTAGCCAGATACACTTCCATCAGATCAGTACTAACTCTGGCTGCAGTGAAGAAATGGAAGATACACCAGATGGATGTTAAGATTACTTTCTTGAATGGTGTAGTAGAAGAGGAAGTGTATGTGGAGAATCCACTCGGTTTCAAGACACATGACAGGGATTCTCATGTATGAAAATTGAAGAAAGCCCCGTACGGTTTGAAATAGGCACCCAGGACTTGGTACAACAGAATTGACAGCTTTCTATCCAGTTTGGGCTTTACCAAGAGTAAATCAGATTCCAACCTGTACTACAAGATTGAAGATGGCAACCCAATGATGCTTCTACTATATGTAGATGATCTGTTTGTAACAGGTATGGATGGGTTGATTGCTGATACGAAGAGAAAGCTGGTTGTCGAGTTCGAGATGAAGGACTTGGGTATGATGCATTATTTCTTAGGTATGGAGGTGTGGCAGAGTATGGATGGAATCTTCCTTGGACAAGGGAAGTATGCAATAGAGATACTGAAGAGGTTTGGGATGATGGACTGCAAGGCTATGGCCACACCTATGGCATCAAACCTGAAGCTATTGAGTAATGCTTCATCAGAGTCGGTTGATGCTACGATGCAGCATCAGATGATTGGGTCCTTGATGTACATGACAAACATGAGACCAGACATTTTCTTTGCTGTGAACACTTTGATCTAGTTCTTGAATAATCCAATAAATGTTCACTTGATTGTTGCAAAGCATATTCTGAGGTACCTAAGGGGTACAGTTGATTATGGGCTCAAGTACGAGTCGAATCAGAAGATTAACTTGGAGGGTTATGTCGATTCAGATTGGGCAGGCAGTGCCATCGATAGGAATAGCACTTCAGGATGTTGCTTCAGTATGGGATCAGGTGTGATCTCTTGGTTTAGTAGGAAGCAATCTTGTGTGGCACTGAGTAGAACTGAAGCAGAGTATGTCACAGCTTGTTCAGCTAGTTGTGAGGTAGTATGGCTGCGGAAGCTACTGTTTGATATATTTGATCTCCAGTTGGATGCTACTTGTATACACTATGACAACCAGAGTTGCATGAAGTTGTCAGAGAATCCAGTGTTCCATGACAAGTCGAAGCATATGGAGATTACATGTCACTATATCAGGGATATGGTGTAGAGGGGAGCAGTGAAGCTCTATTATGTTGCAACGAAGGAACAGATAGATGATGTATTGATGAAGCCATTGGCTAGGCTGAAGTTAGAGTACTTCAGGGAGAAGCTTGGTGTTCTCCAGATCGAGGTTTCCTCCAAGAGAAAGTGATGAGACCCATATCCATTCTGACATGGTGAGAGGATTGGTTCCTTCCATGGTCAGATGTAAGGGCTGATCCATTCTGTCATGGTGAGAGGATTTGTTCCTTCCATGTCAGATATGAGTGCTATACATTCTGTTGAATAGGACAGATGTAAGGGCAACTGCCATTATGGGAATGGAGGCACCTGGTCAGTTACTAGGAAAACTCAGTCTAGGACTGAGATGCCATTCTGATGTGATAGAGGGATGTGTTCCCACTTGATCAGATGTAAGGGCTGAACCATTTTGTCATGGTTAAAGGATAAAGTTCATCCCATGTTAGATGTGAGTGTTGGCCATTCTGACGAGTAGGTCAGATGTAAGGGCAATTGCCATTCTAGGAATGGAGGCACCTGGTCAGTTACCAGGTAGCTCACTCTGGGACTAGGGGCCATTTTGATGTGATGGTAGGATTAGTTCCTCCATGATTAGATGTGATTGCATGCCCTTTCCGATGCGGTGCTTCGTGCATGGTCAGTTTGTAAGTGCAGAGCCCTTTCCAATGTGGTGCTTCGTGCATGGTCGGTTTGTAAGTGCAGAGCCCTTTCCGATGCGGTGCTTCGTGCATGGTCAGTTTGTAAGTGTTGGGCCCTTTCCGATGTGGTGCTTCGTGCATGGTCGGTTTGTAAGTGCTGAGCCTTGTTGATACGGTGCTTTTGAGCATGGTCAACTGTAAGTGCTGTGCCTTTTTGACAGGATGAGGTCGGATGTAAGTGCAGAGCCTTTTTGATGCGGTGTGCTTGCACATGGTCGTATATAAGTGTTGAGCCTTTCTGACAAGATGAGGTCATATGTGAGTGCTAGGCCTTTTTGATAGGATGAGGTCAGATGTGAGTGGTGGGCATGCCTTTCTGACAAGATGAGGTCAAATGTAAGAGCTGGGCGGGCCATTCTGACTTAAGTGTCAGATATAAGCGCTACTGAAGACCTACATGAAGGGTAGGGCTACAGGATTGAATCTGTAGATCTTCCTGTGACGAGAAGAATCAAGATAGCACCATTATGAGATAGCATATGATGATGATCCAGACTTGATGATGATCCAGATCAAGTGATCTAGATGAGATGATTCAGACTTGATGACGATCCAGATCAAGTGACAATATAGTTGTGATGATGATCAGACTCGATGATCCAGATCAAGTGATCCAGATGAGATGATCTAGATGAGATGATCCAGACTTGATGATGATCCAGATCGAGTGATGATCCGGCAATGATGAGCCAATAGTCATGATGATGCAGATCCCATGATAAAGAGGAAGAAGATGACTTGAATACTCGAAGACGAAGAAGACTTGAAGAATAAGATGACTTGAAGACTCAAAGATGAAGAAGACTTGAAGACTAAGAAGACTTGAAGATGACGAGATGATCCATTTGATGTAGAGAAGAAGACCAATGCTAAAAATTGTGTCGAAAGAATACCTTCCTAGTTAAGAGGGAGTGTTGATGTATTTGTAACTTCGGAATGTATTCCTCTATGTATCTTATGTCTTGTAACCCAATGTTTATTTCGGGATGTATCTATTATGTAATTGATTCATGTTTTCATGCCCCTATGTTTCAATCGGGAGGATCTATAATGTAAACAAGTCCTGTCAAGTCATAGTGGGTAACCCTCCGATTGTCTAAGGGTTAAAGTCCCCACAGTTTCGGGTCACTAGGGTTATTAGACTCTCCTAGTAGAGGTCGGCCCTAGTATGGTTTTAGTCATGCCGAGATTAGTATAAATAGAGAATTGGAGTCTCTATTTATCACACAACTCATACACACTCAAGTGTAGTGCATAGTTGAGGAAGGAGAAGACACCAGGGCTAGATAAGAAGAAGGATACTGTTGTCGGAGATCACTTACT
This sequence comes from Pseudotsuga menziesii, assembly GCA_001517045.1. Taxonomy (NCBI): domain Eukaryota; kingdom Viridiplantae; phylum Streptophyta; class Pinopsida; order Pinales; family Pinaceae; genus Pseudotsuga; species Pseudotsuga menziesii. The sequence goes on from LPNX010726488.1 coordinate 1,096,113, forward strand.
ATTTTGGTATTTTTTATTTTGGTGTTGATTCTATCTTTAAGGAAGTTGTGGGGTTGTCTCCATTTATGGTTTCCCCAAGGAAAAACACTTTGTTCATTGTCTCTTGTGTTTGATTGCTGTGCTTGTTATTCTCTCAGTTAAAGATCCTAATAATGCTAGCTTAATGTTGAAAAACTAACATCCTCAGGGCGACGTTGGGGCACACTGGGTACTATCACAAATTTATTAGACCATATGTTGCGATTACTACCCCTATGGAGAAATTACTGAAGAAAAATGTTGTATTTGTATGGATTCCAGAATGTCAAGGTAGCTTTGACGCGCTAAAGGCCTGGCTTCTGCACCAATCCTTATATTCCCAGATTGGAACAAATATTTTCACGTGCATGTTGATGCCTCTTTTGTTGCACTACGAGTATGCTTGTGCAGCCAGGTGAAGGAGACCTGGATCACCTGATTGCTTTCGCTAGTCGAAATTTATCATTTTCTGAAAGGAACTATACAACCACAAAGCGGGAAGGTCTAGCGATGGTCTATGCACTGCAGAAATTCAGGAATTACCTTTTGGGTGGCCACTTCAAGATGTTTACTGACCACTCTGCTTTGAAGTATCTGGTCAATAAGCCTGTGTTGGGGGG
>LPNX010726492.1:0-72049 GCA_001517045.1 Pseudotsuga menziesii
GTGCTAAGTGATTAGAGATAGAACAGTAGGGGGTTTCTTAAGAGATAGAGGTATAGAGAAAGGGTTATGGGTTTAGGGGTTGGGGGAGGGGACATACATGTGTTAGTGGTAAGGGGGGACATAGGAGTGTTAGAGAGAGCGAGAAAGAATGGGGCGATGGGGTTTTAGGGAGAGAGAGGAGGGGGGTTAAAGGTATGGACAAGAGGAGGGGGGCTTAGAAATAGGGAGAGGAGGAGGGGGGGTTAGTAAGAGTTAGGGGGAATAGGGGAGTATGGGGGGCATAAAATAATAAAATTATTGGTATAATTGACAAAACAAGCACTCAGTGTAGTATTTAAAATGCGTGCACGTTGTGCTTCAATAAAACACTCCCCCGTTTTACATCAATACAACGTGCACACGTTATGATTCAATAAAATGTGCACTCATGTTTCTTTAATATAACGAGGGCACATTTTTTTTAAATTCAAAAATGTATTCCCTCCAAATGGTAAGGCCGACCTTACACCCATGCTGGCATGACATTCTTATGCCTATGTTTCTGCTTCAGACTTTGCTTCGGATTCAATATGCATATGCCTTGGAGTATGCTAAACCATGGCTAATTGAGCATTATATCCAAATTTTCAATATGCTCATGTTTAGCCGTTGGTTATAGTATGTTGCACGCCTCCATTTTTTATGAAATTTTAGAAATAGATATGGTTTTTTTTGCAGGTTCCAAGTATGTAATTTTTAACAAGAATATATAATTTTTTCTACTTTTTTCTTATTTATCTTCTGTCATCACTCCTCAACTCAAAAAACACATTGTTAGTGTTTTGTCCCTGCCTCTTTCGTTTCTCAACCATTTTGAAAACAAATTGTATGGTGCACTAAAGAACACCGACCTATACATGCTATAAAAAACTCATTTCCAAATAATTGCATTGAGACATTCAAATGTTGCACCCACAATTGACATATTGTTTTCTAGGTTTGATCACTTAGATAATTTTAAAAAAAAAAAATTATTGAAAAAATAGTCATGCACTAGTACTATATGTTCTCTATATGTCTACGAGTTTTCGTAAATTTATTCCACCATTAGGTCACTCAAAGGATGCACCCACAAAAACATATACCTTATAATTTGTCCCAAAAACAAAAAGTTCCCGTTAAAAAATATCAAACTTTAGGTAGTTAAGAACATTTTCAGTAGAAAAAAATATATATATTTGGAAATGTCATTCAATTTCCTACATTTCTTGTTTTTTACTCATCACAAGATTCATTGTGTAAGTGTCTCAAAATATCCATGTAAGTTGATGGATTTTTTTTTCAGTTTTTTGTTGCATCTAATGCGTCAAAAGAGATCCTCATCATCTTGCACACACCTAGATCCAAGTCAAGAGAAAACATCTTAAGAAATACTACAAAGCTCCAAAGAAGAAAGGAGACGGGCAACATGAGACTACTCAGAAAGATAATGTAGCAGGTGATGTGTTACAAGATGCTTTGATTCTTGCATTAGATAATAGTAGTGATTACTGGGTACTGGGTACTAGATTCAGGGGCTTCATGTCATGCTACATCCCATAGAAAATTATTTCATAATTATGTTTCAAGTGATTTTGGACATGTTTTATTGGGGGATGATAAACCATGTAAAATTGTTGGAATGGGTAAAATACATATTAAGTTAAATAATGGAAATATAGTCAAGCATGATCATCATTGATCATCTTCAACTATGATAATATTGATATTTTATTTTAAAAATATATTAATATATTTTTTATAGATGTCAATAATCAACTAACACAAACACATAAATAAAATGGTTAATAATAATATAGATGAATGTATCTTAACCAATTTAATTTTATGGTTGTGCTAGTATATGTTCAAGCCAAGTATAAAAGAAAAACTATATTAAACTACTAAGTTGTGTGAGATAAAGTTTGATAAAACAAAGTCATAAATGTAAAAGAAAGGTTTGAAAGACACATAATATGTATATATTTTGATTTATATTTAAAATTTTATAAATAAGTTATTTAAGATAAAGTGTGATAAAACAAAGTCATAAATATAAAGGTTTACTGGAAAGATTTACATATTTTGATTTATATTTAAATTTTTATAGATAAATTTTATATAGATATAAATTTTATCTTTTAACATCACATATTTTCATTTTTTTAGCTATGTGATTAAAACAACATTTAATCAAGCTTTTAGAAAGGAATAACATAACTATTAGAAAGGAATAACATAACTATTTGAGTCATATAGCTAGTGTGTAGGTTTGTGTGGCAGCCATGAGGTGTAGGACAGTTACTTTATGTGGGATTTAGTACCCACTGAGGATTGAGAATGGTTGCTGCCACTTACCCAGATTATACACCCATCCTTCGAACAAAAAATACGTTAACTAAAGACTACTGCAGAGTAAGTAGCTACTTACTGTCCAAACGATCTAATAATTTACAAGGCACTGAGTCATATTATGTGAATTTTAACGTTTGTAGTAAACATGAAAATAACTTCGTCTTGAGAGTACGATCCAATAATTTACAAGGCACTGAGTCATATTATGTGAATTTTAATGTTTGTAGTAAACATGAAAAGAAATTCGTCTTGAGAGTGCTTTAAGATATTATCAGAAGTGACGTGAAGTAGTTTTGAATAACTATATATCCATAAAATAATGTGAATAAGTATATATACATAACAGAATGATGAACAGTTGGTAACAAAATATGGTTAAGACGCCTCTAAAACAGAAAGGTTTCACTCATTTAAGGGCAATGAATGTCATAATACTACCAATTCACATTGATCTCGAACTTAGTAACAAAGAGAGGTCGTTCAATAAACACATGAAAAGACGCAATTTTTAACGATGTTATGCTTTAACGCAGGCCATGCATGGTACTAATTGGGTGAGATCAAGCGGGAAAGTCAGATAACCTGGGCCCTGATTCACGTTGGCATCCCAATAAAAAGAGGGTTGTGAGTTTAGTTTTATGGTCGTTCAACAAATACAATTTGGGTTGGGTTTGACATATATATATATATATATATATATTCTTAGTAATCATGACAATTATATTGCATCATCGCCAACTTCTTGCGCACCTAGTGCCCTACTCCATGATCGATCAAACAGTGATGACAATGGACAAAACTTGACCAAGCGTTATTTTAACTGGTTTGGTTTATGAAGGCAGGTATACCCAATCCATAAGCACTACTAGTTACCTAATTAATGCTTAACTTCCTGTCTATATATAGAAGCAAACCACAGACTGCAATATATCAATTGCTTATCATCTTATCTAATTACTGGACTACTTTAGGGTTGGGTTGAATACTGACATATATTCAGTACTGGTAGATTGCTATTTTTGAGTTTGGCGAATGGAGCGTATCAGGAATAATACTCATGCGCTACTTCTTCTAATGGCAGTCCTACTTTTTGTGGGGATGAGCGGCAATGAAAATGTTGTTGCTGCCAGCAGAAAAATGAAGGTCAACTATGTAGATGTTCATAATAATGATGATTCTGTTGCTGCTGCAGTCCCTCCGACTGTTGAGCCTGCACCTCGGCCTCTGTCTCAGCCTGCAACGACGACCGTGACCTTCTTCATGCACGACGTAGTTGGAGGACAGAATCCCACAGCCAAACCACTCTCCATCTCAGGAGGCAGCAGCAGCAGCTTACTTAATCCCAGTGGATTAATACCTCCTGTTACTTATGCAGGAGGGATACCTAATCTTTCCTTTCAAAATGGCCGCGGTCCTCTCCCACTAACCTTTCCAAGCGGTGCAATTCCCCAGAGTCCTCTGCTCAATGGCCAGTTTCCAGCTAATTCCATTAATCAAAACGGATTGCTCTCCTCTACTAGTCCTTCTTTTGTGAATGGAATCAGCCCCATTATTCCCGCGGTTACTGGTGCTGGTTTGCGTAATCCCTTACTCCAGAACGGCCCGGTTCTCCCATTAACCTTCCCAAACGGCTTTGTACCGTCTTCCACTAGTCCCTTTCTCAATGGAATCGGCATTAATAATATTAATGGCCAGAACCTTCAGTTTAATCAATTCCCAACCGGTCCTAATTTTCCTTTGACCTCCCAGCAGGGTATCCCCTTAATCAACTCTCCTAATTTACTACCTAATTCGCCGTTGCCAGGAGTTGGAGCGTCGGGTGCAGTCCCACTCCCATTGAACCAGCAGGGCGGTCAGGGTTTGGGCGGCAGTAGTAGTGAGATTATAGTGATTGAGGATCCTTTAACCGAAGGGCCGGATGAGTCTTCGGCTCTGGTGGGGAAAGGGGAGGGATATTACATGCCCTCTTCTAAAGACCCGAACAACCTTCTCATGACTTTCACTGCCAAATTCGAGGAGGGATCCGAATACGAGGGCGGCACCATCGAGTTTTCTGGCGAAGACAACACTGCTTTGCCTAAGCGGGAGATCGCAGTGGTCGGCGGTAGTGGCAAGTTCCAAGACGCGAAAGGCCACGCCGTTATCGAAACCGTTTCCAACGCCCCCTATGAAACGGTGCTGAAGTTCACAGTCAACCTGACCTACTAGCTGCAGATCTCCAGTATTTTCATTGTCTACTCGATGTCAATCTCGTCAGCTTTTATGTGTATAAAAATTATCTAGATGTTACTCATGCTCTCTTGTACGTGTCATTATGTATAAACTGTTCTCTAAAATGGATGATCTCTCACTTGCCACAATTGTTCCAAACACCTTATGTGGTCGACCATTTCTAAAACCCTTAACTTAACTTCTTCATTGGAGTCCAAGAAGGCATGAAAGATTTGGTTTAATCTTTAGAAATGATAAACAACTTCACTGCGCTGTAACAATTACTCTAACGATCTAAACTAGAACTCTCATACATAGAGATGAACTGTATAGTCTGTAAAAGCAATTCGAGATCAAGCATAGGGTTACTATGGACTTGCTTGGGAATGGTTACTTTGGTTTACTCTTTAATACAATTATTGGTCATATGGGTTTATAGTCTGATGCAAACTCTTGTTCCAACAATTATTTTACTCATGCATACAAAATAGTGCGTTAACTCAAGGAGCTCGCATAGTCTTGAGATTGTCTGACCAAGGATGAGCAACCGGCGAGGAGAACAGGCAGTCTACGAGGACCATGAAATCTGGAAGGGGAGCAGAATTTTTAGACTGTTAACCCTTAGGAATTAGAGGTGGCAAGATTTTGTATATAATAACAACAACTTTGGAACTAGGGCAAGGATACACTTGGCTACTTCGAAGTATAAGCTTGAATATGTGTCTGCCGATCGTATGTTCAAACGCAATCAAATGGCCTGCTTTCCTGTACGTCCAAAAGCTCAAACATTTGACGTTTGTAAAGCTTACAAACATTTAGCATTTGTAAACTAAAGTTAAAGTGAACTCGGTATTAATTGACTTTACTTGGATTTTCTTATGTTTTGAACCAAACGTTTCACTGTCATCTGCCATTGAGTAGTCTTTAACCTTGAGTTGTCTTTAACCTCGATATGAGACCAAATTAGAGGTCAAATTTGTATATTTTTTAAAAACCTCTATTTTTAAAAGTTTAAAAATGAATTCTGCATTATAAAAAATCCATTTGGGATTAGCAAAATAGGGTGCTCAACCTTGCAATAGAAAAATGAATTTTGCAGATAAAAATCCATTCGGGATTCACAAAATAGGGTGCTCAACCTTGCAATAGCTCTCCAAATCAAGTCATGGTTACCATGATCCATATTACATGGATACATTGATTACAATGCCACAATAGCTCTCCAAATCAAATCATGGTTACCATGATCCATATTACATGGATACATTGATTACAATGCCAAACTATAACTAACTAGATCAAGCAGAGACTAAATTGCTTTGTAACTATTATCTTGTTTTCATAATTACCCAAATTATTGACCTAGGGCAGAGCTATCTTTAAAAATCCATTCGGGATTCACAAAATAGAGTGCTCAACCTTGCAATAGCTCTCCAAATCAAGTCATGGTTACCATGATCCATATTACATGGATACATTTAGCTCTCCAAATCAAGTCATGGTTACCATGATCCATATTACATGGATACATTGATTACAATGCCAAACTATAACTAACTAGGTCAAGCAGAGACTAAATTGCTTTGTAACTATTATCTTGTTTTCATAATTACCCGAATTATTGACCTAGGTCAGAGCTATCTTCTAAGCAAAGACTGAGTTGCTTTGTAACTATTTTCTTGTTTTCATAATTACCGGAATTATTGACCTGGTTGATATCAGTTAGTATGAAACAGCTATTAAGGTAATGTGACCCAAACTGCATTACACAAGTTTATGAGGGTTTGAGTTTTTGAAAATACAAATTAACAAACAAAAACCTATGGTTTTATTTATATAGTCTATAAAATACTATCTTAAAGCAAAGAGAATAAACTCTGTAAATAACATTGCTTATATAAGAGAATAAACTCTGTAAATAACAGTGCTTATATACAAACAGCATGGAATCCGCTTAATGGATTTGCATAGACGCCACTGGAATGTCATTTCCTTATAATCGAAACTAAGTAAACTAATTTCTTGTAGTAGACGTTCTATTAAAATAAAATAAAGGAATATGGTAACTGTCCTGGTATATACATATAAGAAATTCGACACTATATATGTATGCGAAATTAACTTACATTAAAATATCAGTACAATCGCTAGCCGAGAATAGTTTCCAACTGGTACGAATGAGAATAATGTAACCGAAGACATAAACAGAGAACCTAATACGTCACAGACGCGAGTATCACTGTGTGCATTGTGATAATAAATATATTGATCTGTCCACTTCAACTTTATATATATATATATATATACTAATAACTATATTAATAAGATTAATAACTATATTAATAAGATTAATATGTTTGGAATACACCCACAACCACAAGTATATATTTGAATTATTAATAGTTAATCTAATATAACTACGACTAGAGTTGAAGTTAAGCTAATAGTTATAAAACCATTGAAGTTAAACTAATACTTGTAAAATCATTGAAGTTAAGGTAATAGTTGTGGTTCACCTATGTGATATTATGATATTATAGACCTTATCATGACATATCCTACTAACTATATGAAGATCTCCAATACTTCAAGGAAGAATGTATGACTCATCCAACTAAGATCAAGTAACCATTAAGTAAGCCATGGGAGATAATCACTAGATCAACACCATTGGAGATAATCACTAGACACCACGCCATAATTTGTTCAGGACATCCTACAAAGATAATCAAAACTCCATACAATACCAATACAAATGAATTGTATCTATGAAAATCAGAAAGATATATAACTTCAGAATCCCATCCTTAATGAAATACCAAGATCATGGTTCAATTAAAAACCCATGTAGGGCTATCATCAACTTTTTAACATCATAACCTCTATCACACACCTTAAAACCTTTAACAATCGACACACTAACATGAGCTAGGTCAAGTCTCTCTTTCTAAAAGAATTTTCAAGAAAGAGTATCCTAAAGGTAAATTCCCTCTACCTAAGAAATTCCATGGAATGTACAAGTGCCACTTGATCAACAAGAAATATGTAAAGACCACCCTCTATCAACAAACTAAAATCATTGATGGTGCACTATTTTCCTTCAAATGGAACTTTATACTATACATATAGTATTGTTGATTCGCCTCCTAAACTTCTCTGAAAAGCATCCTAGCTATCCTCTTTACAATTCTAATATATATCTTAAACTACCCTAACCATACACTACCTAAATTCTTGATGGTTTAAAATAATACGTCATAAATCAGCTACCTAAACCTCATCATTACCCTCTCATTGTAATGTCCATTTTTTGAAATTTTATTAAATGACCAATTTTTTCACTTTTTCCCCAATTTCGACCTAAACTAGTTTTGATGTCTAGACCTCCAAATTGACCCAAATGCTCCCAAATTTTCTCAAAAGTTACATGACTAATATTAGAACTGAAATATGATTTTCAGGGATGTTTTATGAACCCCCAATTAATTCTGTAAACTTGTTTAATGTTCTGTTCAAAGTAGGAGTCTTTACTAGCAAATTGGCGCTCCAATTCCCCCTCGGTAATTGCCGAAAATGGCTTCTCAAATGATCCCAAAGTCACTTGAATTTATGAACAGAGGTAGGGGATCTGTAAGGGACATTTTTTAAGTCTCATATGCATCATGGTTCAGTTTATAAAGGTTGTTATGACTCTTTCCAAAACAGCTCCCAAATCACAATTTCGACCCTTGGGGAAAATGAACCAAATCTTCTCCTAATGCAATAAAAAAGAGTAAAATGGATTCCAATGCTTAAGCACCAAACATGAGACTTGAAATACACATTAATGACAGTCCATTCACCATACATTTTTCAGAGATACATTCCTCCATTCTAAATAATAAGCATTATCATGGCATATATCAAAATAGAGTGGAAATGGTCATTGTTTGCTCATTAAAAGTCATTTTGACATACAACTCTTGGGTATTTCGAATTGAAACTTTCTCAGAATGAAGAAAAAATCATATTGAACTTATTACAATCATAAATATATCAATAATAGCTCTCCCAAAGAGTACAAGAGCTCACCCAAGGCGCAATGCCTCCAAGAGCATGAATATGCAAAGAAAACTGGAAATGGTGGAGAGAAGGTGCTGCAATAGAAGAATCCACATGCTGCCCCGTAGCTTACACCTGCAAATAAGACTCCATGAAAGACCTGAGTGGCCTCTCCAAACACCAACTTGGATGGGAATGTTTCACCCTCGAAATTGGCTAAGGCAAGAAAACTAGTCATCCACTAGCTCTCACAATTCACAAATAACAATTTCTCAAATGATAAAAAGTTATTCTCTTGGTTGATTCATGTATTTTATAAAAATCCTTATCCTTCTAAGGTTACCAATCCATCCACAAACTCAATCCAATTCGAATTTGGGTGTGGGCTCAAGATTTTCCATGTGCCTTGTATTTCCTAGCCTTCCACCTTCCCCCAATTTGAGTACGAACCCACCAAGATTCCCCAACTCACATGAGGGCCCTCTTGGATGCTATATTCGACCTCACATGTCAGATATGTTAGATTTCAACCTTCAGATTTTATTTTTGTCATAGGTGTCATAGCATATTCATCATTATTTAAGGAATCTAGTCCAAGTGTCTCACTAGCTCCAAAATGACTCTTCCTCTCCCATGTAAGTTACATTTCCTTCCAAATTCGACCTATGATGTATATGGCCAATCGTATTATCCTTATAACTCATCCAAGAACATTTAGGCTTCCCATGGATTAAAAATTTCAAGAGGAGGATGTCATGTGGCACATAAATTCTAGCTTGTTTGGGCCCCATCGTCTCCATGTGTCTCCATGCTCCATTTCCACTTCAATTTTCTCTTGTATTTATTTATTTAGCTCATTTATTAAATAATTATGCCATTCTAATTTTCAAACATCATTCATTTTTCCCCTTATCCCAATCCCAAAGCTTCCACCCCCAACCTAGGAAACTAGTAATTTTCCTCCTTGGCATTTATTTGACCCTTAGCATCAATTTGACAAACTCTAATGAATATGGCAAATGTGATTAGGAAATTGTGACCTAATGAAAAATCTGGGACATGACACTCATCTCACGTCCTAAACTGTCCTAGACTACCCTAGAACCTTACCCTATCATCTTTACCTCAAACTACAAATTCTGAGTCTAAATCATTTATTCATTGTTGCTTTTTAAACAAAATCTGAATTTTGTTAAAATGCTTATTGCTTATTATGAAAATGCATTGATTGGACATAAAGGGTAAATCATAAGTCCATCTAATATCGTACATTGGTGCTTGAAACTTGCTACAAAACACATACAAATCTGAACTCTATACTGATGATTTCAATTAACATTGGGATTAAATTGTTCACATAAGTATCTTCATTTTTTCCTCCTTAAATTCTGAGTTTTGGGGTTAATTTCACACATAGGTATTTGCATTTGTGAACATACTAAAGTAGTAAGTAGTTCATATTAAGCCCAATAAAATTAGTTCATGTATGTGCATAGCCTAGGCCTATGGCCTTTTGGTTTCTACTTAAATGATACTAACCAATCTAATGATCTAAACCTAAAGAGGTCATAAAACCCTAGTTCCATCTCATAACTTGTGAACCCTAGTTATAACATGCAATTTGTAGTTCATGAAACCCTAGTTGGTTTTAAATTTGTAAGTGTAGCCTAGGGCTATATGGCCTTTTGGTTTCTACTTTAATGAAAATAACATAGCCTCTCATCTCTATACTCATGAATTTCCTATAATTCATGAAACCTTAGTTGGTTTTGCTTGTAATTCGTGTACATGTGTTTCTATTTCTAAGTCATGCATGCATGTGAACTTCCACTTGTGATCCATGTTCAACCCTATTCATTTTGTTTCATGTATGTGCATATCCTAGGTATATGGCCTTTTGGTTTCTACTTAAATGATACTAACCAATCTAATGATCTAAACCTAAAGAGGTCATAACACCCTTGGTGACTTTCAGTCCGGGAGCGAAAAACCAAACAGAGAAGTGAAATTGCATGTTGTTGGCTCCTGCAAGTCTGTATGGGAAAGGCCGATATGGGAACCCTACCAACACAGGCATGGTTGAGGGTTTTGCAGAGTTGACCCATTAATGCAAGAGTTGCATTGAAGGAAACTGAGCAAAACCCTAGTTTACAAAATCAATGCATAATGAAGTCACTGAGCCATTAAAACATGAGGGAGAGGGCCACCTAGAGGTAATCGCATGCCAGGAGACCAGTGGATTCGAAGGTTCATCAATCCGATGTCAGGTTTTCGAGTCATGTCGAGTTGAAAGTCGCATGAAAATGTCGTTCAGGAACACTTGGTGACTTTCAGTCCAGGAGCGAAAAAACAAACGGAGCAGCAAAATTGCATGTTGTTGGCTCCTGCAACTCTATATGGGTAAGGCCGATATGGGAACCCTTCCAACACAGGCACATTTGAGGGTTTTGCAGATTTGACCCACCAATGCAAGAGTTGCATTGAAGGAAACTAAGCAAAACCCTAGTTTATGAAATCAATGCACAATGAAGTCATTGGGCCATGAAAACACGAGGGAGAGGGACACATAGAGGTAATCACATGCTAGGAGACCAACAAAGTCGACAGTTCTTCGATTCGACCTCATATTTTTGAGTTATGTCAAGTTGAAAGTCGCATGAAAATGTCATTCATGGACACTTGGTGACTTTCGGTCCGAGAGGGAAAAACCAAACGGAGCAGAAAAATTGCATGTCGTTGGATCCTGCAAGTCTGTATGGGAAGGGCCTATATGGGAACCCTACCAACACAGTAACAGTCGATGGTTTTGCATAGTTGGCCCACAAATGCAAGAGTTGCATTAAAGGAAACTGAGCAAAACCCTAGTTTACGAAATCAATGCACAATGAAGTCACTCAGCTATGAAAACACGAGGGAGAGGGCCACCTAGAGGTAATTGCATTCTAGGAGACAACGGAGTCGATGGTTCATCGATATGACCTTCAATTTTTGAGTTATGTTGAGTTGAAAGTCACATGAAAATGTCGTTCAGGGACACTTGGTGACTTTAGGTCCGGGAGCGAAAAAACAAACAGAGCAGCAGAATTGCATGACGTTGGGTCCTGCAAGTTTGTATGGGAAAGGCCGATATGGGAACCATACCAACACGGGCATGGTCGAGGGTTTTGTAGATTTTACCCACCAATGCAAGAGTTGCAAGAGTTGACCTAGCAATGTAATTAAATGTAAATTAATATAAAAAACGTCAAAAAAAGTAAATTGCAACAACTACAGAGCATGTTATTTTCTTATTTCTATTTGTTGTTGTCTAAATACGTCGGGTTGTTCTTGGTACCTCCAATGTGCCATAGATCGTGTTTTTATCCTAGGCACACGAAAGGCTAAACATTAGTACTCTCATAAGAAAATAAAGAGAACCCAATGAAAATGTGCAAACATTATTTATATATAACTCACCTGACGTTGTAGGATCGTGTTTATAGTGTCCAGTATCCTCTAAATAGTATTATGTCTATGAATGGTAGCCGTTAATCACAGGTTAGTACATTGGGAATAAACTAAGGCTAAATAATTGAAATTGCCATTCAGCATGCACTTTAAAGTTTAAATAACGCACCTGACAATCTAGCCACACTAGACAATCTAGTAACACCTGACAATGCACTCACTCGAGTAGGCCATCTGAATCATCTATGCTGCCGATGGTGTCCATGAATATTTCATGCTTTATATGAGGTAGCAAGTAGTGTACATGTGACCTATTTTTGTTCGAAAGTGTGCACAGCTTGATGTTTATACCAACCATCGGGTTCGTGAAGTGGTATAGAATAGCTCCCAGTCTATAATATTGATATACTTACCCACCCTTCCTTTTCTGTTGTGCTACTAGTATCAAGTACTCCCCTTTTATAACCATCGAGCCAGTTGGGAATTCAATATTTTCATCATCTGTAACAGGTTCGATAATGGTTTGTTTCCCCTCTAAGCAACGTGCCAACCAATAGTTAGAACCCCATTCATTATTTTTTGGGGAAACCACTGCATATATCTGACCTATGAAAGGAAATAGGTTGAGTTAACAATACATTTTTTAAATAAGGTCTTGCATGTAACATAAATTAAATTTCTTTCATTGTAAAGGATTTGTAGTGATTTAGGTACTACTAATTTACTTTTTACCTGCTTGTATGAGATCTTATATGTGAATGATAATCTGTATAAATATGTGTCTGGTCATCTTCCAAATGGTCTATTTCATTAACCCCCTTGAAATTGGTGCCAAGTGTCACTCGATCCCATGTATCAACTGTATCTGTATACTTACAATCATCCCATTCATCGATGCTACAGGAACTGCAAAAGCAAGCCTTCAATCTTATCCAAATTTATAGGGCCGAGTTGTCTGAGCTTCTGATTGAATGAAATTGTTGAGTTCCATGCACTGTGTTCACCCTATGTGTTTGGGATCGGTCCACATTTGTCACCTCCCATAATATTCTCTGCACTAGGTGTTTCCTTATTGCTTGTTCTCCCATAACAGATGCACACCATTTCACTATATATGCAGTGTCTCAAAGGCGAGCCCTTGTAAACGTCACCTCTTCCCTTCGAAGGGAAGTTTTTATGCATGCAACAGCACCATCGTGCTCTCCTTTTCCATGATCTGTTTCAAAGTAGTTCCATATAATATGTGGCACCTTGTATTTTATGTGCAACAAACATAACCATTAAAATACATGTGCATTCTTGAACTGTCCAACACAACCATCTGACCAAATCAAATGACGATAAAATGGTATATCCATAGCTATCACATGATCATAGAATAATTTAGAGCAATGTTGCATGTAATGGATGTCATGGTTCCAGTCGTCACTTATGTAGAAGTGACTTTCTTTTAGTATCACACATTTCTCTTCATTGTTATCTGGCCCATGTCGATACATGATATGGACCATTATGCTCACCTGCTCTTAGTGATAGTATTGACTTTGTATTTCATTTTGTGGTTGTAGGGTGTAATTTTTCGTAAATTCAACCACCGATAGTATTGTTCCGAGAGGGAAGGTGTCCCAGCATATTCTGAATTGCTCATATTGCCACCGTGCCATATTGACATGTTGAATATACTATTGGATCTTTCCACGAGACTCTGAAATAAAATCACATACTTGCACCTGGTGTAAAGAAATAAACAGTGTTATAAAACAACATAAAAAGATTTACATGAATATTAATATGTCAATATTTGACAATGTTATAAAACAACATAAACAATGTACACTCAGTTAAATGAATATTATTCGTGTACATTGTCACCTGTGAAGTCACCAATTTAATCTTCCTGCTTTCTTTCCCATCACGTAGTTGATATGTCTCATACTGATAGTTTTGTTTCTCGACAATTGCATTCCTAAATGCTTGATATTCACTCTCATGGATGCAATTAGGCCATAATGATAGCCCACCACAAATGTTGCAAGAACCCTCTACACATTGTTTTAAGTAATGTGTCTTCCCATCTTGCCTTGGACACATTATGCTATGGATGAAATCTCTAGATGACATTGGCGGTACTGTACTTGAGCATTCCTGCACATAGTTAGGATGCAAAAAATGACGTTTATGTGCAAATGTATGATAATATAGATCAAACTCTATGTGGTATCTACAACAAAAAGTGTTTCGGATGGTATTGATTCTAACATACCAAGGCTTGTATTTTTCAAAACATCTTTGCCCAAGCCTTAGATCTACGTGGGAAACTTTAAACATCTTGAACAATTGAGTTTGTGTCATGTCAAGATAATGTTTAGCATGAGTTTCATTGTTCATAGAACCCCTACAGTGTTTTAACACATCCTTTGTGTTAGAAGAAGGCCTAGTGTTATCGTTCCAAAAAGTGTGCACTAGTCCCTTCACTGCTTCGACTAACTTCATGTCTTTGTGGGGAAACCTACCACTAAATTCCCATAATGTTTCCATTTGTCCCTCTACATCAAGGTTGTCTCTTCTCACTGAATATTTTTTAAGTGTCTTTGGATGTAAAGGCACAATTTGTGATGTGCATTTAAGTAAACGACGTTGTCTTGTGGATCTACATACAATTGATTCAGCCAATACACGGTGAGCCACATTACAATCCTGTGTACAATATTTTTTACCAATCAATGTGAATGCAGCAGCAAGAGATTTAACAATGTGATTACTTGATTCGATATTCTTCAATGTTCTTATGCCTAACTTTCTTCTAAAAGTTTCCATATTTCTAGATTTAAGCAAAGCTAAAAACAATTTCCATTTACCAGCTTCGGATTTTTTATCAAAATATTGTTTCATTATTTGAGAACAATGACAATGTCAAAACCCCAATTTTTCACAAAAATTTAAAATTTTGAAATAACATAAAATGCTAAGACTACAATTTATTAACAGTTAGCGGTTGGCAAAAAGAGAAACAGTTCATAGATTAATTTGCATAAACTCAATTATGTTAACTCAGCAGTTTTCTTATTAACACAATCTTAAGTTTATCTTCCACATTAATTCTATATTTGGTTTACTGATGAGTTCTATTTATGACAGTAGGTGGAATCTGACTTTGAATTCTAGGGCTGACTTAGCATTTATGCTAACGCAGATGGATTATTTGTTCTTACAGGTTTACAAGTATAAATGACCGAGTATCGTCTTTAAATTCATAAAGCATCATGCAATATTTCTATTAACAAATAATAAGCTTAGATTATAAGTTGTTGTAATTCAACCTACTTCCGTAAGGTAACACAGTTTGTTTTCTTTTGTTGCTATTGTAAATGAAGTTCAGATAATTGTATTTCTCCCTGTAGAGTATGTAGCGACAGTACCACTTCCTTTGGTTCTGAACAGTTTATTTATCTACTTGATATTATTTATTTTCAAAAATGCATACCCTAGCAATTCTATATTACATTTCTTGTATTAGGTTCTATCTAAGAATAACTTCCAGGGTTAGTGTGTTTTCTTATCGAGCCAATATTTTCATCTTATGTTAACCTTAGTAATTTGGTAAGATTGTAAAACTATACTCCAAGTAATAAGAAACTGCCACAACGTCTAAGATGAGATCTCATGGATCTGTATCAAAAGAGTTCATAGGGAAAATGTTCTTACATTTCACTTTGCCATTACATAGTTTGCTATCAAAACTTTGCTAGTTTCTAAGGTTTAAAATGTGCATAAACTATTTGTTTATCGACATAAAATATTTTATTAGTGTTACATTTGCATAATACTTACGATCCTAACCCAAACGACACTATGCAAATTACACAAGTTGAAAGTTGTGTAATTATTTACATCACCATGAAAAGAACTGGAACTAAAAGATAGTTATTCTTACACTATTCATTAAATTGTTTATAAGTCAATGACTTCATAATTTATCCTAAATACTATAGGTAACAACTTGGTTATTACACCCTATTTCACAATGATGATGTTACTATAAGCTTGAATGGTTTGTAATTATTCAAAAGAGTTAATACTCACTTATATACTATGCATATACTAACGATAACATTAATATAATTTTGTAACGTCTCCTCACGATACTCAGTAGTATATCCTACTATGTATAATCCTCACTAGCTTTTACTAGCGATATTTCATAATGTTGGTTATTGGTAAATTATATAATGTATTTCTTTTGGGTTACGAGGCAAAAAGATTATGTTATGTGGTAAGTCAACGTTGTAATAACGTTGCACCCCACACCAGTGATGAGCTAAATGTTAATGTTAAACAATTATCATAATTTTGTAAACCCACGCCAATAACGAGCTATGCACCAAGCGTTGAAACGATTATTGTATGATTTGAAACCCATGAAAACTATAATATTGTTTTGATGAAATCATTGGGTGATTAAATGATTGTTATGAAACGTAGGTGACTATGGAAAGTCGACCCATTGCATGATTTTATTGATGCGGCCACGTGGAGATTTCTTGGCCATGCACTGGTTGCTTATATAGTCGTCAACCCTAACCCTTGGATTATTTGATTTTTGACATTTGCGTTGGCCCTGTGGGTTGCTCTGCAAGCTCCCATGGCGGCCGTCAGTTGCAGAGACTCCCTCGCTGGTGTTTGTCATGTCTTACCACCTTGAGTTGGGTTCTATTGTTCGCCTTCACTGCAATTTCTTTCTTTTGGTCAGAGCTCACTACCCTCCTTGCACATGGCTTTAACGTCCGCATGTGTCGTCTTTTTCTATCCTTATATCGTAGTCTGTCATTGGTGAAAGCTTGTGCTTACTGTGTGTGATTGCAAGCTCCTTCGTCGTAGGGTTTTAGTTTTCCTGCTTGTATGCTAGTAACAGTCTAACTCCGTGCTAATTGACTTCTTCGCTGCCTTTGCTCAGGCATACCCCCACCTCTGTTGATATTTGTGAAAAACACTAGAGTCTCGTCGTCTCCGTCCTTGGCGAGAATGAGGGTTTGGATCCTTTTAGTGTTGTTCGTAGTGTTACTGTTCGTTCGGGGCTCCATCGTTTTCACTTCCAGTTAAGGTGAGTAAAATAAAATTAAGAGCTCTTACTGTTTATTATTCTATTTTGCATAAGGGTTTCTAGTTTTTAAAAACTTTGGTTCTTTATAATGCAGGTTGGCTCGTCTCCAAAGTTGGTTGTTGCACTGTATAAATGGCTCCACGAAGCGTTCACGGTAAGCTCCGGTTTCAAATAGGGTTTCCTCTGTTTGCACAAACTCTTGCAGTTGGAGAAGGTCTTGGCCATGTTGCACCCAGTATTGGGTTGTTGTCCTTCGTTTTTATAAATTTTATTTTTATTTAAACCCTTGTTATTCGCAAGGTGACTTCGGCTTTATGCTATGTCTTGTAAAGCTCTCCTCTCGTATTAGGGTTGAACTTACAGTTTTGTAATATTATGTTTATACTGTCCATACTCCATACAAGATATGGGTATTCGGATTTTCGCTGAGTTTCTTTTTTGTACATTGGTAAAGTTTTGACTTCCAATCGGCCTTCAGGCTCGTAATTATAATGTAATTATCTTAAGACAGTCTGTCTGTAAGTTAAATTTGTTCTCCTATATGTTTTTATATTTTATCTCTGTGTAAATGAATTTAAATTGTTCTTTTAATGGTTATATAAAAAGAACTAAGTTTACTGCTTATCTTGGGTTACTACTGTAATGGTTTTGTGTATTTTAAAGAAAACTGAGTAATTTTAGCTCAGAACTACGAGCTAGGGTTTTAACCCTATTTAACTTGTAAAAATATATTTTATGTATTGTTTATTAAATAGATTAGATTATTGTTAATAGAATGTTAAACCATTTCAGTACTCAAGGATTTTCACGTTAGGGTTTAATGAATTAAACTCTGATTTTTACTTTAAGATTCCTTCATTTTGTTTAAATAATTATTAAATTATAAACGATATTATTTATGTAATATTATTATCTGTATATAATATAAATACTTAAGCTTGTATTTGTGCATACACTTATTTAAATAAGACGGTGAGTTATCTGTAATAGTTTATTTGCTTATGTTTGTACATAAAATCCAACCACTAGATTATGACTTGGTTGTTTTTATTAGAACAAGGGTATTATTAAACTAAGTAATGAGTCTGTAAACATTAATTTAGTAATGAGTCTGTTTTTTTTTTAAATAAAAGAATAATTCTTTTTCAAAAACCCTTTTGATTTATAGTAACTAATTATCTTAGTTAATTAACAATATAATTAATTAAACTGAGTATTTATATTTTCTATCTTAATACCATAATTATTTTTCATATCACTATCCTGAGTTAGTAGTATCTGTTAGTTTTTTTTTTAACTATTATGAATTCTAATAAACTAGATACAGTATCTGATACCTTTGTTTGAACTGAAAGTAAACAAGTAGTTTAACTTTATTTATTCTACTGCATAAGCAACAGGTTAATAAGTATGATACAAGGAAAATAAACATGTGACATGGCACAGATTACCATCCTGCATAATTTAAATTCGATAAAAAAAAGAATAAGATACTGTGTACAGCATAATCTATTTCCTATAAGAGTATTTATAAAGAAGATCATTCTACCTGTGTTGAGTTATTTCTATTTCTTTTTCTAATGTACTTACCTACATAATCCGGTTAACAAGAACATATAAGAACGGGTTATTGTTCTTTGCTGATAATAGTCTTCATACAGAAATAAGTTACGCTGATATAATAAAATGCATAATACATCTACTCATTTCATATTCCTATCATATCTTCATCTATTTTAAACACACTGCCTGTGCTAGAGTACGGTCTGGTTTGTTCCAGATGGGGAAAAACACAGGTAGGATTATTTCATCCAATTATAGATTCAATATTCAAATAACTAAAAGATTACAAGCTCTAACAGTTCACTACAAAACATGTAAATCATTCATTAATCATTCATTCTCAGATATAAACTTTTAACACAGTAAATAAATGACTGTAGAACTTGTTTAAAGCTAGATGACAACAGCGTTGGGAGGCCGTTCCTCCCTACCAACTCCTGGAGAGCACTCAAACAGCGTCTTCTCAGGACCCCAGAGCCTGTTCCTGGTCTCCTTGGCTGAGAACTGGTGGAGCAAGCAACAAAATACTAGTCCAATGACTCAGTACTAACTCTGCACTCAACAGCAAGATCCTTCAACTAAAAAGCTGCACTATATCACTTTCTACAGTTTACCCCTCAAACGCCTTCCACAAATTCCCTTCCCAATGAAATCCTTTGAAGTACATTCACCTGAATGATTCTCCTCCTCGAAAAATGAGCAGCCTCAGCTCTCTTCAATGGCATTTTTTATTAAGATTGTCTAGGTCTTTTTTTTGGTTAGTTGTCATTAATTGAGCCACCTGCTCTGATCCCACTTTCTTGGGGGATCATGACCCCAAATGTAGGGAGGTTTCCACCTGCAACATTGGAAGTGTTTGAGGATGTTGCCACTTGTCTATTTGCTCTCCACCCAGTCTCCTCCACCAACTTGACCAGTAACACTCTTTTTAACAGCTCTCCCAAGCTGTTGTCTCCACTTTTATTTATTTATAATTAAAATATTTAGAATTTCATTCAATATCCTTGACTCTACTGAGTCATCATTTACAACTTAGCATAAAATTTAACATAATGTCTTGGAATAAAATTATATAAGATAATATTATTTTGCAAAATTGGGGCATGTGACAGACAAAGGATAGTGCGTTTATCCACCTTACCTTCCATGGAAGTCAATTCGCTCTCGTCCACTTGTATGCATTTAGGAGTTCTCTTTCATTTTGATGCGATATTTCTTGTCATTTGAAATGTTGGAGTGACGTTTACATCCACTACATGATGACAACTTCGATTAGGAGATTGAACCACCTGGCATGGTTGTTGCGGAGTCACATTTGCATATTCAAGAACATAATGATTAAACACTTCACAAGATTGTTCGCTTAATAATGGACCAAGAATATCATCTCCCCTATAACCAGCTTCTTTTAACGTTTCATTATCTTCCTCAACCTCTACGTCAGGTATCTGTTGAGCAGGAATGGGAAGTATTTTCCCATCTAATGAATGTCGACGATTTCTTGAATCTTCCCTCTTATTTTCTTTTTTATTTTCAACTTCTTCCGGTGTAAGCACCTTCCTCGCTGACTTCCAACCTCTATTACATACATTGCCCATTTAAATCCACCCAAACTTGTACAAAACCTATGGATTTGTGTAAGAAATGAATAAATTACAGGTTGAACAGTTCTATGTGTGTGGTTTCAGAAGAATTTTGTCTTTTGCTACGGTAAAAATGGCCCACAACCCGCAACCCAACATTTTTTATAAAACAAATATCGCATATGCGATATAAGGCATGTATGTTTTATCACATATGTGATATAATGCATGTCCATTTTATTGCATATGCGATATGCATACACTGCTTTTTACTTAATGGACATTTTGTATTATGTGATCACTGAATCGCATATGTGATTTAGTGCATATCATATATTGAAACCTGATCACCTTATAATGGAACCCATACCCATGGTTAATACCTCGAGACCTATCCTCAATACACATAACCTCATAATGGAATCCATGACATTGCTCAAAGTCCCAAACCTTATAATGACACCCTTATCCCATTTAGACTCCATTTATAGGGATTTTCATAGTTTGGGACCTTGTGATTTGTCCATGAACCATAAAAATATCCTTTAATATGTAGAAGATTGGATTTATCCTTGGACCATGGTAGTGTCTTCATAACTATCTCTTGTCTGGAAATATTCATAATGGTTCCTATATGACCATGGTCAACGCCTCAAGAACAATCTTCAATGCATAAAATAGTCTAATGGCACATATATCCCATATTAAGGCTATATATCCCCTTTAAAGGGCATGTGTAGTACTTTAAGACTTGTTTCTGTTACACATTTGTCCCATTACGATGGTTAAGACCCTGAGACCCATCCTCAGTGCATAAAACCTCATAATGACACCCATATCCCACTAAATTCCAAATATTCCATCTATAAGGCATGTGTATTGATTTAGGGACTCATTGTCTTCTCTTCCATGACTATAGTCAATGTCTGGAGACCCATCCCTCCCATCCAAAACCCTATAATGGCACCCTTATCCCATTATAATACCATTTAGACTCCCAATATTCCATCCAGACGGTCTATGGGGTGGCTCATGGCCCAACTTTACATTGGTTAAGAGGGGAGGAGTCAAAGGAGGGAGAGGAAGGTGTAGAGGGAATAATGGGAGGGAGGGATGGGTATGGGACATATATGGGGGGATGAAGGGAGGAGAAATATAAGGGGAAGGGAGGGATGGGTAGGGGAGAGATATGCTGGAGGGAGGAAAAATATAAAGGGAAGGGATTGGTGGGAGGGAGGGCCCTGGGGTCTTAGACATTGTCAAGGGATGAAACCTCTACTTTAGGCCATAAATGAAGCTTCTAGGCATCTAGGACCACCAATAATACCTTAAACCACCATATGTTACCTCTTGAGGTCATTCTTAACTTTGTGTGTGGGCATTGACACCATTAGGTTGTTTTAATCACTAAGGATGGGTTTAGAGACCCTTAACATGGTTGAGTGATCAGGAAACCCGGGTCGTAGACACTAAAGGAAGCTTCTAGGGATCCACAGGAATGAATAATGTATCAATCCACCACGCATGACCTCTCTAGGGGGTCTTTGGCCTTATATTAGGGATATGCGAGAAATTGGGATTTTTTTTACAGTAGTTATGGGTCTCAGGGCCATATGCATGGAAATGGGAGGAAACCCAAGACTTGGGCCATAAATGAATCCCTCAGTCATTGAAGGTCAATAAGGACACTTCAAACTACCATGGAGGACCTATTGATGGTATCCCTGCCCAAAAAATGGGGATAATCATGCCATCGAGAGGTTTTAAATAGTAGACATGGGTCTCAAGGCCTTACACATGGTTGATGGAGTAAACCCAATCCTTAGTCCATAAAGGAATATTATATCCATCCAAGGCCTAAAATGATACCTCAAATCACCTCACATGACTTACAAGCACTGGGTATGGGTCGTGTGGCCTTCGACATTGTTGGGGGAGTAAACTTTGGGATTGGACTCTAAAAAAAGCTTCTAGGATTCCATGATCATGAAAAACACCTCAAATGACCGGGCATGACCTCTTGAAGTCACCCTTTCCTTCAAGTGGTGACATGGATTCCATTAGAAGGTTTTGGATAGTAGATATGATCCATGGGTCTTGGACATTGTTAAGGTAAGAAACTTAGGACTTGTACCATAAAGAAAAATTCCCATAATATAGTTTTAAGAATGAAATTTGATCCACCATACCTGACCTCATGAGCATATCCCTAGCCTCCATGTGGGGTAATTAGAAATAATAGGATGTTTTGAGCACTACGTATGGATGCCAAGGTCTCGGACATAGTTGTGGGAGAAACCTTAAGCCATAGGCCCTAAATGAATGTTATAGGAATCTTGACCCAAGAATGATGCCTTGAACAAAAAAAAACACGTCTTAAGAATATGTTTGGCCTCCAAGTGGGAATATTAGTATGATTATGAGTTCTCGAGCACAATGTATACATCGTGGAGCCTCAACATAGTCGAGAGATGACACCTTGGCCTTAGGCCCTAAAAGACTCTTTTGTGTGTCCACGACCAAAAATAATTCTTCAAAACAACATAAATGATCTCTCAATCCTTATCCTCATAGTGGATGTGTTGGTACCATTAGGAATATTTTAGAGCTAGATACGAGTTTCGAGCCTTAGAGAAAGTTTAGGCAATAAAACTTAATCATTAAGTCTAAAAAGAAGCTTCTATGTCTTAAGTGTCATGAACAAGCGCCATGGACAAGTGCCTTGAACTTCCAATAATCTGACCTCATTATCCACAAACATTCACAAATTTTAGGCTAAGCATCGTCCTTTTGCCACATTAAACAGCTTTGGAGGGGCCAATAATTACCATGAACTTTTCTTTTAGATGGGGTTTCTCCCAAAGCCTATCCACTAACTTGGTAAACTCTTTTTTACTCTCATACCAAGCTACTAAAGCTAAAATGCATATGCGTTATAGCACACATATGCGATATGAATAATGCTAAAACGCATATGTGCTTTTTTTAAATTAAAAAACTTGACAAGAACAAGGCTTCGCATTATGTTTAGAAATAGCTTCGTACTACCGAACCTATTGGCCAGGACAAATAAACCAGGGTTATTGCCTGTATTTTAGAACTCTATCAATATGCTCAGTTTCAATGACGTGTTTTTCCATGACAAACACAATATTTTTTTATGAAAATATAGAATATTTTAAAGTATGATCTTACGATTCTGAATACGTAATTTTTTCCTTAAATTGTATGTTTATTTATTTATTATTATTTTTCTAAATGACACACGTCAATTTTCGAAAATACATACATCGATTGTTTTTTATATAACTTTTGATTGCCTTCGCCATTACCCAAGAAAACTATATGGTGCACTAGAAGAGAGCAAGCTCTACAATGTTATATATAGAAATCAAGGATTTCATGCACAAAACATTTTCATTTCAATCTTTTCTGACTTCAATAATTAATAATAATGATGATAATAATTCATGAAAAATTATGAATAAATAGTGTTGCACTAAGCCCATATGTCCTTTATATGTCTGCAAGATTTTATCCAAAATTGACATCATTTACCTCATATAGTGTTGCACCCACACAAACATATATGTTATGATGTGCTGAAATTTTGAAAACCCAATTTAACATAAACTAATTGTATAATCATTTACACACTTTTTTTCTACATAAATGTTATCTATTATGAAAGCTGATTCAATTACCTATCTTTTGTCTTTTTACTTCATCTTCAAATACAATAGGGAAGTACCCCTAATTGTCACCTAAAGTCAGAGGTTCCAAGCTTTTTCAGTATTATGTGGCATCTAAAGTGTCTTTAAAGGAGTCCATGATTGTGCATCAACCCATCATCAATGGAGTTAAGCTCATAGTTGTATCTATTAATCGAATAGTTGTATCTAATAATAAAATAATTGAATTTGAAGTTTAATTTTTCCAACTAATAGTTGTATGTAATAGTTAATTTAAAAGTTAATATATGGAAATTGCAGTTCAATTAAAAGTCATGATTAGAGTTGACATTAAGCTAATAGTTGTATCTAATAAATGAATAGTTGAAGTTGAATTTTAAGTTTTCCAACTATCACGAACTGTACCTATCATATGTTAACTAAACTATTTTTATTTTTTTAATTGTTAATTATGAATTTTGGACGACACCCATAGAATCAATCTGGACAATACACTTGTCTCATTATCATTCGTAAATGAAAAAACATAAATGGAAATCCACCCCAAAATTCTAAGATATATACATCTATACGTTTAATTAGATAGATGCCCAAATACCAGATGGAGGAGTTTATTACACGTTCGGACGATTTTATTAAGAGCTCGAGTGTTACACGAGTGCACATTAGCTAGACTCCTAGATGCCAAATGTGCTTCGATTAAGCCTTAAACGATTAGAGTTGAAGTTAAGCTAATAGTTGTTGAATCATTGGAGTTAAGTTAATATTTGTATCTAATAGTTAATATAATAGTTATCCAATATAATAGTGATTAGAGTTGAATTTAAGCTAATAGTTTAGTGAGCTATAAGTCTGAATGTAAAACACATCAACCTATCTCCTAACCTCCTTTAAAAAGAATGGAAATCCTAATTATATCTATATGGGAAACCTAAACATGTAATACGAACTATATATTAGCTAGATGCCCAACTACGAGATGTATGAGTTTATTAGGAGTTTGGAAGAGTTTATTAGGAGTTTGAACGATTTTATTAGGATTTTGACTCTTACATGATTGCACATTAGCTAGACTGCTAGATGCAAAATGTTGTTGGGATAAGCCTTAAGTGATTAGAGTTGAAGTAAAGCTAATAGTTGTAGAATCATTGGAGTTAAGCTACTAGTTGTCTCTAATAGTTAAGCTAATAGTTATCCAATATAACTGTGCTTAGAGTTGAAGTTAAGCTAATAGTTCTAGAATCATTGGAGATAAGCTAATAGTTGTATCTAATAATCGATGGAGTTAAGCTCATAGTTGTATCTAATAATCGAATAGTTTAAGATTAATTTTAATTTTTACAACTATAACTAACTGTACTTGTCACATGTTAATTAAGCTATTTTTTTTTATTTTTTTGAAAATATTAATTATTAATTTTGGATGACGCCCATAGAATCAATATGGACAGTACACTTGTCTCATTCTCATTTAATTTTGGATGACACCCATACAATCAATCTAGACAGTACACTCGTCTCATTCTCGTCCATAGTTGAAAAGGCATAGATGGTAGTCCACCCCAAAATTCTAAGATATATACACCTATCGGCGAAAAATGTAATAACAAACTGCAAGTATGTTTGAGAACTTTGATAGGGTACCGCCAAAACATAACTATCAATACTCATTGAAACGTAGCATACCTAGAAGATGACACCATGAGAAGGTATTATTCCAGGTGAGGCAAGTAGACGATATGTATAATAGTTAAGGTTTGTACTTTTATTTTCATTATACATTGTTTATTCCATGCATTTAATTCAACAAAGTGCGCCTCCATCTATAAGGTGCATTGCAAAATTATTTGAAAAAAATAACAATAAGGTTGGCATCCATCATCAATGAGATGGAAGTGCTCTTTTCAAAACATTATCATCGTTGGAACTTGGGGTGATGGCAGGAACCCTAGTTTTTCGACATTATACCGATAAGACTAATTGGTTCTTGTGTTTTGTTTCCTTGCTCGTTTTAGGTTTGATGCTCTTTGTCAATATTTGTGCGTTCACATGGATATGAGGTGCATTCCTTTCGGAGTCTTTTCGGCGGTTTTTTTGGACATAGTGGCAAGGTTTTTGTGGTTCGAGGGTTTCTAGGCCGCTGGTAGGAGTGTGTTTTTGCCGTGCCCTTCTGACTGGAGTCTACTCTGTTTTATTGACAGACCTAGTACAACCCAGTATAAAAAGTGGGAATTTTACTCAGTCGTGGTTTGGTGGGTGTGTTTGTCTTGTCATTTTTTATGTTGGTTGACTGTTTCTTCTCCGAGTGGTTTCTGGTCTCCGGGGTAGTTTAGGTTTTGTTTTCTCTGTATGTGGGTTGGTGTCAGTGGGGGGGTTCATATGAACCCTTGGGAAAAGGTTACCTTTTTTAAATCTATGCCTTCTAGATCAGACATGAGTGCTCAGGGGGTGTAGCTTTTCGGCCATCTGTCGAAGGTTGGCGATCCCTCGTAATCGCATCCCCGGGCGGGATTTGTTTTGTGGGTGGATAAGAGCCTTATGGTTTCAGATTCTTGACATGTTCCTCGTCTTTGTTTTGAAAAGGTTAAGGGTGTTCGTCCAGTGTGCATAATTGGAAATGACGTGACGATGGACATGGTGGAGTCCATTTTCGGGAGGGCCTTGATCAGAAAGTTTGAATATATCAAACTTAGTCGGGCTGACAATCTAAGTTTGAATATATCATTAGGTCGATTCCTTAGGTTATTCTTCTAGATAAAGGGTGGATCATTTTTCAGTTGGTATATGAAGAGGATAGACAGGTTATCGAAAGCTAATTCTGGGTCATAGGCCAAGGTTATCTGTCCATGGGTCATTGGCACGTCGATTTTGACCTACGTCATGAGAAGCTGGTTAAGAGGCATTTGTGGGTGATCTTTCTCGATTTTCTTGTCCATTGCTTAAATGTGAAAGGTTTTATGGGGATTGAGAATGCTCTTAGGACAAGAACAGTTGCTGGGTTTCGAACATGTCTCTCCTAGGGTTTTGGTGAAGATGGATGTGGTTGAGAGTTTACCAGCGGAAATTGAATTTCTTTGGGAAGGCAATTCTTTTATTCAATGTTTGGACTACTGGCGCATTCCTTTCAGCTGTCACCAATGCCATGCCACAGGCCATTCGAAGGAAAGGAGTCCAAGGGTCGTATTGAATTTTGTTGAGCAACCGGATAATTCTGAGGTGGTCTTATGTATGGAACACGATCTAAATTTTCCTCTTCCTCTAGACAAGGATTCAACCCTCTCCCTTGTGGGTAAGTTTGCGTAGGTTGTCCCTCTTCTTCTAAATTTTATTTCCACAGTTGATATCCTCGATTCCTTGGTTGTATTAGATAAGGGTGGGGGTGTGGAATATTGTTCTCCTATCTCTAGAGATCGGGTGGTCCGAGGTGAGGGTTCCTTTGACACCGACCCTGTTTTTAGCAATAACACGGTGTATGAACCCTCTCCTGAGCTTCGGTTGGTCCACTTAGTCATTGACCCCTTAATTTTTCGTATGGAGTATGCATGTAATCCCATCCTTACTCCAGTAGGTTTTTCTAAGACTCCTCCTTTTACTGATCAAGACTTTCCTCCTTTATGTCCTTTGGATATTTCACTATCATCCTCACCTCTTACTGATGCTTCTCTGGATAAAGGCTCATTGGTAATATCTTTTGATATTATTTCTCCATCTAGCGCTGCCTATTTAGATTTTCTCGGTGAAGGAGAGTGTGAGCCCTAACATTTTCCCTATCTCATCGATACTGGATGTGAATGGTTCTTTCCTCAAGCATCGGCAACCAAAGAAGGGGAGGGAGAGCTGTAAAATTGTGAAGGATAGTATTCGGGCTTCCTCGGGTGTTAATCATTGGGTCGTTCCTCTTTCTGCGAGGGGTCTTTCCCCATCCTCTAGTTCTGGTCCTCTTCCCTCTCCTCGGGCTCTTAGACATTTGACCCTTGTCGATGTTACTAAATGATTTTCACATCCTTCAATGTGAGAGGGATCTTCAGTGGACCCAAAAGATCTACACTTAAGAGACTTATTGATTTTTATCATGCGGACATTGTGTTGTTACAAGAAATGATGAGCTCAGCCCATAGTTCCTGTGATTTATTTTTGCAATTAAAGTCGGGCTGGAGGGTTAGTGCCTTGGATGTTGATGGTCTATCTGGTGATATTTTGGTGGCTTGGAATCCTTCGATGGATGAACTGAAAACCTTTTCAACTTGTGCAGGTATTCTGCTCTCTAGGAACCTAAAGAGTCTCGAGGTTCCAATTAACATTATGAATGTTTATGGACCCTTTAGTGCCAGAAAACTATTTTGGGACCGTCTTCGTGACTTGGGTTTACTGCAGAATCCCAATTTGATCCTGGTTGGGGACCTTAACCTACTATGTCTCTGAGCGAGGTATGGGGGGTTGTTCACTCAATGGACCGTCTTTCAGAGTATTTTACTAGTCTTTTTTATGAGGTTCATTTGCCTAATATTACCCCTGCGGTTCTGGTCCCAACTTCTAAGTGCCTGGATCATTTTCTCATGTCTGATAGTCTTTGTGAACTTCTTGGAAAATACAGATCATGGTCTTTTGCATATGGGTTGTCAGATCACCGAGAAATGCTTCTTCAACTAGAGTTTGACAACTCTTTCTATTATTATCCATTTAAATTTAATCCTACTTGGCTGACGGATGAGGATTTTAACCAGTTGATACAGGAGTAATGGGCCTCTTTCTCTTCAGTGGCCCCTTGTCACCTTATCTCGATGAATCACCTAATGTAGATTCTAGACAAACTAAAATCAAAGGTTATCGGTTGGGAAGGAAATAGGAAAAGGATATTAACAGTTATTTGGGAGAAATCAAGGAAGACATTCATCATTTATCAGGGGATGTTGATGAGTTTTTTTTTCTCAATGGAGAGGAAGCGGGATTTGTTTAACCTGGAATATTCATGTTAAAAATTAGTGCTTCAGAAAGAAGAAACTCTTCCTCAGAAGTGCAGGGCTATCTGGATTAATGGGAGTGATGATATTACAAAAATATTTCATAATTTTTCTAAGAAGGGGTGTCTTACTAATGCGGTTTGGGAGGCCATTGGTGTGGGTGGTGAAGTGGTCTATGATAATAGATCAATTTAGTTGGTGACAAGGTCACATTTTCTAAACCTTTACTCTTCCCAGGATTACTTGTGCATTTCTAATCAACTTCATGTTATCAGGCATTTTCCTTGTTTTCTTTATCAGGCAAATTGCGACCATATTAGGGGTGCTATATCTGAATATGAGGTTCTTGATACGTTCAAAGAATTTAAGAAAGACAAAAGCTCGGGTCCATATGGGTGGATGGTGGAATTATTCCTCCATTTTATCGATTTGTTGGGAAGTAACGTGGTTGAGGCTGTAGATGATACTCATCGTTCTTGTGTAATCCCAAAGGGGTTAAATTCTATGTATATCACTCTCATCCCTAAGGCGAATAAGTCGAATAGGTTTAATGATTATAGGCCTATTTCTTCGTGTAACCTTCTGTATAAAGTGGTGATGAAGATTATTGCAGAAAGATTGAAACGAGTTTTGGAACGGGCGATGTCTACTGAACAATTTGGTTTCTTACCTGATCGACAAATCTTGGATGTGGTCGGGCTTGTTAAGGAAATTCTGCATTCGATTAAGATGAAAAAACTCATTTTTTTCATTCTTAAGTTGGATTTAGAAAAGGTGTACGATAATTTTGACTGATCTTTCCTTCGACTTATCCTTTTTCAAGTTGGTCTTTCACTTGACATTACTAATTAGATTATGTCTTGTGTCTCCTCGGCTAGTTTTTCCATTTTGGTTAATGGTTCTCCGTCTCCTTCCTTTAAAAGTGCATGTGGGATCAGACAAGGTTGTCCTTTATTGCCTTATATTTTTATTTTAACTATTGAAGGGCTTAGTCGTCCTTTTCTAAAGGCTAAGGAGGATGGGAGGATTAAGGGGGTTAAGGTTACCAGTGGTCATTTCCTGAGTCATATTTTATTCGTGGATGATGTTTTAATATTTGGTGATGGTTCATTTTCTGAGTGGAATTATATAAAGGATTTGTTAAATACCTTTTGTTTGGCTTTGGGATTGTTTATTAGCTTACACAAGTCTTCCTTCAGTCATAACTACAATGAGGAGTCTCTTTTGGATTAGATTGCTAGCCTTTTTGCTTTCAAGTTGTCTCATATTGATGATGTATTGA
This sequence comes from Pseudotsuga menziesii, assembly GCA_001517045.1. Taxonomy (NCBI): domain Eukaryota; kingdom Viridiplantae; phylum Streptophyta; class Pinopsida; order Pinales; family Pinaceae; genus Pseudotsuga; species Pseudotsuga menziesii. Next base: position 30,255 of record LPNX010726492.1, read on the forward strand.
AGTATCTGGGATACTTTCTAAAACCTAAATGTTATAAGAAGAAGGATTGGCATTGCCTTGTTGTGAAAAATCAAAGGAAATTGGAAGGATGGGAATCCCGACGGTTATCTCTTGGGGGCGATTAATGCTTATTAACTTTGTTCTTCAGTGCGTCCGAGTCTTTTGGTTTTCTTTGCTCCATATTCCGTAAAGAGTGACTATTATTATTCGGAGACTTATTTTTGGTTTTCTCTGGTGAGGTAAACAGCAGGAAGCAAGTTTCATTTGACTGTGTGGGAGAGTCTCTCCAATCCCAAAGAGATAGGGGGTTGGGGGATTAAACATTTGAGTCTATTTAATAAGTCTTTCTGTGCCAAAAGTCTCTAGCGGGCCCTTACTACTAAAGGTCTGCGGGGGAGAATATTTAGATGCAAGTATTTGCAGAGGCTCCCTGTAGCATATTGATTGAGATATGGTTGGACTTAGGCTACGAATGGATCTGCAATTTGGTGAACCCTGCTGTGGACAATGTCGATTATTGTTTCTAATATTTGTTAGCAGGTGAGTAGAGGCAACCAAATATTTGTGTGTATTGATCCGATTGTAGGGATGGGGGAATATTTTTCACTTTCTTGTCTCTTGATTTGTCATATGCAAGAAAGAAACATTTTTTCTCTCAATCATATTTTTTCGGTGGCAGTGGCTATCCTCGCAGGATCTCAATCTCTGTGGGGAGATGGCTCTAGAATGGGATGCTTTTGTTAATGGTATTATCTTTGTAGGTATTTATTTGTCAGATGATAGTGATCAACATGTCTGGGATTTTAATAAGAAGTATGGTTGTGTAACGACGAATTTGGCCTATAGCTATCTTATAAAGACTCATTTGAATCTTGGGAATTCCTGGTGGCCTTCAAGATTGTGGAATGCTAAGATGCCCCTAAAAATAAAGTGTTTTGGATGGTTGTGCCTCCATCATAAGATATTGACCTGGGATGCTCTTCAGAAACGAGGAATGCAGGGTCTGGGAAGATGTTGTTTGTGTTGCAATTCCTTTGAAATAGTGGAACATTTGTTTGGTGAGTGTGTTTTCTTCCAAGCTGTCTGGGAGAAATTCTGTGAGAACTTGCATTTGAGAGTCAGCTGGGATAAGCCGAGTCTAAAATAAAACCTCATGTTTTGGAAAAAGACCACCACATACTCATTGGACTTTGCTTTGGCCATTTTCTGGGTGGTGTGGATAGCCCAAAATTTCATCCTATTTCAGTAAGGGAGTGTTGAGTTGGTATTAACAAGCCTGAAGGATTTATCTTCTTTGCATACTTATGGTCATTTTCAAACCAAGGGAAGATCTCAAAGTATCAAAATTCCCAACATAGCTCACCAAAATATTGTTAGCTTCTTTCATGGTGCAGACCAGGTTGGTATTTGTGGTGCTAGGATGGTGATAAAGCTTCAAATTGAACTTACTTACAGGTTACGGATGGGGATTGGCAGAGGCACAAATACAAAGGCTAAACTATTATCCCTTTGGGGCTTGCTATGGTTTTCCTATGAGAAAGAGTTTCATTCACTTACAATCTTGGGTGATTCGAAATTTATTGTAGATTGGGAAAATAATACTCATCTCTTGCATACCATTGAGTTGTCTCACTAGATTCGATGGTTCAAGGATCTCATTGGCCTCTTTCAGCAGATTTCCTTCAGCCATATTTACAGGGAGTTCAATGGATCAGATTGCTAGCCTTTTTTCTTTCAAGTTGTCTCATATTGATGATGGATTGAAGTATCTAGGATGCTTTCTAAAACCTAAATGTTATAATAAGAAGGATTGGCATTGCCTTGTTGTGAAAATTCAAAGGAAATTGGATGGATGGGAATCCTGATGGTTATCTCTTAGGTGGTGATTAATGCTTATTACCTTTGTTCTTCAATGTGTCCCAATCTTTTGGTTTCCTTTGCTCCATATTCCGTAAAGAGTGACTATTATTATTCGAAGACTTATTTTTGGTTTTCTCTGGTGGGGTAAACAGCAGGAAGAAAAGTTTCATTTGACTGTGTGGGAGAGTCTCTCCAATCCCAAAGAGATAGGGGGTTGGGGGATTAAACATTTGAGTCTATTTAATAATTATTTATGTGCCAAAAGTCTCTAGCGGGCCCTTACTACTGAAGGTCTGTGGGGGAGGATTATTCGATGCAAGTATCTACAGAGGCTCCCTGTAGCATATTGATTGAAATATGGTCGGACCCAGGCTGCGAATGGGTCTGCGATTTGGCGAACCCTGCTGTGGACAATGTCGATTATTGTTTCTAATCTTTGTTGGAAGGTGAGTAGAGGCAACCAAATCTTTGTGGGTATTGATCCGATTGTAGGGATGGGGGAATATTTCTCACTTTCTTATCGCTTGATTTGTCATATGCAAGAAAGAAACATTTTTGCTCTCAATCATATTTTTTCGGTGGAAGTGGCTTTGAGGCCCCAATGGCTATCCCCATGGGATCTCAATCTCTGTGGGGAGATGGCTCTGGAATGGGATGCTTTTGTTAATGGTATTATCTTTGCAGGTATTTATTTGTCAGATGATAGTGATCAACTTGTCTGGGATTTTAATAAGAAGTATGGTTGTGTAACGATGAATTTGGCCTATAGCTATCTTATAAAGACTTATTTGAATCCTGGGAATTCCTGGTGGACTTCAAGATTGTGGAATGGTAAGATGCCCCTAAAAATAAAGTGTTTTGGATGGTTGTGCCTCCATCATAAGATATTGACCTGGGATGCTCTTCAGAAACCGGTAATGCAGGGTCTGGGAAGATGTTGTTTGTGTTGCAATGCCTTTGAAACAGTGGAACATTTGTTTGGTGGGTGTGTTTTATTTCAAGCTATCTGGGAGAATTTCTGTGAGAACTTGCATTTGAGAGTCAGCTAGGATAAGCCGAGTCTGAAAGAAAACCTCATGTTTTGGAAAAATACCACCACATACTCGTTGGACTTTACTCTGGCCATTTTGTGGGTGGTGTGGAGAGCCCGAATTTTCGTCCTATTTCAGCAAGGGAGTCTTGAGCTGGTATTGACAAGCCTGAAGGATTTAGCTTCTTTGCATACTTATGGTTATTTTCAAACCAAGGTAAGAGATCGAAGTATCAAATTTCCCAACATAGCTCACCAAAATATTGTTGGCTTCTTTCATGGTGCAGATCAGGGTGGTATTTGTGGTGCTGTGATGCTGATAAAGCTTCAACTTGAATTTACTTACAGGTTACGGATGGAGATTAGCAGAGGCACAAATACAAAGGCTAAACTATTATCCCTTTGGGGCTTGCTATGGTTTTCCTATGAGAAAGAGTTCCATTCACTTACGATCTTGGGTGATTTGAAAGTTATTGTAGACTGGGAAAATAATACTCATCTCTTGCATACCATTGAGTTGTCTCACTAGATTCGACAAGTCAAGGATCTCATTGGCCTCTTTCAACATATTTCCTTCATCCATATTTACAAGGAGTTCAATATGGTGGTTGATCGACTTTCCCAACAGGCGATTGGAGCAGGGAGTGGGCATATAGAACGGGAACTCTTTCATGGGGATTTAAGATTAGAATTTGGTCTCTTAATCTTTTTGTAGCTTTATTCATGTGTAATAATGTTACCATTTTGTATGTATATTTGACGATCTTGAGTTGGATGACCTTGAAATGGTCTTTTTTGTATTGTTAGCATAATTAGAAGGGGACTATGCTCGACCTATGTATGGAATTTGGATCTATGAAGATCGGATTCCTATATGGACTTATATGCGATATATTGGGGAGGTTGTTTTGGACTTGTATCTATGACACAAGTTTTTTAATTTATAGAGTTGTCTTTTATGTGTGAAAAAAAATCATTTTGTAAAAGTAGGTTTATAAAAAAATTTAAAAAATAGTCTTTATTTTACTATTTTGTAAATAGTTAGAAATGAAAAGTGTGTAAGAGAGATTTATCAGGGAAGACTGTGGAGTAGACATATTTTTTTAAGAGTTGAATTTTGAAGGGATCATCATAGGTCACATACAATTCTACATTTGAGAAATTTAAGGTGTGTAACTATTTTATTGATTCCTATCAGTATTGCGGTGCATTTTCAAGAAAATGGAAGGGCTTCAAAGTTACCTTAAATACTACAAATGCTAGTTTCCTTGTTGCTTCTCTTATGTTTATGTTACTACAAACTTGGGGTTTATTCTCTCTACTATTTCATAGTGATATTTTGTTAAGCAATTAATATTTATTGGTTGTGTATTTGTATATGGGGCTTTAAGTATTTGTTGGATTGAGGCCACTCATTGCATTGGATACCAAGTGTTGTCGTTGTCATTTTTTTTCTAGTTCAAGGTGTGCACTATATAATAACAATGCAAAAGTGCATTTCTTATTTGTCCATTGGATGTAGCTTGGGTGGTTGGGAGGAATGATTGTTTCCCTCACCACCCAGGTTCAATTCTCGTAAGTGACATGATGCTCTTGTCATCCCATATGTAATGCTTGATATTATGTATTTATGTCCATACCTTGATTCTTTAAGGCTAATAGAAATGGGCTATTAACTTGAATCAATGGATCAATAAATATAACAGAATATATACCCCTCAACCCTGGCAAGTCCCAAAAAAATATGACAGAATATATACCCCTCAACCTTTGGCAAGGGAAATAAAGCATGTTTCTTGAGGCAACTTCCTAAAAATAAAGGAGATGGAATGTGAAGTATAAACTTAGGATATTAGGACTAATAGCAGGCCATGCCAACATTTTGAATTTTAGCATATTAGGTATTTGGAGCTTTTCTTGGCCCACTAGGTGAGAAAATAAATATGGTCAAAGGATGGGAGAATTTAAAATGTGCGAGGGAGGTAGAAATACTTTTAACTTTATAGCAAATATTTTTCTGAGAAAAGATATATAAATAAATAAAACTATTCCACTCCGCCGCCGGTTTCAATTTAAACTTCAGATTTGTATTAACACATCATGCTTTCATTTGGCAATATTGTTCCATTTCTGTAACCCTTTACCATCCCATCCAAACAAAAATGCTAGTGTGATTTTTGTAATCATTTCTTGACCCGTAAAATAAAATTGCACATAAGTTTTGGCCCCTAAAATAAAATTGCACATAAGTTTTCTTCAGTATATCTTTTTCTGATATTTATTATTAATACATATCTGTATTTTAGAATTTCAACATTTCCTTGTAATTTCTTCTCTGCAAAGCATTTGAAAATTCAAGCTTGTTAAATGAGTTTTTTGCAGAGAAAATTGTATATATGCAGCTTTTTCAATTACAAAAATCCTCGGATTGAACGCATCGCCAGGATTAATTGCTACTAATTCAGAGAGTCCTTTGGGTCGGAGTCAAGGAGAAAGGAAACATCACCTCATAGATGGAAGAACATTGCTTTGATCAAAGGAGGAGAAATCCCTGACACCATACGCTTGACTTAGCAAAGAATGCTATGGAAGCAAAGTTATTATGAAGATTCTTGAACCCCACAAAATCTCTCTGGAGAAGGGTCTTTATATGTAATATTAAAAAAAATGAAACCCAAATTCTCACAATCAGAAGAATTTATTTCATCAAAGGGTCCAGTATTTGGACGGTATTGTAAGGAGCCAATAAATTATTCTATAGCATATCTCTAGGAGAGTCAGAAATGGAAGAACAAACAGATTTTGAGACACATGGAATGGGCACAATCCTCTCTCCGATTTAAATAAACTCGAAGAAATCAAAGAGTCCCATCCCAATGAGCTTTATGTCAAGTGGAAAAAATCAGTCCGAGAGGAACCATTTGGGTCATATTCGATCCTTTCCACAATGCCCATAGGCGAAGTGCTTCATTTCGAATAAATTCATTCATGATTAATGCTACTAACCCACTATTGTTGTTACAGCTACTGCTGGTGCAGAACGGAGAGCTAATGAAATTCATTCATGATTAATGCTACTAACCCACTATTGTTGTTACAGCTACTGCTGGTGCAGAACGGAGAGCTGGACGGAGAGTTGGACACAATCCAATGGTTCTGTTCAACGATTTGTTTGTTCTTCAGCGAACTCGGCAAAATTTTCACATCATTACTCATCCATGAAACATCATTTTCCGCAGGTGAATTCATCCAACAATCTTTAATCTCTGTCAAGATTGTGTTGCTTCTCTCCATGTGATACACGTCGGACAGTTGACTGAACACAATCGTCAATCTAGGCTAAAGCTTGAACATAAAGAAGGCTTCTACCTGTTGATTCAGTGGATAACCCCGCTACAGATGATCTAGATTTTGTGCCCAGTAACCTAATAAAATAAGCAAGGTGAGCATAGGTAGAAGCCATTGATTTAGCAACATAATAGGCAGAGACACCACCAAATATGGAGGTGGAAAGAGACCAAGTTGCCCGTGAACCATAATCATATGCAATTTGAGTTTTTCCCCAAGCAAGCAAAAGCATAAGAAGCGATTGAAGTTTGTCCGGTTCCACATCCGCTTGCATCCTTCCTTGTTCGAGAACCATTATCCTAGTCCTATAGATGTAGGAGTCAGTAATTTGTTGGTCATTATTTGATCCCAGTAGGATTTGTTACTGCTTATGATGTTATAATATTTGTGCATGTTTATATAAGTTATGCTCCAGAATATGAGAGAAAGTCCATTGTTGGTTGATCACCATGTCCACGAGGCATATAAGCACCAATACGTTAACCGAACACAAAGCAACCAGAGAAATGAATTAAATACCCATTTGAAATGGACATGTATGTTCAGAAGACAACAAGTTGAGCTTGCATGCATGGTCATGTGTAGATAGATTGCTACTTACAGATGGTCATGTGTAGATAGCTTGCATGATTACACATTGTTGCACGGTAGATTGCTACTTACAGATAGAAAGTGAGAAACAGCAGTGTTGTAACAAATGTCAATGCATTGGATGCAGAGCTAGATGTCAGAGTGAACAAGTTTGTTTGGGATTTCACATGTTGTCACAGATTAGGGTAAATAAAACATTTTTTCGATAATAAGAAGATGATGGCCCATAACATTGGATACGGTTTAATTTAAGGACTAAACAATTTATAGCATTGATGATATCACCTCTCCACTAGGTCTTGGGGCACAGGAACCAAGGGCAACATCACCTACACCAGACCAATGGTAGCCTAAAAAAATACAATTAAAAAGTAAACTTAAATAAAAATTGCATTGAATATTGAAAAACCTTAATCTAAAATTTCATAATTTTTTAAATTGCTCCCGGTTAATATACCCCGAGCGATTCATATATATCCCCTTGTCAGGGACATAATAATAGAGGGATTATTTATTTAATAAATTAAGAAAGGAAGAAAAAATCATATTAAAAGGAGGGGGAGAAGAAGGTATTAATGAGAGAATTAGAAAGAGAATTATTAATGAGATTGAATGGTAATTGTTAGGAATAAGTATATAATACTATAATAGAATTTAATGATAAGAGAAGATGTATAATAATGATGGAAAGTTTTACTAAAAGTAGCCTTAAATGGACAAAAAAAAATATGGTTGAGTGGATGTTTTTTTTCACACAAAAAACAAAACTATAATATATATTGATAGTATATGTAAAATTAAGCAAAGTAAATATTATGGAAAACTTCTAAGTTCACCAAAAATAGTCATCAGCAAGATGACGTGTAGTCTAGAGGAGCATACAATATAAGCAAAAGATGACCGAGAAAAAACAATATACCAGCAAGTGCCAAAGAGGCCAAAAAATCTAATGGTGAACAAGAACATGCCCAAATCAAGAAGCTATATCATAAAATCTTAAGCCTGCCCTCAGAAATAAGAGAACCATCCTCCCAAAATTCATAGAAGATATAAACCTCCTCAAACAGCAAAGCTTTCTTGGAAAGAGAATCTGCCAAGTGATTTTATTTATGGTATATATGTAAAAAATAAATATCCTTGAACTTGTCAATCAACAACCTAGTATGCTTCATCCATGGTGACAGCTAGAGAATGCTGACATTATTTTTTATTTATTTCCCAATCCACAAAAACTTTGTAATCCCCAGATACATGGATTCCATCTAAGTTGATACTATTTGAGAGGAAGAGGATCACCCATAATTCCAACAATTCATGGATTCCATTTAAGTTGATACTATTTGAGAGGAAGAGGATCACCCATAATTCCAACAATTCACCTTTTGAATTAGTACCTGAACAACAGGACATCAAAATCTTGTACATTTTTACTAATTCATCCAAAGAGCGACCCCAAATCCATAGAAAGAGGAATCCTATTGTGAATATCCATCAAAAAAAAACCCAAGTATTTTATCATTTGACAATGGGAGGTCTGGATGTGTCACCTGTAGAGTATTATGTCCTGGGACTTTGTTAGAAGAGAGCGCTTAGAATGTTACTAATCCCTTTGACCCGATATAATTAATATCAATTTTGGAGTTTTCCAAAGAAAAAAAATTGGTCCTTCCTTTCCAAATTGCCCAGCATATAAAGCTAGGAAGAGCAAGCCAATTTTGACCTCGAACCATCCAGTTGTGAAAACACTCAGCTATTGTACTGCTAACCCACTTGACAGAGCAATCATTGTAGATAGAAACATACTGCCAAATCGATCTGGTGACTTGACAGAGCAATCACTGTAGATAGAAACATACTGCCAAACCGATCTGGTGAATTGACATGAGACGGATAAATGGAAGATTATTTCTTCACTACATTCATAGAGAACGCAGATGTTAGGGCTGCACATACATTTTTTTATGAGGTTAGCCTAAGTGTGAATGCGGTTTGCCAACACTAACAAGGAGAAAAGGGTGAATTTGTATGGCATGTTCCACTTCCAAATTGCTATGATTCCACCATTCCAAAGAAACTGCAATATCTTTCGTCAATGCTTGATAGGCAAGTTTGGCAGCAAGAACTCCATGTTGGTTGTTATAAGACCATTTAAGAACATCATCACTCGCATCAAGATGGATATATCCTTTTTGGAGACTTTGTATATAATCAGCCCATTAAAGAGTCCTTTTGTTGTTTAAACCCAATTGTGTTTTGTGATCCAACCATAAAGATCTCATTTTTCAGAGCATTACAACCTGGTTCAAGTGATAATATCCATTGGAATGTAGGATAAAAACCAGGTGACTAGAAAGGATGTAAGAAGTAGGGCCTCTGATGATCGGATCCTCCCCTATGCAAATGGATTTCCCATTCCAAGGGGACCATTCCATCCAATCTTCCAAAACATTGAAAGCGTAAATCGGGTCAGACATGAAGTTTGAAAATCCTTTCACGGGTTTGTGGGCGCATTGGATCCATTGGAAAATGGAAATTTTCTTTCTCCACAGTCTTCTTCCAAATATTGCAAGCCATAGACTTCTTGCTATTAGAGCTTTACAGAACAAAAAGGATTTTTTTAACCCCCAGCCACCCTTTTCTTTTGGTCATGCTAGAACCTCCCACCTTGCGATATGTTGCATTGGTTTATCTTCATTATTGCCAAACCAGAGGAATGCATATGTATTACTTATGATCTCGTTTAGAATAGACTTTGGAATTTTACTTAGTGCAATCCAATAAACCACAAGAATTTCTAGGACATATTTTTCCAGAACTAGTTTTCCTCCAAGTGATAGCCATCGCTAGCACCAATGGTTGATTCGCTTGTCAAAATGCTTCAGGAACCAAAGCCAATCCCCAGACCAGTATCCATTTGGATTTATGAAATATCCTAGATATTTTGATCCTGTGGATGATGGGATACTTGCAGAGGAAAAAAAGTCTTTAATTCCTGCAGATGTCGTGTTGTTAATGTCATGCTCCAACAAACGATATTTGTTTTGATTTATTGACATACCTGAGACGCTGCAAAATAATTTGATTATGTCCATATAATAGCTCCATTCTTCCATTGTTCCAATCTCGAATATCACTCTAATATCATGACACCATCAACAAAGAGGAGGTGTGAGATTGATAGGTTTTAGCCAAAACATCATTTCCTTTATAATGCCTTTAGATTTTGCTTTGGATATCATTTCCTTTATACTGCCTTTATATTTTTCTTTGGATATAAGTCTGTTGAGGCCTGCTACTATTAGCAGGAAAAGAAGAGGGGACAATGGACACCCTAGAAGTAAACCCCTTGATGTTAAGAAGAATTATGTAGGAGTTCCATTAACAATTACTGCATAGTTGACCGAAAAAACACAAACCATAATCAATTTCATATCTCTATATGGAAGCCATGTTTAAATTAGAACCAACCTGAGAAAGCCCCAATGGAATGTATCATATGCTTTGTTAAGATCCAGCTGAAAAACCATAGCTTCCAGATTTCTCTGGAAGCCATGTTTAAATTAGAACCTGACACAGGTCATGAAGAACCTCAGCAAATCAATATTTTATTACGTGAATGAGTGTTACATAAAAAGGAGAACAAAACTGTTATCTACAGTTAGATAACGAGATTATTAACTAGATTTTACTAACTAATAACTGAAATATTATTTACAATGTAATCCTGAAGGATTATTCAACATTCCCCCCTTAATCCGAAGGGACATCTGACATGCCAAGCTGCATTCTAAATTTTTTGAATTTTTCACGGCCCAATGCTTTAGTAAAGATATCTACAATTTGCTCTGAAGTAGGACAATGTGTCAGATGAATGGTTTTGGCCTCAACATGATGTCAAATCAAGTGATATTTGGTGTTGATATGTTTGGTTCGATCATGGAATTTTGGATTCTTGGCCAATTGAATTGCAGAAGTGTTGTCAACAAAGAGAGGCATTGAAGTCATTTGTTTCTCCTGCAAGTCTTCAAGTATTTTACGAAGCCAAATGATTTCTTTTGTGGCTTGAGCTGCTACAACATATTCGGCTTCAGTTGTAGAATCAGCAGGAACAGATTGCTTTCGTGATCTCCATGTGATAGCTATTGATCCAATGTTCATCAAATAACCTGAAGTAGAGACCCCATGCTCTTTATCTCCATGAAAATCAGAATCTAAATAACCAGTGAGATGAAAGTCTGAAACTTTAGAATATTTGATGCCATAAGATTGAGTGCCTTTTAAATATTTGAGCACTCGCTTTGCTGCATTCCAATGACATTCATAGGGATGATGCATAAACCTGGAAAGTATTCCTACAGCGAAAGTTATGTCAGGACGAGTAGCAGTAAGATAAATTAAAATTCCAACAAGCTACCTATACTTTGTTGGATCTTCAAATGTGCTACCTTCATTTGAAGTAAGCTTTAGATTCTACTCCATTGGTGTTGAAACAGGATTACAATCCTGCATACCAAATTTGTTTAATAACTCTCCAACATATTTTTTCTGAGAAATGAAAATATGCTTTGGTTTTTGATCTACTTCAATTCGTAAATAATAATGTAATAATCCTAAATCTGTCATATCAAAAGCCTTTTTCAACTCTCTTTTGATAGATACTATATAATCGTCATTATTTCTTGTGATAAGCAAATCATCCACATAGACAACTAGATATACAACCGATCTTCCAACTTTCTTGACAAATAAAATTGCATCATCTAGATTGAAGTGCTTATAATTCAATTTGAGAAGATGCTCAATTAACTTTTTATACCAAGCTCGGGGTGCTTGCTTTAAACCATATAAAGATTTTACTAATTTGCATACTTTATGTTCTTGACCTTTGATAGCAAAGCCTTCAGGCTGATCCATATACACATCTTCTTTTAAGTCTCCATTCAAAAATGTGGTTTTAACATCCATGTGATGTATCTTCCATCCTTTTTGTGCTGCTAATGAAAACAAAGTTCGAATGGTGCCCCATTTAGCTGTAGGAACAAATGTTTCTGTGTAATCAACACCTTCTTTCTATGCATACCCTTTTGCTACAAGTATCGCTTTGTGTTTGTCAAGTGAACCATCTGCTTTATACTTATTTTTATATATCCACTTGCATCCAATTGGTTTGGTTCCAATTGGAGGGTTCACCAACCTCCAAGTTCCATTTTTTATGAGAGCATCATACTCTCTTTGCATGAAGCTTTTCCATACATCACTATTTACTGCTTCTTGAAAAGATGCAGGTTTATCAAATGCATGAAAGTTTAATTCACAATCTAATGTTACAAAACCATCATACCTTTTAGGAAATGTCTTAGTCCGTATTGATCTACGAACTTCTTCTTGTTGTGGTGTTTGCTCTGTTTCTTCTTTAAGAGCAGGTTCTGCATTATCCATGATACTTAGTTTATCCATTCCATTAACAATATCATCAACAATCTCATCTTCTGTTTCATCAACTTGTGCATTAGAATCATCAACTTGTGCATTAAAAGGAAATTCCAAAACTTGACCTATACCAATGACACAGGCCGTGAAGAACCTCAGCAAATCAATATTTTATTACGTGAATGAGTGTTACATATAAAGGAGATCAAATCCATTATCTACAATTAGATAACGAGATTATTAACTAGATTTTACTAACTAATAACTGAAATATTATTTACAATGTAATCCTGAAGGATTATTCAACATTCCCCCCTTCAAGATTTGGAAGTTCAATATCCATTTCATGATAGATTTTTTTAGAATGAAATATATCAAGCTGAGCAAGTTGTTTATCAATAGTGAGTGCATCTTTCTCAAACTCAAGAAATATAACATCTCTAGAAACAATAAACTTCCTGTTATCTTCATCATACAACCTATAAGCTTTAGAAGTATTAGAATATCCCAAAAAAATACACTTCTGACTTCTTGCTCCCAATTTATGTCTTTGTTGCTCAAGAATCAAAGCATAACATGTGGAACCAAAAATTCTAAAATGCTTGACAGCTGGAAGATGATTATGCCACATTTCATAAGGTGTTTTGTTTTGTAGTGCAATAGAAGGACATCTATTCTTAATGTAGACAGCACAAAGAACTGCCTCTCCCCAAAACATTAACTTGACATTTTTAAAAAAACATCATTGATCTTACCATATTCAAGAGTGTCCTATTCATACGTTCTACCACACCATTTTGCTGTGGATTATAAGGAACAGTTGTTTGATGTTTAATACCATTCTCTTGCAAATATTTTTCAAACTCTTGAGATGTATATTCACCACCGTTATCAGTTCAAAGGGTTCCAATAGTAAGTTGAGCTTCATTTTTAATCCATAAGTGAAAATTTATGAATGTATCAAAAGCTTGAGATTTTGCTTTTAATAAATAAACCCAAGACATCCTCGTAAAGTCATCAATGAAAGTCATGATATATTTGATACCTTTTGCTGATGGAACGGGCATGGGCCCACATAAATCTGAGTGAAAGACCAATCTTTCTTGAAGCTCGAAACATAGAATCTTTAAAAGGTTGTTTACTGTGCTTGCCTAAGATACAAGCATCACATGGGGAAAGTTGTCTTGGAATAGTAGGAAGCCCTTGATAATCCTGAGACTATCATAACTAATATGACCAAATATAGCATGCCACAATGAGCTAGAAGATAAATTACTATTATCCTGAACCAAATTTGCATAATTCTGTGAATTGGATGATGTACCATTCAACTTTAAGAGTTTGTTATCTTCCACTCCATTCATTACAACCACATTATCATAAGCTCTTCTAATTTCAATGATACCATCAAACATATGTATCGAATGATTTTGTTGTCTAATTTGCACAAGAGATATTATATTTCTCTTCAATTGTAGAACATAAAGCACGTCATAAAGTATATAATCAGCAAGTCCTGAAAATTTCAATCTAACAGAACCAATTCCTGAAGGTTTTAACTGAGACTTATCTGCCAAATGTACTACCCCATCAATTTGATCACTAAAAGTTTCAAAGAAATCTTTTCTAAATGCCATATGACATGTGGCTCCGTTGTCTAATAACCAAGTATCATTCCATGAAAATGAAGTACTAAAAGCTTCTTCAATTCCTAGATTACAATGTGCAACAACATAATGTGCAGATTCAGGAGGGTTACCTTTATCTTGTACTTGCTCTTTCTTGTTAACTATTTTATCCCAAGAAGTTCTACAATAACTGGCAGTATGACCAGTTTTTCCACATCTATAACATTGTTTCTCTCCTTGATTAAATCTTCCCCCCCTTCCTCTGTACTATCTTCTTTGTCCTCTACCTTGACCTCTGCTTCTATTTTCATCCTTTGCAAATTCTTCTTTTGATTTGTGTCCTTTCTATGCAAGACACAAAGTTTCTTCATTGGGTTTAGACTCCTTCTTCCCAAATGCTTTCTCTCTTTCTGCAATTTTCTCAACAAGTGTTTCAAAGGTCATAGCTTTCATTGGGCCACTAGATTGAAGTGATTCTAAATAATGAGTATCTGTAGGATAAAGAGCTTTAATAAATGCAGTAAGTTGAATGTCAACTTTTACACCAGTTGCATCAATATCATGGAAAATGGCTCTAATTTCAGAAGCAAGTTTCATTGGATCATTATCTTTTAACTCTAAGTTAGATAACTTCATTAACAATTGTATGATTTCAAGCTCAAAATGTGAATCATACAAATCTTTTAGTTTCTTTAATGCTTCCCAAGCACTTTTGCTAGAAACTAAATGTCTACTTACTTCTTCACTTACAGAGGCAATAATCAAGGCATAAGCCTTCTTGTCCTTGCTTTTCCATAATGTTAACTCTTTGGCATTAGTAGGTGGCACTGGTGCACTTTTATCCACTTCATTTATTGCTTCTCCATCTTCCTTATCTTCTAAATTCTCATTTTCACAAATTCCATCCCACATATCATTAAAAATAAGGGTATTTTTAACTTTACAAAACCATTCCTGATAATTTTCTTTTCGAGATAAAATAACTCCAACAATTGAAATTAAAGAATTCATTGAAATTTACTGTGTAGTAAATTTTTGTGTACAAAATACAGTCTGATATATTCTTTTCCTTTTAGCCAATGTTCTTTAAAATCTTTTTATCTTCTAAAAAGATTTCCCGAAAGGTTTAATATTTCAATTTAAAAAACCTTGCACTCAAATATAAATGATTGTTTAAAAACTTTTATTTTCTGAAAAAAAAACTCCCCAGTGATTTGATAACTAATTTAAGGAAACCATTGCACGAAAATATAAATGGCGGCTCTCTTCCTTTTTCTTTTTCTTTTTTTTAAAAAAAGAAAATAATTCTTCAAAAGAATTACCGTGTGCAGTCTCCTCTTAATGTGTAGTCTTTGTCTTTCTTCCACAATCTTTACTAAGCAGCTCTCCTTTCTTCCTTTCTTGGTGATAGCTCCTTTGTTGGCTCCTCCTTCACGAGCTCCTTCTTTTTAACCAAGTCTTTCTCACCAATGCTTCGCTGCCTTTGCTCTGATACCAATGACACACGCCGTGAAGAACCTCAGCAAATCAATATTTTATTACGTGAATGAGTGTTACATATAAAGGAGATCAAAATCGTTATCTACAGTTAGATAACGAGATTATTAACTAGATTTTACTAACTAATAACTAAAATATTATTTACAATGTAATCCCAAAGGATTATTCAACAGAACCAACCTAAGCAAGCCTCAATGAAATTTATCATAAGCTTTCTTAAGATCCAGCTGAAGAACCATAGCTTTCACATTTCTCTTTTTGATGTTGTGGAATACCTCTTAATCTATTCTCCAAGAAACCAAATTGTTATGAATATAACACATGTTGATAAGGCGGGCTTTTTGCACTTTGTTATAATCTTAAAAGTCAATTTATAAACAAAATGGTTATAAAATAACAAGAGACAAGTAAAAGTAAGAATGATATATAATAATAATTTATAAACAAAATGGTTATAAAATAACAAGGACAAGTAAAAGTAAGAATAATATATAATAATAGAGAGCTGGGTTATTTAATAAATTAAAAATTTATAAGAAAGGAAGAAAGAAATTTATTGAAAGGAGGTGGAGAAGAAGGTATTAATGAGATAATTAGAAAGGAAAATTTTAATGAGATTGAATGGTAATTGTTAGGATTAAATATATAATAATACAATAGAATTTCTAAAAGTAGTCTTAATTGAGAAAGAGTGATTGATTATGTTACAATGTAAATAAATTTGGAAGAGAATATTATTTGGAAAAATAACTAATAAAATTAAGAAACTTAAATGGAACATTAAATGATAAAGATAATGAAGAACATGAAAATAACTAATAAGATTTAAAAAACAATAAGTAATAAAATGGACCAATAAATGATAAAGATAATGAAGAACAAGATATAAGAAACAATAAGTAATAATAAATGGTAAATATAATGAAGATCAATAGTAAAATTATTAAAAAGAAAGAGGAGGAAGAGACAAGATAAGGGGAAGGCAACAATAAAGATAAGGTGATTAAGATGGGATGATAAAAGAGGAATAAAAAAAATGAAGTAGGAGCAGAGAGAGGGGGAAGGGATGGAATGGTTGGTTAAAAATACTAGCTATTAAAGATATCTAATGTAGAGAAAAAGTTAAAAGTCAATATATAAGATGGGAGAATGAGAAAAAAAGGGGTGGGTTAGGCTAGGGTAAAAATATCATAAGTAGTGAAGATATCTAATGTAGAGGAAAAGTTAAACATTAATATATAATATGGGAGAATGAGAAAAAAAGGTGGCGTGGGGGTGAAGGAAAGGGAAAATGAAGGACTAATGAATGACTTAATAAAGGTTAAGAATACTGAGAGGAGAAAAATTGTTGGGTGATGGGTTTCTCATATTTCCTTAGCTTGTATCCATCTCCTCGATTGAAGTTGTTGGGATATTATTCAATTTCAATAGCATTTTTGTGAAACAATAAGAGAAATGTGGGGTTGATGCTAGGATTTTTGTTTGATCAAAACATATAAAATATTTGGTGATGTGGGAATGCCTAGCAAAGGCGTATTTGTAGAGATGGTTATGAAATACATCAACCATTTGTTCTTAAGGCGAGTTTGGATAGACCTACTTGCTTGACCAATGTAGGATTTGCCACAAAAGCAAGGAATTCAGTAAAAAAACATGGGAGAGAAGAGGGTCGGGTTTATCTTTGATGCTTCTAATAATTCTTTAAGAGTTTTGTGAGGATTTCAAAATAAATTCTAATATTATTTTAGCTAGGATTTTGGAAATGTGATCAAGGATCCCATGAATGTAAGGGAAGGAAATGAGGGCATGGAGAGGGTTTTATTTGGTTTTTGATGCAAGGTTGAATAAAAGGCTTTGTTAATCTATTGTAGGGAATAACCAGTAGCTAGGAGGGATTTAGTAAAGTGGGTTATTTCAATTTTAAGAAGCTAGGGATCAAATATGCGAATAACAAAAAAATAATCATTTAAAAAACATTATTTCTAAGCATGTTATTTTGTAATATGCATACACTAGTCCAAAAGATTACCAAATTAATATTTTTGCTATATTTATTTTCATATTACATTAATTGATTTTTATTGTGTTTTTCATTTTTTAGGAAGATTGATGAAATTCGAAATGACGATCAACATGACATCTAAAAATATTGATAGGGGTGTCGCAAAAATTGTATAAGGAGATGGTCAAAGAAATGAGCATAATTGAATCGCGGGAGGAATTATTCCAACAACAACATGCATTAAATGTATGTATTCAATGATTTTTTAATGTGCAAAGCGTTTAAGTATCACAAGGATAATTAATTTCCTATTGTTGTACAAAAGAAAAGAAAATGGAACCCATTCAGTGCATAAGACAAAATGACGAGGTAGAAAAGGGTTGATCGCAAATTTTGTGAATACTAAATGATTTTTCCTTAAGTAATATTTCATAATTGTTGCAACGAATATATTTTAACGGATTTACAATAATTCATGGATGTTTTCAAACATGTGATAACATACAAAGAAGGGCCAGACATTGGATTAAGTATGTGATGTGAATATATGTTAGACTATCAAGGATTAATTGAAAATTTTGTGAGTAGTTATGTTGTTTTACTTCTCTTATTTAATAATTATTGGAACAACAAGACAGCTTTAATTAAATCTATGTTTTTCCATGGTGTGTAAAACTTGTCAATTAGGTCTAGCTTGAGTGCTTGTGAGATTGAGTGTTATCCTCTCCACCAAGATTATATTTTTGTAAGTGATATGTTCGACTCAGAATGAGTATATTGTTGTAATCGCATTGAGCCGTGTTATTGACTTAGTCTCGTTACTTGAAGAATCTAGGGTTTACCCTGGGTAGCTTCCTCGAAATGAGGTGAAGTTATCGAGGGTTTGTCCTAGGATAATTTACTTCGAAAAAAATGGCATAGAAAACTAGTATGAAACAAAGTATAAAATGGAGCTAACATAAGATATCTTGAGAGACAACATGGACCATGGTTTTGAAATAATGTATATTATTTATGAAGCACTTGTTGCTATGGTATGTTTTTTTATTTATGAAATCTTGTATATTATACTATAAATTTATATATACTCGTTACACTTTATTTATTGTTTATATATGGAACATGAATTCTTGGGATGTCAAATTCCAACCAATCAATAAAAACAAACCAAATAACCCAAGCACAATATCATGTGCAAGTGATGAAGAAATGAGGCATGAAAATATCTCAAACAACAATAATAGTTCAAGTAATGAATGATGATCATTGAAATCGGTTGTTACAAGTTGTATATTCTGGAATGTTTGTTTATGAAAATTAGACATGATCTTTAATGTGGATAGATTGTCCCAATTGGACAATGACATGAACCAATAATCCTAACAATTATTTATTGACATTTTGAATATAATGGACCTTTATGATGTCTCTTTTTGTATAACGAAGGGTCTCTTATTCGTATATAATAAAATGAATGTCTTATTCTATTGCATTGTCTAGTGTCATAAAATGTTACATTGCTTGTTAAATACATGGATGACTTACATTATTTTTTTAACAACAACATATAGATATTTTATATTAAAAGAGTCGAGAATAACAGCCAAAAGATACAAAATAAGTCACCACGTTGTGAGGGGATTAAAAGGAAGGTGCTTTCGGTCCAAAATTCCCCTTCCCTGAAAGGTACATACAAAAAAAATTGAGCTATGATAACAAAACTTCTTGTACTATATAACTAAACATACTGGCTTAACAAAAACAACACAAATCCACTGCATGATAGTGACAAAAACAGGTGAATACTAACTATAATTTACATAGAAGACCTAACTATCTTTCCTATAGGATTCTAGGTCTATAACTTCGTTCATAGGTTGACGAACAGAGTCTTCTTCCAAAAGTTGCAACTCGAGATTGGAGTATTCTCGACAACAACTCTCTTGAGCCATGTTGAGTTGTCGGGTCATCTAGGACCAAGACAACACAAGGTCGAGGTCGGGGGTTCAATTCTCTGGATCCTTTGGGGTTAGGCATTGAAGTAGTGCCAACAGGGGTGAGGCCCCTTTGGGTGGGCCCCATTGGGTTGGTTCCTTGGACGTAGCGAACTTTAGGGTCATGAACCACAATGAAAAAAATACAACACATTAATATTTGTTTAAATATTATTATAATAAATATTATATTTGTCTAAATGATACAACACATTAATATTTGTTTAAATATTACTATAATACATATTATATTTATCTATAATACAACACATTAATGCAATGATTATATACATCCTCAATAATTAAAATATAAAAATCAATTATATGATAATAAATATTCAGTTTTTATGATGATTAATTGACATTTGGTTTAGAAAAACAATAAGTTTCTTTTGCATGCCCACAACATGGATAAATTTAACATTGAAACATATTGTGCATCATATTCATTTGAACTCAACGATGTAATTTATACACATTTATGCACCTATGCATTTAAGTTATTGGTTTGCATCGGTGTTCCTAACAACAACAAATACACCCCTTCCTTCAATGATATCATTATTGTTATCAATGTCATTACAATAACTTACAGTGTAGAAGATGTTATACACACTAGTGTTTTTAAATATGTAATATGCATTAGTCCTTTCATCTTCATATGCATTGAGCTTCATATATATATATATATATATATATATATNAAACAAAAATACAATCTCTGGGACAAATGGCATTTAGCTTAAACCCTGGAGAAATGGTTGTCCATGGGAATTACCAACTCTTACATAGCAATCATTGAGTATATATGTGCTAAAATTTTCAAAACAAGAGGAATTGTAGGTAGTGAAGCTAAAAATTGGGTATGCCTATTGAATATATTTTTACATCTCCTAAAGATGGAAGTTGGAGCTTTGTAATCCTTGAGTGTTGGTGTGAACAATATTTATTCTCTCTATATCACACTAAATATCTTCATTTCAGAGATGGTTCACCTGGGTGTTATGTTCTTTCTAAACATGTTGGACAATGAGGGAATCAAAGGTAGTTTAGATGCTTTTCAAGGTACAACTTAGTTCCAGGAGACCCAGATTTTCTATTTGACACTGATATTCCATCATATTTTAGAGAGAAATGAACCCCCAAATACCTACATCACTTCATTCCCTAATTTTACGCAATGTGAAGAAGGACCTTGAAGGCTAATAGATTTGCCTCATTATTTGAGCCACATAATGCTTGCCCATAAAAGGAAAAATAGCAGTCATCTGAGAGAGAAAATGACTCCTTCAATGCACATATTCATCTTCGGTCCTTTACAAGCCCCATCAAAGAAGGCTCGGGATTTAGACTTATATATCATTAAGTTATGGATCACCCGAGGGACAAGAGGAATCTAGCAATATAGAGTCACGAAAGGAATATAACAAATCGACTTTAATTCATCTAGATTGAACCACTACTTTAGATTTTGGGATAAATTTATCAATCCATATGTTGTTGATATTGAAATCATTCTCCAAAATGGAGAAAATTGTTTACTATATCGACATTTCTAGAAAATATGGGTAGAATTTTTTGTTGCTTCTTTACACAAACTGCATATGCTCAGCCCCTATAACTGACTCTTGACTAGATTTTCCCAAGTTGAGACTTGACCATTGAGAATATGCCATGTTATCTTGAATTTGAGGGGAGCTTTGGCTTTCCATAAGTGTTCAAACCACTAGCTCAGGTTTTCTCCGGCTCCATTTCAAGACAAATATATTTTCCTAATATAGTAAACTCTGCCCCCTTTTTGGCTCGATCCATGATAGTTCATCGCGTTCCTCTTTCATTCTAATGTGGCCCCTTCTATGACAATGTAAATACTCCTGCCATACTTGATTGAAACCATGTGGGATGACAAGCATTTAAGCATTGACCCAACCCTGCTTCCAAATATTGGTGGAGGTTTTATCAACTATTTGAGCACGAAAAATATGATTTGGTTCCTGAGATGTTGTACAAGCCCTTGTGGGGGAAAAATCCTCCAATCACAACCCATAATGGCATCCTCTCCAATGCAAACATGTTCCCCATTGCCAACTTTCCAAGCCAGAACATTCTTAATAACAAGGAAGGCAGAGAAAATGGCCTTCCAGTGGAGAGAATCCCCTTTGGATCGTTTGGGATCCTATGAAATCAGAGAAAAAATATCGCCTAGGCGACAGCATTTCCTGATAATAATCTTTTTCCAACTTCCTTTTTTTGAAATTAGGTTCCATATTGATTTTGCAACCAAATACCGACTAAAGGTGATGTTATATTTTAGCCCCTAATCATGCTCGAATTTAGGCTTGGTGATAGATTTTCAACTAGACCAACACATACCTTAGGATTCATTGCCTCTCCAAAGGAAGTGATTGCATATTCTTTTGATTATGCCCCAAACACCTATTGGAATATTGGCCAGAAAACACCAGTACACTGGAATGGCCTTTACTACCAATTTTACTAGAATCAGGGGACCCCCTCTAGAGAGCCATCGATTACACCATTAATTTACCCAATTCTCAAGCCTAACAATAAAGCTAATGCCAATCATTATTGTAGTAATAATTTGGCTTAAGAATAAAACCCAAGAATTTGAGCCAAGTGAACAGATCACCTCTTTGATAATAGAAGATGATTTCAAACTCTTGAATGAGAGGTTCTTCCAGAATAATCAAGTAACCAACAAACTTGTCAACATCAATCATCACATCAATTTCTTTGCATAATAGCTTATGGGTTGAGAAATTTGATTTTTCTTCGTTGAGAGAACGATTTAGTATGATAATAATATTGTCAACAAAAAGGAGATGGGTTATAATGAGCCCACCCCCAAAAGATATCCCTTGAATGCTACAAGTAAATTTGGCTCCGAGAAGAATCTTGTTAAGACCTTCATCCACTAACAGAAAAGGATATGGGGATAGAGGAATCTTTGATGGATGCCACGAGAGGGAACAAATATATTGGTGGTAGAACCATTTATCAGGACAATATAGGAGAATGAGGAGAGGCATACCATTATCCAATTTACATTCAATAGACTGAAACCAAAGTGTGAGAATTTCATGGATGCATCCTTCCCAGGACAAAAGTGTGAGAAGTTCATGGATGCATCCTTCCCAGGAAAAAAGTGTGAGAAGTTCATGGATGCATCCTTCCCAGGACAAAAGTGTGAGAAGTTCATGGATGCATTTCCTCCCAGGATGAAAGTGTGAGAAGTTCATGGATGCATCCTTCCCAAGGCCCCATGATTCCTTCTCCACCTCCAACTTCAGCTTTCCTTTTGATCTGAGATCATATGGATATGTGGATGTATTTGAACCTTGGTTAAGCAAACAATTGGAACTATACTCAAAATGTATCATTGCATTTTCAGCTGAATTGGTTATGAGAGAGAAACCAACACTTGTACCCTCATGAATAGATAAGTTTACACCTAGGGGGGGCATCTTGTCCCTTGTCATAGCCCAGAACTAGGAGAAAAGTCATTTTAAAATGGTAAAAGGGGTTACAGCTACCTCATTGAGCATTATACTCATGCACGTAGATACGTTCTTTGGAAAGATCATCACTTTGCTTGTTAGAACGAATTTGCATGTACTTAATCCCTGCTTCATCAATGACCTCATGGATGCTCGATCATCTTTCTCCTTGAAAAAAATTGGCATATTTGGCTTCCCTACTAGTATAATGATGTTTTGCTTCGGAATAACCTATTTTGTGGCTAGGAATGGGTCAAGGCGATGGAAGTGGAGAGGGATATAATAGCACCTCTTTATAACTTTTGCCCCCAGGTATGCAATGAGTTCAGTTGATGAGATTGCATGGTGGAATTCTCTCTGGGATTCAAGGTTTCTGCCATTCCCACTCCATTTCTTAATTCTTGAATGCCACCTTCATGAACCATGTTTTCTTGATGAATATCTCGCCCCAAAATACCACCCCACACCATTCTTTGAAAACTAGTTAAGTTCATGGATTTACGAGCCATTGGTCCTTTCATTTGGAGCATAGTGTCTTCATCCTTCCTCCATATTTTGTGATTGAAGGTTTCAATGCATCATAGTAACAAGTGCCCCCATTAATGACATCAACTACAACTAAAAATAAATGTTGCAGTAATCCAACATTTGCAGGTAAGAAACGCCCCCTATGGTAAGTTCTATTGTTTCTTCCAAGCCCCCTTTGAGGTCAATTAAAACCAATATTTTTGTTATTGAGCATAACGAGTTGTATTTATACAATCAATCAATTAGGAGAAGTGTACCCATAGCATTACCTATTACAGTGAGGATCTCTTTATGCCAAAATTCAACCAAGAGACCTAAGATATTTACTCATATGGGGTGACCCTTAGTATGTTCCCAACATGGATTGAAACAAGGGTGCAATAGTTTTAGAGAGAGCCAATTAGAGGGCCATGCCCATTTCCCTTGAAGGATGTGAACTTCGTCTGCCTCATTTTAGAATTTGAAACCGATCCAACCTCTTTCCAACATAAAAATGTCTGGGACATAGGATATTAAGGGCATCCATTTCGCTTCAATCTAGAACCTTAGGGTCATTCAAATGTTGTATAAGTGTCCCAATGAATTAAATCCAAGATAGTCCATGATTTGGGACATCCATATACCCTCCCCTACATTAAGACGCAGGTGGGGTTTTGTCTTTTTTATCACTTGATTTCTTCAACTTGTCTCTTTTTCTTGACCAAGGTATCCTCTATCTACTTCCCTTTCCCCCGTGATCCTATCAATATGGATTCCCTCCCTTTTCACTCCAATCCCATAAGTTGGTAGAAACAGATACATTCTTGAAAAACTAAATCGCCCACCATACCTAATTTCATAAGTTATGCACTATCATCGAAATTTAGTGAGGGGCATTCGAGTGGATTATTAAACTAGGATGTAATCACTGGTTGTTGGGAGGATGATTTGTACTTCGGGGTAGGAGTCGCTATAATATCATAAATGGGGGAAATGGAAGGTGAAACCCCGCATTTGGAGTCATACGCCTCTCGGATCTAGCAGGGATTGGACCCGTGATAACTGCACCACTTCAGCAAATCATGATGTGGAGGACTAGACCAAGGGTGTGTTATCAGACTTGGCATGATCCAGTAATTGTTTAAAGGATGGATTTGTACTCCTCCAACTAGTTCTCTCTACATCTAAAATATGAGACTCCTCCAAGTAGTTTTATGTACATCTACATCTAGTTGCATGAGTTATTAAAATCTGAATCATAGATGCAATTCTAAGTCTAAAACAAAATTCGATGTTAAAACTAAATACATGGATAGGATTTTAAGGATAAAGAGTTAATATGAAATAGATGGTTATTTCAACAATTAAAACATAAAACAATTTATTGTATATTAACAATAGAAATACATGAATAATCAATAATAAAACAAGGTTAGCATGTATTGCAATTACTTATTATAACTTCCTTTCACAAGTTAGAAACAATTGAAAAACACAATAAAAAGAAATGACAATTGTACAAGAATAGTCTACAACAAAAGCAAACATTCTTACATCCATTCCAACAGTAGCAAGAAAAGTAGTAGTCCATTTGATGACAATTGCTAGAACAAGTCTCCATAAGTGGCCAAATATCGCTTCTCAATTAAAATAGTTTAAAATACCAATCAAAGATCCCCTTGTTTATGGCATCCATCCTATTTATATAAAAAGGAAAGGGAAGACAAAACACTTAAGCTCCAAGATCCATCCTATTTATATAAAAAGGAAAGGGAAGACAAAACACTTAAGCTCCCTTGGTTGTTTATATTATCCACTTAGCTAGTGGATGCTTTCTCTTTGACTTTATTATATTTTCAATATACATTTTCCATACTTCAAAAGTTTTATCAATAACACCATTTTGAGGAAAGTGATGTCTTTTAAAGGGAGACTTATAAGAATATATACTTTACTCATTCTTCTCTCAAATTTCTATACCTTAGGCAATAATGTTTAATCAAAGTGATGTCCTTGGTGGGATATTCAACATAAATTTTCATATATACATTGATAATATCAGGGAGTTTTAGAATGCCTGCATTGTCTTTTGAATTTTCTCCTCAAGAGTCATAAGTACATGTTCTTTAAGGAAGAAATAATCTTTTGGACCAAAATATGGGAGATGACATTACTCAACTATTTTCTTAGTTACTTGCCACATACTAAAACAATCTACCATCTCGTGTTGGAATCCTTTTAGAGCATTATGAGTCAAGTAACTCCAATATCTAGGACCATACTCAATATCTTGCAAATCCTTCCTAATGAATGAGGGAAATTCTGGGGAAATTTCCTTGAGGTATGTCTACCTTGTTCTAATATCACCAAATTGTAATTGTGCTTGCTCATATGAAATCTTTCAAGCTCGAATGTGAGTTTATACAATTGAAATGTCCTAGTTGTGTACATGTTAGTGTTGGGATATTTCATAAAAATCACTTTGAACACCATTTAATTCATTTTAAATCTTGAAGGAGTTATCAATAAACGTTGAAACATCACATTGATTAGATTTGTAATAATCCACTTGATTTTCTAGCAATGCAATTATGTCTTCATATTTGTTCATTTTCCTCTCAACATTAATTAATTCATGTATAATGGCCCATGCCAGTGTAAGTCTGACACAAGTAGTTAATATGAGCCTGTATTTGTTAGTATCAATTATGATAGACTCATTTGTAAGTACCAACTCTTTGTCAACATTTCTCTTTTTGTGCTTGTGAGTTTTCCTTACAGCTTGATTTCTTTTTTGGTCAAAGGTGAACATTTTCAGGTTAGTCACTTCATCAGTATACATAGGGAAATGCTCCTCTCTTGCAATAACTAACCATGGAGTGGACATACTAGAAAAACTTTGAGTATACACCTCCTCCATAGGTTAATTATCCCATCCATTGTGTTTCTCTTGTTCTTTTGTTTCCTCTTATGTTTTTCTTTTCTCAACCTCTTCAACTCTTCTTTGTTCCTCTACTTCATCTTTAGCCTTATTCTAATATTTTGTGAGATAATAGTTAAATCCATGAAGAGTGGTTTGATATCTAATTTCTTGAATAAGAAGCTTGTTAAGCACATAGGTTCATGGTGTGTGGGGAGGCTTGATTTCACCATATATACTTATGTAGGTGTACCACTCATAAAGGTACCAATCCCAAATATTCTTCAACGCCTCCATGGATTTTAATGAAATTCTTGGACACATTTTCTAGAAAATTAATTTATACAATGCATCAAAAAGGTTGTCATAGACATGAGCATATTGGTAGATGTACATATACTCCCATAAACCCTTGCAATTGTTGTTGTAACTATAAATTCGAAATATATTTTGTTGTATATTATTATTGTATATTGTTGTACCCCCGACAGAGATGTTTTCCCTCTGATCGGGATGTCCTTATTATGTATGGTCATTGAGGCAAAACCTCCATTGTAAGTTAGGGAAAATTCCATAGGATTAATATAATAAAATGTATTTTTGAGTCTCCCTAGTTGAAGTCAACCCTGCTAGCTTAAGAGGTCGACCCAATCAAGTTTTAGGTCAATCACATGATGTGTATAAATAGGGAGGTTCCCTCCCTCATTTAGACACACACTCACTCACTCTCAAGTTCGCATTAGGGGAGAGAAAGGACACGGAGGAAATAGAGAGAGTTGCAGAAGACTTCTTATTCTTAGTTTTTTCATGTTGTGATATTGTCTTAGTAATGGAACTATTGTAAGGAAGTTTGTGGGGTTTTCTCCTTTCTGATTTCCCCGAGGAAAATATTTATGTCTTGTCTTTATTGTGTATCTTGGATATCTTGATTTTCTTGTTATTCTTTCAGATAAAGATCCTAATAAATTTGAATTAAAGTAGAAAAAATAGCATGGTATCAGATCCACTCTGAAAGAAGACATTGTGCAGCTGCGGAAACTAGGGCTTCCAATAACCGATATTTTCTCCACAATCATTCCAGAAATGAGTAATAAGCTAAATCACCTCAAGGAGGCGTATCTTTTGGTGGAGAAATATTTCAGTTTGAAGAATTTTCAATTTTTTACGGTGGGACACTGCGGGAAGTAACTAGGGCTTCTCTCCATAGATCATCATAAAAAGAGCGCTAGGATAATTATCCCTAGAAGGGTGCATATTTCGGAGGAAGTAGATTCAAGTTTGAAGAATTTTAATTTTTGACCTAGATAGCAGTTCCAGGAGAAAACTAGGGCATCAAGCTTTTGTGGGTTTCCTCCATCAATTTGGAAAAAGGAGTGCATTGGAAAACTTGTCTTGAAGAGGCGCATCTTCCTGTCCAATCAGAAGTTTGAAAAATTAGGGTTTCTCTAAAAAACCCTAGGTCATCCAGCTCCAGAGCTAGGTTAGGAATCTCACATTCGTAATATCTAAATATCTTTTATTTCCATTTGAGGTTCTCATTTAAAAATGACTCGCCACACCTACCTTGATGATAAGATTGGGGGAGCTGACAACTTCGAAGCATGGAAGTATAGGATCTCCCTGATCCTTGAAGAAAATTATTTGGACAAGTATATCAGTGACGAAGTTCCATTTCCAAAGGGAGATGAAGCTAAGGCTATCCACAAGAAGAACTTGGTCAAATCCAAGAGAATCGTTACATATTCTATTAAGGATCATCTCATCCCTCATTTGTCATCCTTGAATACACCTAAGGAAGTGTTTGATGCTTTAATGAAGTTGTTTGAATAAAAGAACATCAATCAAAAGATGACATTAAGGAACCAGCTAAAGAATGTAAAGATACAAAATTTAGAGGCCATGCAATTCTACTTCATGAGGGTTGTTCAAATCAAGGAACAACTCGAAGCAGTTGAAGAGAAGATAGAAGAAGGAGAGATTGTTATGACCACCTTGAATGGTCTCCCAAGATCATGGGATTCATTCATTCAAGGAATATATGCTAGAAATAAGTTGATCACTTTCAGCATACTTTGGTAAGAATGAGCATAAGAAGAAGCTCGGCTCATAACAAGAAAAGAGAATATGCAAGCAATCGAAGATCAAGCTCTTACAGTTCACACCAGAAGAAACAACAAAAAGAAGGAGGACCATCATCACAACAAAAGGGAGGAACCTCATCACAAAATTCAAAGGAATCCTAGAAGATATATATCCAATATCATATGCTACACATGTGATTATAAGGGACGCTACTACGGAGATTGTCCCAAAAACAAAGACTCCTCCAACAAGAAGTCTAACAAGAAAAGACATCATGCTCACACTGTTGAAGATGATGAACCAACAATGCAAAGAATCAAAGAAAAAATAGAAGATTCCTCAAGTGATGAGGAATATGTACTTTAATCCATGAGAATTCAACCCATGATAAAGAAGAACATATTATACATCCCAATATCTAGATAAGAAGGGATGTAGTTGTAAATGAAGAAGTGACACTCATATTCAAAACCAGTACACAGTCCCATGTGATCTATGGTATAGAAGAATTTCTCAAGCAAGAACAAGACAGAAACAGGTTCTCAAAATCATATGATGACGTAGAGCACATTCTCAAAGACTCCAGCCATTCCTTCAAGGACATAAGGATCAAGAGGGAGTCCACTCACCAAACAAATAAAGATAAGTGTTTAATTGTCATTTCATGTATATCTACTTACTTAAATGATATTGTTTAGTTATGTTCCTAGATTTAGGAAATGTATTATGCATGTTTGAGTGTCTGCATTTATGAACAGTATACTAGTAACTTGCATGTGATGGGTAAGTATCCTACGTTGTTGTACAACATTCCATTGCTACTTATCTAGAATGAAACCTCCTTGCTGACATATTGAGAGGAGTGCAAACTCTTAATAATGTTATGGTAGAGATGGAAGGAATCTATAAAATTACTATATGGATGAATGTTGTAGCATTGGCTAAGATAGTTGCATGATTGTGTGACATATATATTTATGCATTAGAATTTGTCACTATTAATATGTTTTGGAAATTACGAAATGTTTCTAGCCATGCAACTGAATTTGACTTGTAGGAAAGATCATGTACAATCACCTACAATAAAAGAAGAATGAGACTTGTTCTAAAGAACAAGTGATGACGATTCAACTAGAAGATTCACCCCAACAACATACATGAGGAGGAACCTAAAGCTCTTACGGTCAGAGACACAGTAACGAAAGAAAGAGCTTCAAAAGAATATAATACCAAGCCACGGTGAGATGTAGATCCACCTTGGGATATCATGAATACCATATTGGACACAAGAAATAATCCAAGATGAAGAAAAGTATGACAGGACTTCCAAAGAAAATAAGATGCATAGGACACACTCCAGTTATGTGGCATTGTTGTGTGACATCATTGATGCAGATCCTTCCAGCTATGAAGAAGCAACCAAGAAGAAATGGAAGGAGATGGTGATCCACTTTAGAGGGAGTGACTACAAAAGATATCAGAGTTCGAGAATATTGACATGGTACAACAAGATGGGTATCTTCCTGATGAGCTTAGGATTTACCAAGAGTAAAGCATATTCCAACCTTTACTTCAAGGTTGAAGGAAAAATACTGGTGATACTCCTGCTATATGTTGATGACATGTTTTTGACAAGTGAGAATGAACTCATTATAGATGCAAAGAGGAGACTTGTCATTGAGTTCAAGATTAAATACCTAGGGATGATGCACTAATTTTTAGGTATGGAGGTGGGGTAGAGTGCAGATGGGATTTTATTTGGTCAAGGAAACTATGTCATGGAGATTCTGAATAAATTCATAATGTTAGAATACAAGGAAATGGCCACACCTATGGCATCGAACTTTAATCTACTATGTGATGCTTCATTAGAGTTTGTTGATGCCACGATGTATCGTCAGATCATCGGTTTGATGATGTACTTGATGAACATGAGACCATACATATGCTTTTCTATGAACACCATGAGCCAATTCTTGATGAATTTGAGACATGTCGAATTTGAGACTTTCTATCTCCCAAGTCGATCCACCATGATGTGGGTGACTTACCCCTTTTGGGGTTGGTTGCATGCCCCACCATCCTTGTCGATGGCTTTCGTATGGGGAAAGATCATTACATCCTTCCCCACCCAACTTGTTGTCATCCTAGAAACATCTCCAGGATGCCTTTCGCACCCAGAAACATCCATTACGATTGTCACCACCGTGACCACTATCATGTCACATCTTTGTTAGTCAGCAAAAACCCACACTCCCCCATCTCTCTACATCTTGGTCCATTAATTTTGACTCCTGGGTTCACATGTCCTTGTGCCACTCACCCAATTATTTTTGCACCTCAATTGATCTCCTATAGCAATCAATGCCACTATTGATTCTTCCTAATAAGTCTCTCTGGAAAATGCACCTGCATAACCTATTATTGCCACATTAATTAGTCATTTCTGTCATGTCTCCATTCACTATTGACTCTCGTGTATCAAACTGGTTAGGTAACGAATCGTACCATTGCACTCAACCACCATGAGGATTAACTTCCTCAAGTCACAACTGTTTTTTTCCTTCTGCATTTTAGTCAACCTCGTGCAAGTATGTCGAACTTGGAAAAAGTCCTCACCTTGCCACGTTATTGTTGAACTTCCTTCTGCAACTCAACACTCAACCGTGACACCATTTCATGGTTCTTGCAAATGCTCACTCATAAATTTGGATTAATTTTGTCTAACGAAACCTCTACAGGGTGCCTATGGCCTCACTTCCATGCAAAAGGCAGTGGTCTAACCTACTCACTTCTCATCCTAGATAAAAAGGAAAGTGGTGCTTAAGGACACAACCTAAAAAGCTCCCAAAACCATAAGACATCCACCCATATGTATCATTTCTGATGCACAAGTACTTCAAGAAAACCTCAGCTTTTGAAAAGTTACAACCCAACTCCTCTAATATGGTTGTCGTTAGCTTGGACTCTTGAACTCTGAAATCTAACTCACATAAATCTGTCACATGGTTCGTCGCCACCACAGGTGCTTCCTTCATCTCAGCATGTTGTTGTCTCCTCTTGGATCATCACTTTTATCCCTTACTCATCCCCTTAAAAGGTGACTGAGTCTTTCCCATATACCCCTTGTGGTGATATGAGCCCTCTGAGACAAGTTACTCATCTTATCGGTCGTCACACTATTAAAGGGTTCCTAATGCAACTTCCACTTCCGAGGTGTCCCCTTCATCCAACTTATTGTGTAAGTGAGACTTTGTTTCCAAGTATGCTAGTATTGCTTCCATCTCACACAATATGCAACCCGCTTCCTTCCATTGTTTAGGTGTCACCATGGACTCTAGGATCCCAATAGAATGCACACACAAGGACATAATTTCTGTTGCATCATGTGTCAAGAAATCCTCACTTTCATTGTCACCCCGATCAACCATTACACCATCCTGAGGCACCTCTACCACCTCGAAGTCCTTCACACCTACCATCAAGTCTTTTAACCAGTGTACACACCATTAGTCAAATGCCTCCTCACATTGGTCATTGTCAAGATTCTTCTCATCTTACTCAAACAAATCCAACTCTTATGTTGACTTATCTAGATTGTTGTCAATAGGTCTACATGGAGTCTCATCAGGAGTGCCCCCTTCAAAAACCTCTACTCCATTATTGGTGCAAGCTCTTCCTTGTATCCAACGTGTTACAAATAGTCTACCAAAATGCACGACTACTAGTTCTTCCTCTCGATCAAAGCTACCCGCAACTCCAACTCAACCAATTTTCTTTCTAAGTGATCAACTTCCTTTTATGCACATCTATTCTTATTTCTCGATGATACTTCATGTTGTCGTTCATTGCAACAAGCCTTGTGTGCAAGCATGTCAATTGTCTCATCCAATCTCATGGAAGACATCCTCGGTATATGGCCCAACTTCTGTCTTGGCATCATTGGTGTGTTTCAAGTCTCGGTCTCACTCAAGAACAACAAATTACTCATGAAAAGCATCGATACTTCCTTGACCAACCTCAAGATGTCCTTCCCCAATACCAATGAATGGTCATCCAACTGAGTGACTACTAAATTCGTCTTGTCGTACTACTTTACAACCTTTATTAATCTTGCACGAACCATGCCATCTACCGACTTCGTTGTTGAGTTCACCACCTTGAACATTTCCTCACTACCCTTAGAATCATTATGAAGTGTCTTCACAATTTTGTTGCTCAAGAAATCCTTCCCCAATACCAATGAATCGTCATCCAACGGAGCGACTACTAAATCCATCTTATCATACTACTTTCCAACCTTTATTAATGTTGCACGAACCATACCATCTACCGACTTTGCTGTTGAGTTCACCACCTTGAACATGGCCTCACTACCCTTAGAATCACTATGAAGTGTCTTCACAATTTTTTTGCTCACAAAACTGTGGGTTGCACTAGTATCCACTAATGCGACAACTTTCAACCCACTCACCGTCACATCCACAAAGCTAACACCCTATTGGTCTACATCTTGGGAACTCTCTCCTTGGTTTTTTTCCAAGTTGATTAGGCATGTCGTCAATGCCTTAACCGGTTCCAAGGATTCTACTAAAGGTTATTGTACTTGTTTCCAAACATATGCAATCTTCTCAGTTGGTTTCCCTTGGGTTTCTCCCAAGCGATATTCTAACCCTACCTTTATTGGGCAAGTATTCACGAAGTGGTCTCCATCGCAGAGGAAACAACCATTCTTCTAGCTAGACTTCACAGATTTCCTTGACTGCATATGCATCTTTTGTTAGGCCTTGTTCACTACATAGAGTAACCACATGCTGGTCCCCTCCCAAGTCAAGCACAACTCATCAACCTTCACTTCATGCATCCAGAACAATTGCCTTATCCCATCCAAGTTGTTCCAAAGTTTTTTGCATGGCTTCCATTGGAGATTTCCATGACTCTTCATCACCGTGCACATCCTAGTACAACTCTTGTCGAGTGCAATCATGGATCCACTGAATATTCAACTAAGCCCACTGAAGCTCCACAACAAAACTTACCAAGTTCACCCATGCGATCTCACTTTACTTTCTACAAAATTCTACCAAGTGTAGGGCGCACTTGCTAAGTTCTAGGTACAACTCCTACTTTAGGCACACTTTTTGGAACCTTTCATGTCACATTACATCCTTCATCGGTCCAAGTGAACTTCACACCATGTCGATAACTTCTCTCGTGTGTTGGGCACTCCTCCTCCAAGCACTTTTGCTTCACAAGCACACCTCTTCTAGATACCCCTTCAACTACTATTGGGTGATATTTCCTTGAACGCCTGCTTCCATCAACTATCTGGGTGCACTTCACCCTTGCATGACTTTTGTTGGGCGCCAAATCCTAGGTGAGATGCCTATACTTCTTAATAGTAAGCAAATTGGTTAAGCATGAGAGAAAGTGGGTTTGGGATTGAGAGATAGAATCCTATAGGTGTTTCCTTTACCTTGGTGGGTTGATATCCTAGCTTGGGGGTGGTGTATATAGTTGATTCCTATGGCTGGGTGGAAAATATCTCTTACACAACCAATTGCTTTCATCTTCTTCTGTTAAAAGATATTTTTTTTTGTTGTGTATGAATGTTAAATGATTATATTTACTTCCAAGTTTAAATATTATGGGTTATACATGTTGTTTGTATGAAATATCTTCTAATCCCGTCATGTTTTACATTCATGCACTTGCACAAGCATTTCTTATTTTATGTTTCCCATGGGAGGATTAAAATAATTTTGAATCTGTTTAATTGCTCCATGGGGGGGACTTTGGAAACATGAAATTTGTAACTACTCCCTTCTATAGTCAAAATGATGGGTGGGGATTTTACAGTTCAACACACTTAGTCATGGTTCATGCAATGTGTTCAGTTCTTTACACTCATCCTTAGGCCAACGACCCCTGCAACCCTTCTAACAGAGGAAATATCAGTTTTTTCCCTCTCCTTCCCTGCTCCAATATGATAAGGGAATAAATGGTAACAACTTCCCATACAACTGTGTACAAATTTATTAGAATTTCATTTTATCTCAAGGTTGTAAGAATAGTAATTTAGAAGCTAGTGGGTTCAACACACTTATTCATTATTCCTTTGTTGTGTTATGGGCACTTTACATTCATAATGAGGTTGTGAGCCCCTATAACCCTTCTCATAGAGGAAATCCCACTATTTTCCCTCCTTGTGAAGTAACATTTGGGTCATTAGTTCAATGCAAGTGGGTTTATTTTCCTTTTGGGATCATACCCAAGCCTAGGGTAATGGATTATAGCTAACCACCCCCTGACTATCAATTGGATTTTTAAGAAATTAAGAGACTAATGAGAAGGAATACATGATGAAAGTAAATAACACTTCCATCTTCACCCTTACTTCCAAATCCCATGATCTGGAACATTGTCAATTTCTTCAAAATGTTATCATCATGAACATTCTACTACAATTGAGAAAGAGAATACAAAAATTGAAGGACAAGTATGTCGATTTGAGAAATGTGATATCATAGCTCAAGTAAGGTTCCTCACCTGTAGTTTCCAACCAACTATAAGTGGGATCCTTCCCAGTGCACATATAAGAGGACATATTCGATCAAGTACCCTGGAAAGCTACGAAGGTGTACAAACAAGAAGCATAGCCCCCATATCAAAATCAAGAAGAGCCATAAGCTATCATGTTTGTAAATAAAGTTCTTCTAGTCTTTCTTTTGTAAAAATATTTTATTGTTGGTTGTTTTATTCAAAGACTATATCACTGGCAGAATCCTCTTCTAGAGTCTAGGAGGGACAATAACTAAGTTGTATAAGTTAAAGTACTTTATTTGGTCAGGATCAGATCTAATTTTTGAATGTTGAATGTTGCAAAATCCTTCATTTTTGTATTATCAAGTTGTTATGCTATGTTACAATCATATTTAATACAAAATCTAAATCCCCCCACACACATGTTATCTTGTAAACTTTAGCTATAAAAATTATCTACTTT
This sequence comes from Pseudotsuga menziesii, assembly GCA_001517045.1. Taxonomy (NCBI): domain Eukaryota; kingdom Viridiplantae; phylum Streptophyta; class Pinopsida; order Pinales; family Pinaceae; genus Pseudotsuga; species Pseudotsuga menziesii. The sequence continues at coordinate 65,671 of LPNX010726492.1, forward strand.
TCATAAAATTTTCAACAATTCTTTTATTTTTAATTGACGACGACGATAGTTATTAACATCCACTAAGATCAAAGTTGGTATATCGAACCTTAAAAACGTAAGGAGTCACTTTTTTTTCTTTAGAATTTTATTTCTATGCTTGAAAATATTTAAGAAAAGCATTCATAAATCCCCATGGTTGTGATAAGCTAAAATGTTAGAAAGGTTAGTATTGTAGCAGATGTTTTGAAATGGTTCTCTAATGTGGGTGTACACGGGACATTCTTTCAGAAAGTGATTTTCATCTTCAACCTTCTTTGTGTCTCAAAGATGATAAAATTCTTTCATCCTATGACATTTTATGAAATGTCTAGTGCTTTGTTTCACTATGGAGCTCATGAGTGTTTGTTGTTATATAGCAATGTTTTTTTTCTTCTTTGTGCTAGTTAAAATAGAGAGATACTTTTGATATTCTAGATTAGGGTTGATCACCTCCTTATAATACTTAAATTTCTCTTATCCTCTAACTCTTTATCACACTACATATTCTCCTCAAAATTAGATGTACTAATACTTTTAATATTATCACTATTATGTAGAGTGATCTCTTCCTTGACTCCCCAATGATTTAGCCAATACTTGGCATCTTTATGCCAACCTTGCTTAAGTTGCAGGTAGTTTTGACCAGAGTATAAAGCAATCTTAGGAAGCCTCTTGTCTCTCATGTTGTTTATCTTATTCTTGTACATTATGTACCTAGTCATAGCCATGCTCTCAATCGGGAAGAGACTCGCTTTTATGAGGAGGATAGGATATGGTGTATTGTCTTTAATTTTAAGATTATATGTTATAAAGCGCTTTTGAATTTTCTCTATCCTTCTCGATAATTTTCTAAAGATGTTGCATCCCAAAACTTTATAACAATATAAATTAAAAGAAGTGATGATAATCTTAAATATTATATACTCAAAATATATAATTATTTGTTAATTGTTTCAAATGAGTGTTGACTATAGAGATTTCTAACTATTTTAAAATTATAGTATCATAAATAAATTTGAAATAATTATTTACATAAAATTCAAAATTTTAAAAACAAAATATTATTAAATATTATTTTAAAATAATTCTACATTAGATTATATTATCACTAATAATTCCAACAAACGACAGTACAAAATTTTACTAAAAATACTTTATAATTAAGAATGATACGTTTATAATTAAGAATGTATTTTATAACTAAGAAAATTGAAAAATTAAAATTAGAAATATAATAGAATTAATAATTAAAAAACATCACAAAATGTCTCTTAAACAATTAAAAATGGTAAAATTCTCATCAAACAACTAATTAGATAAAATGTTTTATAATTCAAATTTAAATTTTAGTAGTAAACATGCTATTATTTTGAGAAATTTTGTAATTAAAATTGTAAAAAATACATAGCCTTATATCACTAACGTTTTGTAATCTCTATTTAAAAATATAGTAATAAACATGTTGTTATTTTGAGAAATGTTAGTAATTAAAATTGTAAGGAATTCATAGCCTTTTGTTATTAGATGTTTTGTAATCCTAATTTAAAAATATAATTGTAAACATGCTATTATTTTGAAAAATGTATGTTTGTTGGTTAAACAACTTAACATTATTTGAAAGTTATGTCATATTTACATATATATATATATAAAATATAGTAATAAACATGTTGTTATTTTGAGAAATGTTAGTAATTAAAATTGTAAGGAATTCATAGCCTTTTGTTATTAGATTTTTTGTAATCCTAATTTAAAAATATAATTGTAAACATGCTATTATTTTGAAAAATGTATGTTTGTTGGTTAAACAACTTAATATTATTTATAATTTATGTCATATTTACATATATATATATATAAAATATTGTTTAAATATTTTTTTCGAAATATTTAATATTACTCCACTAATTAACAGTATACTATCTATCTAAATGGATATATCATTAGTCCTCTCACATTTAATAACCATATCGTTTTATACTAAGACATCAACATTTACATAATTACTATAGTTGTCAAAAAAAACCGCTATTGTCTTCAGTCTAATCCCAAAAAATTTGAAACATGTAGCATGGCTCTAAGTGATACTCATATATCCTCGGTCAGTTAAAACGGAATCAAAGTGTTCCTCCTAAAAAATATGGCCTCCCAGGATTTCGATGGCCTCCCTAGTTTTAAAACAAAGCTATCCCTATCCCTAGTTTTAAAACCATGGAATCCATCCCCCATTACAATTTTGGACTACTCGAGGCATGTGCCTGCGAGCATGTAGATCTCATATGTGCAAGCGCGAGTCTTATTTTCATCGCCCCACGCCTCTCTAAACTTTCTCACTACGCTTTCATTCAGGAGTTCAACGCCCTTCTCTCTCGCGCTGCTCACAGCAGACGAAGATTCGAACCATCCCAAGTATTCCTCCAACGAAACCTCTCTCTCCATCTGCGTTTCCATGGGATTTCCTTCGCTCCCCTTCCCATTTTCCAGCACCGCCTTGAAGGGAAAAGGCAGAGTCCTGTATCCGTCCAACAGATATTTAATTTTGGGGTTCCAGTAAGGCTTCGCCGTTTCAATGAAGTCCCTAAACACTGCATCCACAGCACTATTCACGCTGCGATTCCCATAAGTCCACACAGCGATCACACCCCCGGGTTTGCGCAGGACTCGTTTCACTTGAGAGTAGAAGGTCTCGAGATCGAACCAGTGGACTGCCGTGGCCACCGTCACCAGATCCACCGATCCCTCTTCCCCCACGATCGAATAGAGTTCTTCATCCGTCATGACAGGCGGAGTGAGAGTATATGTCACTTTGGGATGCTTCTGCCCCATTTCCAGCTGATCTTTGCTTACGTCTGTGGCGATCACTCGATCATAATGCTCTGCAATCTACAGTGGCCAAGAACTTATTATTTGATATGAAATTTGACATATGAAAACCCAACAACGTGGAGTGAAAGAAGAGGTTAAAGAAAACTTACAGAAACAGAAGCCTGGCCATTTCCTGCACCCACATCCCAAGCCAATTGGTGATTGGCAGTGAGAGAGGCCAACATGGAAAACCAAGAAGCAGGATAAGTAGGCCTGTTCTTGGAATACTCCTTTGCTTGTTTATCAAACAGCCCCGCCATCTTTCCGTGAGGGCTCGACACAATGGCAGCTACAGGCTTTTCTTTTTCAGAACTAATGGATGCTACAGCTTATCAAACGGGCAGGCTGTGAATTCTCAATGTTGAATCGTCCCTTTGCTTCCCTATATATACTCTGTTCAGAGGGCTACAGGTCAAAGTGGGCTGCGGTTCGTACCTGATGACGCAAGCGCTGACACGTACATTTGAACTGTTTTCAAACCATGTTTTTTTTTGTTTTTTAATAAGCCGTGTAAACCTTGTCATATTATTTTATATTATTTAACTATAATATTAGTATAGATTTATTTTAATTTTGGATTTAGGTGTAAATGTTTTTTTATATTATAAATTTTGATACTGTGATTGCATGCGAGGTGTCCTCCACTTTAATATGCATTACACATAAATAAAAAAATATTAAAATATAAATTACATGTGGACTTAAATAAAATATATAAAAAATTAAACTAGCATAGATCCATTTTAAACCAGGATCTATCAAGTACCTACAGGGATCAAATGGTAAACAAATGTACATCTCAACAAACTAGACTCCTCTAGGTGCTTGATAGATCCGGGTTTAAAATGGATCTATGCTAATAACAAACACTCGAGCAAAAAGAAAGGTTGGGTGTTAAGACGAACAACCTTTACCAAGAAGAGTAACCATACCAGCCTCCCTCTAAGATGACCAACCAAGTATGTCCAAAGAGAGTACATAAAGAACCCAACAAGTTTATCCAAGGAAGCATTAGGGGGAGTACCATAAAAAAACTCCATCCCCTTGGGAGTTCAGATAGTCATCATCCCCAAGAAGCCATGAACAAAAAAAAGCTTAGAAAATCTCATACTCAAAACAAAACCATAAGGTTTATGAGTATGCCACTCAAATATAAAAAGCTCTTAGAAGAGTTGTACCATACCTCCCCCCATTAATAACTCCTTCATAAAGTTTCAAGAAGGAGAGAAGGCCAAATGCCAAAGAGAGTGCTTCCTTGGATAAACAATATGCACTCTCATTGTGTTCCCTATAGACATGTCGAAAGTCAAGAAAAAGAAAGGGGGCTTTGAATTATGTGATTCCGTCACACGAGTAAGTTAGAACGAGGGTTGTAAGTGTTGCCTCAGAATTTCCCCAGTTAATGATAACATAAGAATCTCCACATACATGTAGTGAAGGAAGACCAATAACAGCCACAAAGAACAACAAATCCCACAGTGCGAGCAACTCAACCCTTGTATTAATGCTTGACCCACAACCCATTTTGATAAGGAACGAATGGTATTGATTTATAGCAAGAGTAAAGCCCACACATCTAATCTTCATCGCTGCAGCCCCATCGAAAAAACCAGAAGGTTAGTTTATGTCTGGAGTAGAACCAACCACCATGGGTTTCCTTTTGTGACAAGCCACATGAAAAGAAATAACCTAATCCAAAATCCGGTTGTAGAGAGGAACAATAATCGAAGGCCTATTGTAAAAAATACACTAGTTGGGAGATAACCAAATGTTCCATATAAAAAATAGGGGTAGGTAGAGACAGTCCCGATCCTGCTTAAACCAACTATCTAAGTTTTCCATAAGAGTAGGAGCCGTCCACCGGAGAGACGGTTTATAATGTCTAAAGAGCAAGTCAATTATAGTCAGAGCAAAAGTGCACGATACAAAAATATGATTCATTGAGTCCTCATTTGTATTGCATAAGCAACATCTATTAGGACCAGACCAACCCTCTTTGACAAATTGTGCCAAGTATTAATGCGGTTCTTCGAGCAAAGCCATAAAAAACACTTGAGTTTGATTGAAATTTTTCAGAACCACAACTATTCATGAATCCATTTAGAATATTTATGCAAAGATAGAATAAACAATAAGATCATATGCCACACTGACTGTGACCTCACCATTCACTTTATTGTGATCCAAAGGAAGGAGTCATGTTCATCATTTAGTCTCATACCCCCACGAGATAACCCATTGATGTAGTGGGTCCACTCAGTCTTCCAAATACCATTCAAGTCTCGATCTTGCAGAGTTAACCAATAGGAATGAGTAGAAATCCCTTCCCCTAAATTTCGAGCATGGTTGAGCCTGCTCATGCCAAAGCCATTGAGATATTCCCGCAGCTCTTCCAAAAGTAAATAGGATGAGTTCAGCCGTGAAATCAAGTCAATACCCATTTTAATTCATTTTCCATTACCAACTTTCCATCCCAGCTTACAACTAATCCAAGAGAGAAACTCAATGAGACCATTCCAAAAGTGAGATGTGCCATGTACATAGTATTGCTGCCTACGCAACCAACCTTCAATAGACAAGTTTTTAAAGTATTTTGCACGTATTACTTTATTCCAAATACCCGTTCCTTTCATAACCAACCACACACTTTTAAGTATGAGCCAAATACTAAACCATTCCATGTTTTTGATATTCCATCCCCCATAATCATAAGGCCTCGAGATAGTAAGCCAATCAACTAGGTGCATTCCCTTCCCCATAGAAAAGAGGAAAATGCATTGACGAACACAACCAATTATAAGAATAAGAATCTGAAAGGCTAATAGCTTATTCTTTTCTCAAAAAAATTTAGAATCCATCTTTAGTCATTTACACCATAGCCGCATGGCAAACAATATTTAATATGCAGTAGAGTAATAAACGTTGTAGCCACAGCATTATAAGCCATTTGCTCTTTGACATCCAATGACCCACAATGCTACAACTACAACATTTATTACTTTAATACATCTAAAATATTTTTCACAAGCTACTTTAAGGTACCCCGAGATACTTATGTTTTGTACCCATATACTTATGTTTTGTACGTATCCACATAAGCATGCCACACATTTTTAAGTTGTGCGAATTGTAATTTTATTTATACTTGTCTTGATTGGAGAGTCTAATTCAAACTTTCTTAATCAATATTTAACTTTCTTACAACCAATCATATGTTTTGTACGTATCCACATAAGCATGCCACACATTTTTAAGTTGTGGGAATTGTAATTTTATTTATACTTGTCTTGATTGGAGAGTCCAATTCAAACTTTCTTAATCAATATTTAACTTTCTTACAACCAATCAGATTCATTGCTTTACCTGCAAGAAAGTACCGGTGTTGATCCTCCACTTTGAACGTTTCACGTGTCTTTAAGCATCGCTTCCGAACTCAAAATGAATCACAACACTGGACACTAACGTAGTACATATTTGAACACGATTCAGACTG
>LPNX010726492.1:78140-141535 GCA_001517045.1 Pseudotsuga menziesii
TTTTTCAACTTCGTCAAATGTCTTCATGTTTCCATAGTTTCCACTTGACGTTGTCGTAATCACCACTTGCGTCACTTTCCTTCTGCACCATAGTCCACCTCTCATCTATCATTGTGCCCAAGAATTAGCTTTCTTCCTACTACAAGTGCCCTAGCTGGATTTCAGGCCCACATATTGACTTTTGTGCCATGCCTGCACTAATCTACGCACTGGCCCCAATCTTCCCTTGCGAGACTTTGCCCATTGATTCTGATCCCCAAGGTCGCTTTGACTTAGTGTGTATTTATCCACTTAGTTGAATCTCCTTTCTAACCAACATCACACACTCCTTTATAATTAAGTGTTGGTTTGTGGGCACCCATGACTTCACCATTGTGGTTTCATTCTCACACGTGCTAAGTCATCCAGTGTGTGATGTCCACATAGTTGTGAGTCCACAAGCCTATGTGTCACTTGGGTGTGTGTCCCTTCTGGAACACTCCACCCACGCTATCTTCCAGCACTTTCTTTCCATCTTCCAAGTCGATCCATTGGTACGCACACTTAGCCATGCTTTGTGTGATTTACCCCTTCCGAGGGTGGGTCCACACCCCACCATCCTTGCTGACAACTTATGTGCGACATGCCCAAGTTTGGAGTTGGATGTCTATCCACACAGTGAGGAAAGGACGTAACACCTTTTCTGTTGGGATCCATGTAAAAAACCTTAATTTTATCCATTCGAACAAAATAGCATGTCAAATTAGATAGCTAAAAAATTAAAAAAACTATCATGGTTGCAACATAATTCAATGATTTGAGGGTAACTTGTCCTTCAAAATATCATAATACCCACCTAGAATTCAACAACATTTTGTTTGAACTTTAAAAAGGCTCATTGCTCCTTTCAAAATAGGATTTTCATTCGAAAGATAAGAACTTTAAAAAAGACAAACGGAATTTTTCCTAAGAAAATGAAACGTTTTAATGGGTCGAATTACAACGGTTAAACAAAAATAGAGATATGCAAAATTGAGATGAATGTTAAATGCATTTCCATGCCTAAGAACCTCTAAATTCAAAAGGTGAATCGAAGGTTACCCTAGAGAAATTTGTTATAGGCCACACATCCAAGGATTGTAGCCTAAAATGAATAAGAAATTGTGACAAGAGGGGCCTAAGACTTTATAACGACAAACTATTTAAATAATTGTTATTTTTTTAAATCCATATGAAGACAATATTTTAACCACCAAAATGCATTACTTTAACTGATGAGAATGTTTTAAAGAGTAACACATTTAGCTTGACCAACAATGCATGGACTTCTTTTAGTCTAAATGTAGCAAGCTTTGTGAAAAATCAAGGTGTAAGCAGATTACCTCAAGTCCATAGATATGCAGTTGAATAATAGGAAGGCCAAACTAGTTTGTGTCTTCCAGTGCCCTGAATGTTACAAACAACAGTAGGTGTGTTCGACAAATGTTAGGAGCTCCACTTTTGATAACAAAGAACATTTCTAATGTAACTCTTAAATTGTGCAAAAAGACAATTATCCAAAGGGGGCCTTATTTAGTTTGAAAAATCAATTAGTTATACTCCTTTTATTTTAAGATTTCAAAATGGTAATACTTAAATAAATAGCATCATCAAACATACAAGGTGACAGGACATGCATTGATGCTAATGTTCAAAATGTTTAATGGTCACTTTAATGGATTTTTGAATTAAGGAATAAACGATCAATTTGAAAATTGGGACAAAAAAAGAGATCAAGAAAGTATGGCTTTTGAATAATAGGTGAGAGAGGCCTAATTTGGGAATCAAACCTAAGTGGGGAACTAAGGTGAAAATTGTGATCAAATTATGAGAGAAAGGGGCTTGATTGTAAAATTAGGGCCAGTTAGATAATCAATCTTAAACAAATTTGAAGGCCAAAACCATGAGGGCCATATATAATAAGTTGTCCCTAATTTAAAAGTCAGACCCTATTTGAGAGTTGGCCATAATTTCAAATAATCCAAGCATAATTCAAATATTGTGTAGGAAAATTGAAAGTAAGGGTGAAAGCAAACTATTTGGGAAATCGAGACCGATTTCAAAATTGGTTAGAGAGAATTTAAATATTACATTGGAGAGGCTTTATCTATTGTGAAATCAACCCAATCAAGGATTTGGGATCAATTTCAACATTGATTAGGAAGCATTCAAAGTATTAAAATAGAGATCCTCAATCCATAGAATAGGCTTGGTTTGAAGGGTGGAAGGATGAGAAAGATATAGTAAGAATGGAAGGTTCGATTCCAAAATTAGGACCATAAAATAAATAAAAAATAAAAAGCATTCAAAGGATAATAAATATTGGGCCAATTGGAGATTGGGATAAAGAAACTCAAAAGGGAGGGTAAGAGGCAAATTGATTAGACAAAATCGACCCAATTTGTAAATCAAGGCCGATTTTGTGATTAGAGGGAGAGAATATTTGGAAGGTGAAGAGGACACATGATCCAAAGATTGGGCCAATTCAAAATTTAATTATGGATTTCAAAAGATTAGAATCAAGAGGAAAAAGAGGCTCAAATCTCAAACCATGATTGTCCACAAAATTGATGTGAGGTATAGCATGGAAGATTAAAAAAAGGCCTAATTAGAAGAGTAGGACCAATGAAGAAACTGGGATAAAAAGAACAAGAGTTCAAAAGCATACGCAAAGGGTAGGGTCGATTTGTAAATTGACTTCACAATTCAAATTACAAATAGAATACGGCTAAACTCTCAAATTGCAGACTAAGGAACTTGACCTTTTCATATAAAAAAAATTCAAAGTTTTCAAATGAGAGACCTGAATTCAACAAAATGTCATACAAGCAAAAATATTATATAAATTCAAAAGATATTTTTTCTCCAACTAGAATAAAAAGACAAGAAAGAAAACCATAGATGAAATATGAAGTAGAATTGATTCAAATAAAAGAAGAAAGTTAGAATCAATGGAATAATGTGAAAAGGAAAATCAGGGCTCCTTCTTATCCCATTGTTGCAGTATCCCACCTGACCTCAATCCCTTCCTCCTCCAAACCTTCTAACCCTAGCCATATGAGATTTGAATCCCTCTCTCTTTTGGACAAAACCTTGGATCTTATTGATGACTCTATATCAATGTCGTTCCCCCTTCTCCTGAACCTTCTACTCCTTAGAATTTTCATGCCCCCTCCTTGTTTGAACCACTGGATCAACCTCCCCCTACTTGACTTATCACTCATCACAAAGCATAGCTCATTAATGAGGATTGTTAGGATTATTAATCCTCCCTTGTCCAATTTGGTCATATGTCTAAATCGGGAGTCATGTCTAAATCGGGATTCCATCCAGTCTATTTATAGTCATTAGCACCATTGGGTCAACTTGACCTAATTGGGGCACATGTTTCAGTTACTAAAGTGTGGGGAACACTAATTGAGGCTCACTGCCACTTATTGCACTTAATTGAATAAGTTTAGGAGCCTCCTAGACCAATCCCTACAATTTAGGAAGCCACTGGGAGTGCCGAAACCAACCAAGGTCAGTTCACTTCAGTTAATGACTGGTCAAGCTAAGTTAGGAGTCAGTTACTTTCAGTTCAAGTCCTCCACATTCAGTTAGCGCTAGGTTTACTTGACTGCACACATGTGGGGCGCATTTCTCACCTACCACAGTCAGTTAACCATTGGTCAACACTAAATGTAACACTTGAGTTGTGTTTTAGAGCTCTGATGAACTCCGGTTATGGTTTAGACAAGGACAGTTAACTACTGGGTCCTCTGATAGTGATTTAGACAAGTCTTGGTTACCTACAGTCAAGTAGCTCTGTCAAATCAATTTGAACTTCCTCATGTGGATTTGAATTGCTTGTGGCTATTAAAGCCATTTTACTTCATTGTAATTATTATTCGGATTACTTTTTTTATTAATGAAAGCATTCACAGCTGCAAGCCTTTTGCACTGTTTCATTCTTCAATTGCTGAGTAAATTGTGAGATCTTCTTTGTGAGTTGTGTATTTGTCTACAGATCTATATGCTCAAATTTACAGTGGATAAGGAAGAAATACTGACAAAAAAGAACAGAAGGAAATCATCAAAATAAAAGACGGAAAAAGCAACTAATAAGAAAAATATTTGGGTTTATAATCAACCATAAAAACCACCATAGCCGAAATCCAAAATCATATAGTACTTAAAATCCCTTTTGTATGAAAACAATATGGAGCAAGGATGTTCAATCAAAACAATAGGGAAACAATGACAATCATCTCCTAAAATATTAGAGGACTAGAGAACAATGAAAAAATCAAAGTAGTGAGACATTTAGTAAAAGCAGAACAACCCATGGTTCTACTAATCCAAGAGACCAAACTCCAAGAAAAAAGAAACAATGAAAGCATGCAAGAAATTTCGGAAAAATAGTGAATGCATAATAGTTGCATCAAGAGGAACATCATTGGGTATTTGCATAATTTGGAAAGAAAGAAGCATGGTTCTACATCAACATATTGAAACCCTTATTTGGCTATATGTGAAAGTCAAGGACAAGAAGACAAGAAAGAGCTATCAAATTTTGAATACTTGTGCTCCTTTAGATATTAAGGAGAAAAATGAGTGTTGGGAAATGAGTGGGAAATGATGACAAAGCTCAAAAATAACATAGGGATTGAACACATAATAGTGCCAAGGTATTTTAATCATGTTCTATCTCAAGCAGAAGAAATAGGGAGGAAACGAGTCGAGGATGTCACTAGAGAGGTTATGGAATACTTAATGAATAAACAGATCTTACTTAATGTAAAACCTAAAATTCTCGGATGCAGGTTTTAGGTTGGTTGGAATGGCTCCTACGGAGGAGGCCTCGGAGCTCCCACTCCTCTCTCCATGTGGAAGCAGATAGAACCAAATGCCATGCATATTAACTGTAACACCCTGGTTTTGACCCCATTTTCATTAAATGTATATGATGTATATATTGTAATTAATCGTGGTGTGGAGCTAAAGGAAAAATCCCCACCATCGATTTATCGTTTTATGTTCCAATGATTAAAATCGTTTCCGAAAATATATTTCGTGCTAGTCGGCACATTATAATTTTGGCATCATGTAATTATGTGTTTTAATTAAAATACCCACAACCAGCTATGTCAATGCAACCATAATGAAAATGGCATGATTTTCCTAAGGAATAGGGAGGGAAATTATTTAAACCTTTGGGGCCATTGGGGAAAATCCAAATGTCAATGGGAGAACCCATCAATCAATCAACTACCTTTCTTGTCTCATTCACCCTACCATTTAATTATGCCAGAAATTAGTTGGAGTAGTTGTTGAATGGGGATGGGAAGAGTATGGGCATGAATTTCGAATTTGGGGAAAACCCATTTTTGGGGAAAATCGTTTTTTGACTTTTGGGGCAAGAAAACACCCAAAATACATGCCCATTTTCCCATACACCCATGTTCTTCATTTGCTCACACAGGGAAAGCTTGGGAGTTGTTTTTTACCTCCACAATTTGGGTTGTTGTATGTTTTCTTCGCGATTTTGGGTCATGGAGGTTTTCCCCCATATTCAGAAATCCACATTGGGCTCTCTCTCGAACGGATGGAAGTTGTTGTGTGTGAAATCCATGATTTTGGATTTGCTGTGTATTTCTTCCTCTCGTGGATAGACATTCTTCATTTTGCTAGAGTCTGAGAATTTCGTTTTTGTGATGTTCTTGTGGTTGGGTCCTCCCCCAACGTTTTCTGTTGCATTTTGCTCAATGTTTACCAAGCTGAAAATCGTTTTTGTGTTGCCCAACGATTTTGAGGAGAGACCAAATCCTCTTGGGTGTTGTTGATGAATTCGTTTTTTGGCCACGTTAGGACCAAAACATCCCCGGGATATGATTTTCTTTTAGTGGGTTGTTCTTACCCTCCTTGGCAATTAATTTTATGGCTGAACTATTTTCCTAAACCCAAAAATTATGTATATTGTTGTGTATGCCTTCGTGTTGTGGTCTGTGTTGAATTGGGAGTGGAAATTATGGGGCTTGACCAGCTTGATAGATCTAGTGCATGAGGAACCTCACTGAGAGATCTTGAGGGCTGATTGTTCCTTACTGCACATCCTGAATAGCACTGGAATGGAATGCATAGCCTGAGGGACTGTATAGCAGAGAAGGGGATGATTCCTTGTGTTGGGTGTGTATGTGTTGGGAAATCCAAGTCAGATCTTGTGTAGGTGTCCATAGCTCTATGGTTGAGCTCACTAGCTTAGCAAACAAGCCTTTCCATCCTCTTTGAAGTCTGATAAACCCAAACATAGATTTGGCTTGACTGAGTTTGACATATCTTTGGCTATGTGTGAGTCTTCTTAGTTTCTTTTTCCTTGGGGAACCATGCCCAGCTCGGGGGTGGCAGTGTTGCTAAGAGATTAAGGAGCACACTAGCCTATGGTTGGGTGGAACATTGCAGCGGCATAGCTGGTTGCGGGAAGCTTCATTTGAAGATAAGTATTCCTGTGTAATCACCCATGCAACCGTATTGTTTATATGAATTACGATGAACATGTTAAAATGTGTGGAATTCTTGAATTAAACGTAATTGCTTCCGCTGAATGTTAATTCTTTATCCATCTGTGTATCTTTCTTCAATGCATTTTATTTTATGTTTTATGGGGCTAAATGCCTGGGTAGATAGTGTTATGGTAGCATCCTTTTCATTGATCGGAGGGTTGGGGATGTTACATTAACATCCCACATATTACAAAGTCGGGGGATTCAATGAATCTTGTCGTCGTTGAGTTTTTCGATTGGGATGTCGGTATTTTTATCATGATGTTTCCCTGCAATAGATTTATTTCTCTCTAGATGGATTATGATATGGACCTTAAGTCAGAAAATTGCCATAATCTGGACCTCTGCAAACAGTATGTAGCAAATGCTTTCCTTTTCCTAGGGTAATTTATTTCCTTGTGAAGATGGTTTGACCCGGAGACGTCGATTTCCTACCTCTCTCTATTTTTTATGTTATTGTGATCCCTCTTACTCTACTCTGGCTTTCTAATTTGCATTATTGTAGGAGCATTCACCATTTTTCAGGCTGTGAAAATGTCAAGGAGATTACATGTTACCCCTCATTGAGCTAGCAGAGGACGAGGCAGCTCCGGGCATAGAGCAAACATAGGATCCTTTGAAAGTGGTTTTTACATTTCCGTTCCTAGTCATATACGAAACCTCTTTGACGATTGGGAGGAAGAAATGGTTGGTCTGCGGGCTCAGGTTCCTTATAGGAACTATTGATATGCAAAGAACATGTTAGCTCAAGTACTCATGCAATATTAGGATTAGAGTAGGGACAATATCCCTCCACCTTCTCCTTCTGCAACACTAGCTATCCATGCTTCTCCCTCCCCAATCCCGTCATTGGTCTCCAAACCAACAGAGACTCTAAAGGGACAAGCTATCAAAGATATCTCCATGGATTTGGATAGAACAAACATTGCATCCCAAAGCTGCTATAAATGGGAAAAGTGGTTGAGCACAGTGGACAAGTGATCCTTGACTCTTTCAGGAAAACTGAGCCCCTCCCGAATAAAAAATTCTTGTAAGACTCTTCAAGCTCAGAATATTACATGTACCCAATAGTGGAAGAGAATCCTGAGGATGTTGAAGCAGGATGAACAATGAGTAACTTCTATGTTTTTATCATTTTCGGCTCTCTTGCAGTAGTTAGTTCCATAGGTTTTCAGGTTCACGAAACTGATAGAATTTATTGTTTAATTATCATTTCCCTTTGAGGATTTTTTTATCAAATGCACATCAAGAATATGTATTCAGGAATAAGCATGCTTAGAAGTTTTCATACATTTTTTGTTTGGAAGATAGACATTTATAGACTCGGGATGGGAATCTATGCTTGGATAGCTAGTATGTGTTTTTGTTATAGTAGCCATAGATATGTAAGAAGCTCTAAATAGCTACTAAACCTCATGAATATTTGTGCACATAATCTCTATTTTGTATATTAATTCAATTCTACTATGGAACTTACAAAAAAATGTGAAACCTAAAAGAGGAAGATATACGTGGTTGAATAGAAGGAAAGGAAGTGGACACATCGCAACAAGGCTTGATCGATTCCTTATCAGTAATAGCTATCAAGAAGAAGAGTTGGATATATTTTCTAAGATTATCCTTTATGCGGCTTCTAACCATATGCCAATATCCCTTTCACTGAAAGAAAAAAACATAATTTTGGTTTCTTTCCTTTCAAATTCAATCTGATGTGGCTACAATTTGAAGAGGATGTAGTGCTCATAAAGGAAACTTGGAGGAAAAAAAAAATTGGGTCCCTTATTTATATCTAGGAATCTAATTTGTGAAGAAGTTATATCTAAAGGCATGATCCAAGGTTCATTTCAAGGAACTGTTGATTAAAAGGAAAGAGTTGCAAGCTCGGGTTCTTTTGATCCAGGAAATAATGGAGAAAGAAGAAATAATAGATCAGCTGAAAGAAGAGAAAAGAGAAACACATAAAAGGGTCCTTTAGCAGCGAGGAAATAAGAACAAACTTGCAGATTAAAATTAAGAAGTATATGGATAAAAGAGGGAGATAGAAACACAACTTTATTTCACAAACATGTTAATTAAAAGCAAGAGTGGCACAGAATAATGTAAGAGAAATTCAAACAGAAACAGGGGAGAAAATAATTGGATACGAGGGAATAAAGAGAGAAGATCTATGTCATTTTAAGAAAATATATAGAGAAGAATAAGAAGTGCAACAAGATCATATGGCAGCAATGTTGAATCAATACCCTTAAGTGTCAACATGGAAGCCAACAAGGACATTTATAACCCAATATTAGAGGCTCAAATTATGGAGGATATCTTGAATTCGGATCCAGATAAGGAATTGAGACTAGATAGTTTCTCTATAGAAATTTACAATGCCCCTTGGAGCTTCATAGGGCATGACTTCTGTCAGATGGTCAGGTACATGGAAACCGAGAAGAAACTTGGGGGAGGTACCAACTCTACTTTTCTAGCTTTAGTCCCTAAAGAGAGGAACCATGCCAACTTTTTGAGGTTTAGACCTATCTCTTTATACAAAACCTCTTGTAAAATAATAACAAAAGTGTTAGCTAAGTGATTAAAAAATATCCTTCCTTCCATCATCTCCAAAAATAAACGAAGCTTCATTCAAGGGAGACAAATTGTGGATAACATTATGTTAGCTCAAAAAGCGATTCATTCAAAAAAAACAAAAAGGATAAAGAGTTCATAATCAAGATGGATATGTCCAATACTTTTGACCGGGTAAGGCACCCTTTCTTTTCGAGTTCCTAATCAAGTTTGGATTCTCAGCTAGTGTTGTATATTTAATTAAAGCATGCACTAGTAATACCTAGATAGTGCCCCTAGTTAATGGAAGCTCTGGCAAATTCTTACAAAGCATAAGAGGTATCCGAGAGGGTTATCCCCTTTACTCCTTACTGTACATATTGATGGCAAAATATTTAAGCATATTACTAGAACAAGAAATACAGGTGGGAAACATTCAAGGAATCTCAATTGCTAGAGGAGTCAAAGAAATAAATGATCTACAATTTGTCGATGATACACTTCCGATTGGGGCGCTTCAACATTTATTGCCTCCTGGTTCAAGGTGGATTTAATAATTTTCACAAATGATTTAGGGGGGGGTGTCAATAAAGGGAAAAGTTGTTAATAAGGTTGGAACATATCTTATACTTTTGTCAGGATTTTAGAAGACGTCCTTGAATTCTCTTATGAAACAAGTTGGAATTAATTCAAATATTCAGGAATTCCTATTCTTCTCGAGAATGCAAGAGCAATGGATTGAAATGGAGTCCATGAGAAATGTAGAAAAAAATGATCCAATGGGGAGCTAGATGGCTAAGCACGACATGAAGAAACACACGTATAAAATTCATTTTATCAACTTATCCTCTTTATCAATGTTCCTTAATGTTAGCCCCATTTGGAACCATTACTCAAACAAGTTCAATGAGAAAAAAATTATTATGGAATGGAGGACAAGGGACAAATAAGAAACTTCACTTGATGAATTGGTATCCTATCACTACTCATATGGAAATGGGTGTATTGGGGATAAAAGTTATTACTTTGATGAGCAAAGCCATGGGGGATAAGAGGCTCATCTCTGGAGAAGATACATGGTGGAAAATTGCTAATAGGAAGAAATAGGTTCATTCCCCAAGATTAAAATGTCTTGATAATTATAAAGAGGAAAATAGAATCTCTTCCATTTGAAAATTATGCTCTGTTTCTCTCCCTCTAATTTAGGTTTCAATAAGTTGGATTCCTAGAAATGGAAAATCTACGAAAGTATGGCAATATAGTATATTAGGCCTTCCCCCCTCATCTAGTGCTTTTGAGTTAGAAGAGGTAGAATATTGGATGGAAGATATGAACATACATACTCTAGTTAATAACTCATAATGGAACATGATAACTAAGGATTGGGTTGGATGGAAGCTGGATAACCTACTAAGTCACTTAAAGGATCAATGGGATACTCTTTGCACCCTTATAGCTATGAAGGTACCCAATCATGAGGAGGCTATGGATACTATAGGATGGGGGGGAATTATCCTCCTACTTTGTGAAGGAAGGCTACATAACTCTCATTGAAGATAAGAGATCTCTCCCTAGGTATGCTATATGGAAATATATATATATATATATTTAAAGAAGGGAAACTCTTACCAAGTTCAATTTATTTTGTTGGTTAGTTTCTCATAAGAAACTCCTCACTTCTGAAAATTTAAGGAAAAGAGGAATCTCAAGCCCATCTAGATGCCAATTATGCAATATCTTAGAGGAAACTTTGTAACATCTTTTCATGGAATGCAACTTTACTAGATATTTTTGGAGGTTCATGATGACAGACTTAAGTCTTCAAGTAGAAATTCTTGGGAATTGGTAGGGTATGTTCCTCTCTTGGCTCAAAGATTATCCTAAGTCAATCAAAAAATAATCCTTTGATTAAGAGAATATGGAAGTTAGTCCCTTATTATGCTAGCTGGAAAGTTTGGTTAGCTCGAAAAAAATGAATTTTCAAAGATGTATTTACTTATCTCATAGGAGTAGCCTCTAAAGCTTAGGGATTACTACGTGAGACAATAAGTGTCAAAGGTTTGGTAGATAAAAATACTTCATACTTGGAAAAAAGGAGTGAGTTTTGGTAAAGGAGATTCTTCAAGCCTCATCTCATAGGATCCAAAAGGTAATTAGGAAGTTAGAGGACTGCTCAAAGTGGAAATTAAGAATTTCAAAGGAAATTCTAGGTCTATGGCTTGAGCGAATGCAATTCTATGCTCTCTTTTTTATGGTACCTCGAGAGGCAACCCAGGGATGTTAGGTGTTGGGTGGGGGAAGGGGGTCCTCCTAGACGCCTTAGGAAAAATGGTACTAACCTTTTGCATGGGGTATTGGTATAGAAACTAACAGCAAAGCTGGGGTTTTAGCTTTATGGAAAAGACTAAAAAAATCCAAGGAAGCAGGAATCTCCACTCTCATCATCATTGGGGATTCTTCGACCATAATCAAATTTGCGAGGAAAAAATGAATTACAGGTGATATTTAGTTGAAAGGGAGAATGTATAGAATTCAAAACACCATTAGAGGTCTTCATCATGTGTATGCTTATCATGTTCTAAGAGATTTACTAATAGCTATGCAGACATTCAAGCAAAAGAAGGCTCTAATATGAAGTAGGGTGAATATAAGATAAATGGGGGGGGTGTGGGCTATAACCAAGGTAGTCATCCCTTTAGTACTTGATTTGTTCCTCCTCTATCTTTAATCATGATTCATATGTGTCATCATGAGCCTTGGTGGGAATGGGATATTAACCACACTTCCCCATTCTCCTTCCTCCCTCTTGGTAATCATCTCCTTGAATGGAGAGTATGATTCCACTCCTTCATTGGATGTGGCATTTCCTCTCATGCATCATATTTTTCATTTTATATGGTGCTTCTATGTTCGGGATTGTCCTCATCTTGTCGTGGTCTTATGGTTCCGTTGGGTTGGATTTGGACTTCTATAAGTGTGCATCTAAGGAAAATGAGGAATATTATTGGTCTACGTCTCAATTTTCATCTCAATCTTTGTTCTGAGAATCCCCTTTTGCAATGGGTTTTGTTGGTTCGAGGCTCCTTTGCTTTGTGGTTTGTGAGGTGCTAAGAGGTACGTGATATTCATGGTGCATTGTTCCTTTGGATCTCTTGGATCATGGTTCATGTTTTAAGGAGATGCTAAGAGGTCTTGCATATCTCCCATCTTCAATCCTCCTATGTCATGGTCTCTTCAAGTTCTATATCTAAAATGCTTTCTAAGTCCATCCCTTTCACTAGTTTTAATTATTATCTCATGATTCTATGTTTCTAAATTTGGCTTATGTTGCATGCCTTTGGTCGTCTTGTTCTTCTCTTTATGGACTATTTGTGTTTCCTTTTGTGTTATGACTGCTTAACACGGAGGTCTCTGGTCATGGTTATTTCATATAAACTCTAGAAGGGGGGCATCAACTATATAACCCTCCTTATACTTGCGATAATACGCCCCCATCATGCACAATGCCTCTTCTTGGTGTTGGTCTTGTCCATTCAAAAAATGATATTAACGCACATGAGGCCTCTCCTGGTATTTCTTTATCTAATCCTTGTTTCCTATTGATATCCCATTCCTAAGAGGTCATTCCAGGCATGAAAAACAAACAGTTTTGGAAGACTAAGTATATAGATTTAAAGGAATATTATGGTTATCAAGCCCTTGGGAAGCCAAATGTTGGTTGTATCTTCAAATTAAAGTGCAAGCCCTTAGCAAGTGTGCATAATTGGGACAATTTGAATAGTGTTAAGGGTTTTTTTTGCATAAGCCATTCCTACAATTTTGATGTTTTGTAAAGCAGTTATAATTCTAGGCATATTTTGGAAGTCGTTTATTAGCAGGGTAGGGTATCCAAGTATAATTTTTTTGAATAAGAAACAATTGGACAGTGTTATAAAGGAAATATGAAATTACAAGAGCTTATTTGGATAGTCTGTATCCCATATTGTAAATTTTCGTTCAAGAATATTGTACGGTTCGGTCGCAATCCTTCCTTTTTATAATAATATAAATATTTGTTATTTTGAAAGAAAAAAATAACTTATTCAAATAAAAAAAGAGGGTCCCCAAGTTTTGAAAAGATTTGGGATTGTTGATTAATCAATAAGATTGTACCCATTAAGTGCTTTATTTCCATATAAATGATCAAGTTGTTGACATTTTCACGAAGCCGCTCACATAATCCAAGTTCTTAAAGATCCAATTTATGTTAGAGTTTAGGAAATTATTATGAGGGGGATAGGCTCTAATGCCTCCTTGCTTCTCCTTCTGTCATTTTTCTAAATCCTTCAACTCTATTCTAAGTTGCTCTCTAGGTGGGATGTTATGATATTTCACCACTAGGAGCTAGGTCTAAAGTGGTTTTAGATTAAAGTATGGTTTTGGTGTGTTTCTTTAGTGTTATGTAATACTTTATTAATTAGATTGTCACAATTATGTCCTACACACGAGTGAATTGATTGTTCAAAAAGCTCCTCTATATTAACAACACTTAACTCTAGGATAAACATCGAATTTGTCCATGATCTTTATTAAAAAGCATGGAGGGTCATTCGTTGATGATTGATTTGTGAGAGAGTTCACGAAACATTATTTTTATGTATTCAGTAAATTCCCAAGTGTTATGGATGGTTTCCATCCTTAAGGTTTTAAGAATGTAAATCCTAGAGTCCAAATCATTGATATATGTGTACGAATGTTTGTCTTAGGGTGTAACATGTGTGAATATCCTATTTTTGAACATTTTTTTGAGATTTTATTTACATCAAAGTATGAATTACGTTATGGATAATCTCAATGACGAATATGCCAAATTACTCCATGAAAATGAAGAATGGCTATGGAAATATTGCGACAAACAATAGGAATGAGCAAGTTTCTCTCTTATAATACTCAAATACTAAACTTCGGAATGAACTTGCTTCATTGTAGGATATTATTGCTAGTCAACAAAACTCTATTGCTTAGTTTCATGATCAACTCAAAAGAAGGACAAGTCCATTAAGAGGTTAAGTAAACAAGTAAATGATTGAAAGGTACCAATCATAAATTCAAGTGAGGTTTTCTAGGCATATATCATACTTTCGAGACAAATTATATTCTTCTTATTATAATTTTGAAGATGCATGATGAGTAAGTTGATGGATAGACTCTATGTATTAATGATATGGAAGAAATATTAGGTTTGTCTATCAATAATTAATTAATGAATTAATGAAGAAGGATTTATGGACACCTTGTAGAAGGAATGTCATCTTCACTTGATTTCACTTCCTCTCATGAACTGTTTGGATCTAGTTTATTTTTTAAACATTGGATGTACATGTGGTTGAATTGGTAAATATAAAAAATAATTGTTACTTTGTCTTTTAAGCATGGGATAAGACAAAGGCAAGAGGACTTATATATGCCAAGAGTAATCTCTAGATGCAACTCATCCATCTACTTTTAGTTTTCAATGAGCAAATCATATACTGTATGTTTATTTATCCATTGATGATGTGTCAAATCTTGAGTCAATTCCTTTAGATGATTCTTCCATTGATTTGTAGGAAAAAAATAATGCACCTTCTTCTTAAGAAGGATTAGATCTTGCACCTTCTGCTTTATAAGGACCAAATCTTAGACCTTGTATCAAATTAACACTAGATGCTTCTCCTTCGACATCTCGGCCACATCGACACCCTAATCATTGTGATCAAATGGATTCATCTAAGTAGTGAATTTACTCTTAGTATGTTAGTAAATCTTCTAAATATATTTAGATAAGATGTTTAAAAGACAAAATATTGGATATATACTAACTACTATGCTTTATTGTGGTTGAATTGATGATTAGTCATGGTGGCATTTGAGCAATTGTTTGAGGACCTCATATCAATGTGTGTTATTGGCTATACAAATATGCATTCCTCATTTATCTCTTTGATTGGTTGGTCGCAATATCAATCTCTATTCAATAGGTTTTTTATTGCAATCCTTGCTTATTTTTCCTTTGGCATGTTTGTTATGTTTGAGGGGAAGACCATATTGTTGCATGTGGCATCCAATGGAAAAACTACTTTGATGCATTTAGTGTTTGGAGAAATTGTGAGTTTCTTGATCGTCATGACTGCTTGTTTAGGTTCGTGGTTGGAGCATTCTCATTGGTCTTTGATGCTTATCAACAAATTCCTTAAATCATTCTCAAATTCACACACTCTTGTTTTCAATCTACTATTTTTTGGATATTATTCTTTGATAATGTGAATGGATTCTTGAGTTTCCATTCTATTCGTCCATGTGTTTGATTCATTGTTTTCCAAAGGGTTTCAAGTGAAGGTGTTTTGGAAGCTATAGCTCTATAGAAAGGTTCTCCATAAAGAACATGGTTGCGCCTCATGATTGTTGAGATTTGTTAATTATCAGTGTTAACTGGTCCCTCCAAGTTGTGTTTAAAGGGGTATGTTAGAATTTGTAAACCCAAATTATTAGGTTTTTGAACCACATTAATGGTTAGTTAAGTGGCCCTTATGATCCACAATTATGAGTCATAGGAATGAACACAACCTTGTGAATATAAATATGTCAATTTGGGTGTACCTTGAGTGGTTGTGAGGAATTGTTTCCCTCCCCACTTGGGTTCAAATCCAACTTTCTGAGATGTTTGTTATTAGCGAGTTGATTTTTGATGAATTATATATTACTTATTCACGAGTTTGAAAAATCTAGGGTTTACCCTTTATTCTATTCCCAAAGTGAGGGAAAATGCTTAGGATATTTCCCCCAATATATATATATATATATATATATAACCAATTAATGTATTGAGCTCCTATTTTAGAATGGAGTTTTTCGTAATTGGGTTTCTACATTATTACCTTTTGTCTAGTAATGTATATTGTATAGACCTGTTTTTATTATGTGTTGATTATGTCTAAGTTAAGTACCACTTATTCTTACATTTTGTACCCAAATCCACTACTTATTTGATCACATTTATAAAAATAATGGTTTTGTATAGCACAAGTCCCATGGACCCACATGGTACATATGTTTTTTTTTGTTTGGACTACAAGGGTCATAGAGTCGGTGTATCCATTCTAAATTTGCAAGGCACACATATTAGTTTGATGATACATGGGTCATGGCAGATAGGGTCTTACAAACAGTTATCTCATGGTTCAATGATCACACTAATCTAATGGAGGCATGGTCTTAATTCTGTGGGAAAGCGTTCCCAAAGGGAGTTTGATTTTTATACCACTTTTATCCATGCTTTTTCTTAGTCTATCACAGTCTGTCCCTCTTGATGTTTATTAGTCCAAGTTAGAATACTAGTTGTTTAACTGATTTGATAGTCTTCTACCATTTGGTCAATTTTTTGATAGATAGTGGGTCCAGGTTTGTTAATGACTTTGTGATTGCATTAACGATGGTTAGGGTTATGGATTTATCCAGCGGCGGTGTGCCTTTGATCCTTTCACTAGATTTTGGGCCATCATTTCTTTGTCTTGGGAACACGTATATTTCAAATATCAAGGTACCCTCAATATATCGAAAGTTACCCTCAGTGTGCACAGACATTCCTACCGAGTTTTCTTATTCCTACTCAAAAGTAATCTATGGAAAAAAAGAAAACTCATAACCGTCCAGTGACCAACGGGGGAAGGAGAAGAGATTGTCCTTAAATGGCAAGAAGATTAGAAGGAAATCATCATAAAAATGCTTCGCGCTAGGTGTCAACGTCCCTATGTGAAAACTTTCAGATATGGTGAGTACAACTCTAATTAGTCGCTTTATGGGATGCATAACGAAGCTACCATCTTTCAAGATATTGAGTAAATAGCAGTGGATGGGTTGTATAGGGTATCCATTGAGGGTATACTCCCAAGAAAAAGTTTGGCTTGGTGTGGTTTTGGGAAGCACTCGTGATGCATAAAAACTCTTAAAGGGGGCATGGTTCTGAGAACATGCCCCGCTGATATTGCAAAGTTGGACTCCATTTATTGATGCGAAGTAGAGAAAACATTTTATCCAGTTGGTGTGGGTTAAAACTCCAGGGTTACCTCTGTATCTATGGACAAAAGATATTTTCAGTCATATAGGTGACTCTATAGGGGATTTTGTGTCGTACGACATGGGTTTTCTTAAGATAGGAAATATGAATATGGTTAGGTTATTTGTTGAGATAAACACTAGAGAGGGGTTGTTGGCAGAGATTAAGATATCCATTGGAGAATATTGTTTCTCACGGTGATTGATTGCACAAGTATTTCATTGAAGTGTAACAAATGTCATTCCATTCATCATCTGGCTAAATATTGTCCACTTCCTTTCAAAAGAGGATTCTAGACATGCGGTCTAGGGAAGGCCTACCATAAGAAACCCTAATTTTTAAAGAGCTCTTCACAGGGGGGATTCCAAGGTTGTTTTAGGAAGAAACAAGCCCCCCTTGGGAACCATATCAAAGGCGTCATTGAAGTTTTTGGTGATTTCCAAGATGTTGCAGATGATAATTTTCACTAGAGAGAATAGTTTGGGCGACCGAAGATCATGTAAAGATTGAATAAACCCTTTTTTCCTATAAAGAAGGATTAATGTAAGTCTCATTTAACAGGTCCTTTTGATAGTAGCCTTTATTTTCCTCAATGTTCAAATCATTTAGGATTATTAAGGAATGTTCTTGGTTTTTCTAATGCTAGAGGGGCTCATAAGAGAAGGTCGGACTTGGTGGGGTCGAGACCAAGTTGTGGGTTATTTGAGAAATCGTTTTCATCTCATTTTCTCACTTCCATGGCTGAATTTGTCCTTATTAAGGGTCATGTATCGTCACATTGCACGATCCTAGGGTTTTCATCTAATTCCTTTTCCCTTGGTGAGATTTTTCCTTCTGGTAGTTTCCAGGATTCCGGAAATGTGTTTTTTTTATATCTCGTGGCTAAAGCTCCTTTGTTGCAGAAGGTAGATGAAGACTGTTTGGGATCACCTTGGGTTGAGTCCTCTGATATATCCCATCTCAGACCTTCTTATTATTTGTATTTTTGTGGTGTTTTTACAAAGGGGATAGGTGGTATTGGGGAAATGTTTATGAGGGAACAGGAGGAGAGTCCTTTGTTTCGTTATTTGATGTTTCCGAAAGATGTGGAAATGATGCAGTATATCAGAAAGAGTGTCTATGGGTATTTTACTAGGGTTATCCTTTATGCTTGGTGGATGGCTCATCTAATCCATTGGGGGACATGACCCTGTCAGAGGATGTAGAGGATCCCTTTTCCAATGTTTCAGGTTTCCATCTGATGACTAGGAAGGGAGAATCTTCTCAGAAGACACCTAATAAGGGGAAATCGTATTAAGGATATTATAAGAAGATTCTTAGTCATTGTTCTTAAGGGGGTTCCAAATACTCATAAGGCTAATATCTGAATCAATTTTCTATGATGGGAAAGTTTCTTATGGAGGGCTATCTTGGGATTTTCCATCTATTAAGCATCACCTTAGAGGAAGATGTTCAATGATGGAAATGGTTAGGGAATAAGTTGTCAGGGATGTTAAGGCAGGTAGACAGAATACCATTCAAGGGACTCTTATAGCAAGTTATCCCAGAAGAAAGGTTACTTAATGTTTTTTATGTCCCTAAATGTTAGAATGCTAAGGATTCCCTCAAAAAAGTTGGTTTTAAAGAGGTTGGTTGAAATCAATAAGTCATCTATTATTTTGTTACAAGAATATTTGGCATTAGGTGACCAGATTTTGGTTGATTGAAAGAATCTTCTTCTTGGATGGGATTTTATTATGTTTGATGCTTTTGGATGGTCGGGGGGGCTAATCTCATGATAGAACAAGAGTCTTTTTCTCAAACTTTCTTGTTGGTCGTTCAAAAATGGGATTGTTGTAATTTTATTCTCCAGGGATCTTGGTCTATCAATAAAGGTTATTAATATATACAGGCCCTATTCTAATAGAGTTCCTTTCTGAGAACATTTATTCAGTTCTGGTTTGTTGGAAGGTGATCATGTTATTATGGGCGGTGACTTAAATTTCTCATTGGGGGAGGTAGAATTTTGAGGCCCTAAAGCTAACCCTAACCTTCTGTCAAACTAATTTATCCACAAGCTGGAAGAACACTCCTTATTTGATATTTTTCTTGTCAATGTTAATCCAACTTGGTGAAATATGTGCTCAGGGGAAGAGTGAATGGCTAAGCGAATTGAATAACGAAGGGTTGCTCAACACTCCTGCAAACTTAGGTAATGGGTTGGGGAGGGTGGAAACTCATATAATTTCCCAATTTTCATGGACATATTCAAATATGGGCAAAGACCTCCAAGTGCTTTCAAATTTAATGTATACTGGTTGGAATAGGAGGAGTATATAAATATGATTAAAAACATATGGATAAAATTTGATAGCAGTCGAGGCAAATTGACAAGTATACAGTATCTAAATAATCTCAGGAGAATTAAACCAGGTCTATTGCCTATGCGATAAAGAGAAGAAAAAATTTGGATGAAGAGCTAAGAAGCATTGAAGATCAATTGGATTCACACCATAATGTTTTTAAATAGGGTTTTCTAAATCTAGAACAAAAGAAAAGCATTTTGGAGCTAGAGAATAAGACAACAAATATTTTGGATGAAAATGAAGCTACATGGTGACTAAAAAGCAGGGCTCTTTGGATCCAAAAAGGAAACAACAACACCAACTATTTCCTTAATTTTGTTATGCACATACATCACATAAATTAAATCTGGAAGATTGAAGACTGAAATGCTTCAAGGGTCACAGGTTTCAAGAATTTAGCATTCTAAGGAGTTGAGCATTTCAAGAAAAGCTATCAAGAGGATGATAGGATTGGGGTAGATAAAATCATTCAAGTTAATTCTCATTACCCTAAGGCTACCAATGAGGAGCAGAAAAATATGATTATGGAGGAAGTAAGTGATGAAGATCTTAAAGAGGCTGTTAACACCATGCAGAGAGATAAAATATTGGGCCTGAATGGTCGGACCGTGGAGTTCTTTAACGGATTCGTGGATTTTTTTGCAAAAGACTTATTGCGGTCGTGGAGGATTCGAGAAGAAATGGTAGGATATTAGCTCCCTTAATGCTACATTTATTGCTCTTATGCCTAAAGTAGGAAATGTTAATAAATAGGAATATTTTCACCCCATCTCGTTGTGCAATTGTATTTATAAGTTGATAGCAAAAGTAATAGAAAACAAGACGAAGAAGGTTCTATCCACAATAATTTATGAGGAACAACGTGCCTTCATTCAAGGTAGACAGATCGATGAGGCGATTAGGATCACTCAAGAGGTGCTTCATTCTGTCAAGATAAAGAAGATCCCCTTTACTATTACTAAAGTTGACCTAAAAAATGCCTTTGATAGAGTAAATTGGCTTTGCCTCAAATTAATAATGTTACAAATGGGTTTTAATACGCATTTTATGAATTGGGTTTTCTCTTACATCCAATTTGTTTCATTTTCTCTACAAATCAATGGATCAACCTTAGATTTCTTCAGACCATGTAGAGGAGTTTGTCAAGGATGTCCTATGTCACAAATTTTGTTTATTCTAATGATGGAAGGTTTAAGTTGTCTACTAAAAAATGCTCGCAGTAAGGTATCCCTAAGAGGAGTTTCAATGGAAGAAAGATTGGTTATAACTCATTTGTTCTTTGTTGATGACATTCTTCTTTTTATCGATAGCTTCAGATGGGATGCGATGAACCTTAAAGTGATTTTGGACATTTTTGTCAAGGCTTCTGCCATGGATATTAATGACAACAAATCATCCACTTATGTAAAAAAATTATCCCCTAATTCATATGAAATGTTACTTGCCACATTTGAGTTCAAAGAAGTCATGATGGATTAAGGTTTAAACTATATGGGATTCAACTTGAAACCAAATGATTATAAACGAAGAGATTGGGGATGGCTAGAAGCCAAGGTGGAAACTAGAATCCAACTTTGGTGTAACAAGTGGCTCTCTAGAGGGGGTCGATTAATCCTGTTAAAATTTGTACTCAAAGGTATTCCAGTGTATTCGTCTTCAATTGCCTACATTTTAGAGGGAACTTTGGAGCACACCCAAAATAAGTCTTATCGGTTCCTTTGGAAACTGGAAAATGAGAGTAGCTCATTTTCTTGGGTCTCATGGGAAAAAATATCCCTTCCAAAGGAGCTGGGTGGATGGGGATTGAAAAAGCCATTTTTTTTTCAAATGCGCTCATAGGAAAAGGCTTCTGGAAGATTATAAAAGGGTATGGATAGTGGGTTGAGGTGGTTACCAGGAAATACATTCATCCTCAAATGGTTGAAGAGTGGATCTATACCCCAGAGAAATATTGTAGGAATTCATCCATGAGGCATGCCATTATAAAGCTATTTGACATTATTGGATCTGGGTTAATGTGGAAAGTTGGTAATGGATGAAGACTTTCTCTTGGTTCGGACCCTTGGGTCTGATGTTCAACGACTTTTAAAATGCCTGATTATATTTTGCAAAATCTTAATGAAATGGGATTACTCTTTTTTAATCAAATTGCAATGATAAGGGACCTAGTATTGACAAGTCAAGAATGGACGAGGGCGGAGGATATGAATTTGGAGAGAGATAGTGGTTGGATTTGGGACAGATTTATTAAACACCTTAACAATGCTCATATTTTTCTCAGGAATCAGAGGATAAAATTGTGTGGGGCAAAAATGAATAGGGTGGTCACTACACTTCGAGCTTGAGTTATTGAGACATTCGGGAGGAGGAATACCACCTAAATCCTCCCTGGTGGAATAAGATATTATGGCAGTTCAACTACCCTGTGAAGATGAAACTCTTTCTGTGCTAGTCCTGCACAAATCTGTCCTTGTTTGGGACATTATGGTCAAGCGTTTCTAGATTGGCCCAAGTAGATGTCCAATGTGTAGGAACGATGAAGAAATCTAGAGCATCTTCTCATTTCTTGTCCTTATTTTATCTCGCTTTGGAACTATGTTTCTTTGATTAAAGGTAAACATTTAAGATGGAATGAGCCTGACATCACTAAGGTGCTAAAGCAATGGAGTAGAAATAAAGAATTCCAAGACATTATAGTTCTTCATGTGATAGTCATTTGGCATATTTGGATTTCCTAGAATCGAGCCATCTTCAAACATTATTATTGGCTCCTGAGATTATGGGAAATATAAGTATATCCATTATTAACCTCTTCCCTCAAGTAAGTAGAGATGCCAAAAATAGACCGGTTAGAGAGAAGATCATAGACATAACAAAGTGTTGGGATTTCTTTGGTGGGGCGGCCGAATCAAATACTGATAAAGGTGGTGTAGGGGGGTGGTTTATAAGGGGGATGATCCTTATTATAAGATTGTAGCTGGTTTGGGCCCGACTACCAATAATGTTACAAAATTGAAAGCCTTGAAGTTCACTTTAAGGACAACCCTCTTTCTCAATAATCAAATTTTGCAAGTGTTCGGGGACTCAAGGCTGGTCATTGACTGGTTGAGACAGAGAGGACCTCTGAGAAGTATTCATCCAGTGGCCATTTACGAAGAGGTGATCAAACTTTGTGACAGATTCGAGGAAATCAACTTTGATCATATTTACCGAGAAATCAATTCCATGGCTAATAATATTTCTAAAGTCGGGTCAAGGATGACCGAAGGATCTTGTAGCTTGTGGGAAGTCCAAAGTGACATCGCGGAGGAACTTGAACCAGATCCTATAAAGGACAATTAAATCTATTTTATTCTATCCATGGAAATGTGGTTACTACACATTTTTTTGTTTTGTTTTTTACACTTGAAGAATGCTATATCTGGTTTTGGAACCCATTTTTAATTTATCATAGTATAACTATGAAGCCAAAAGTTTCCCTTGGGGAATGGCTTTGACTTTATATATTTTTGAGGTTGACTGTTCAAACAACTATCTTATATTGCCTAGAATGTTGAAAGTTGGTTTACTCGCTAGCAACTAATTTATTGAGGCATTAAACTATCAATTTTTGAGGCAAGGAAAGAAATGACTTAAAGTATTATATTTCAATTAATATAACACGTGTTTTTTGAGGAAAAAAAAGTTTGATGATACATAAACTGTTTGGTCTCGGTATTAGATGTGGTCCTAATTATAAAGATAATTTACTTATATAATAAGAATCATGTGGGCTATATTTAGATATGATTAGTTTTTAGGGCCTGCATGGACTAAAAACATACATAACATATTAAGTATAGGAAAATGCAAAGACAAAACCATAAAGACAACAAACATATATATGATAAGAAATTTCAAATATAGACTAAAAACATACATAACATATTAAGTATAAGAAAATGCAAAGACAAAACCATAAAGACAACAAACATATATGATAAGAAATTTCAAATATGGTTTGGTATGAAAACAATATGCATAAGAAAAAAACAATAAGATTATGATACAAGAAACAATTCACAAACACAAAAACATGAAAACATTCTTAAAAAAAATTAAAAATATAAATAATCTTTGCAAAACTTAAAAGTAACACTCATTTTTTTATTAAAAACAAAATGAAAAGTATCTCAATTTTGGAACATAACATATCATATGAGTTTGGAATCATCGTGAACTATAAAATTTATAGTTACAATTTGAAATGTAACTTAAATCATAGCTTAAAAATAAGACTTAACCAAAAAAAATGCAATTAGCTCTTGAAAAAGCATAATGTTAAAGTCTAGAAATGCCATTGAGAGTGGCAAGAATGTAACATAGAAAAGCAACTGAAAGTGGTAAGAATGTAACATAGAAATGTAGTTATGCTTATCTCTGGAAAGATCTTAAGAATTCCATTCTTAGAAATGCATGACAAAACAAATAAAACAATTGTAGTTCTCCAAATCAAAATTTTTAGGATAATTTTAGGTTTTTTTTTTCTCATTTTAGGGTAGTTTTAGGTATTTTCTTTTGAGTTTAGGGTTTCTTAAGTGCGTCTTTTGGGTTTTGAGGCATATATTTTTGGTTGGTTATATGATACAATGTATACAAATTGTATATGTATAAATACAATATGTTTAAGGATAAATTGATCTTATTGTATATATATTGTATAAAACATTTGCTACATTCCATATTAAAGCTATTTTTTTGTACACAAACTTCTAATAGGATTGGATTTTGTTTTCTTGTTCTAAGGAAAATATTGTGGGGAAACCCAAGGGATTATTTCCCACATTCTTGAATGGCATTCCTAATAAAACCCATCGACACAAACTAATGTGACTCACCCAAGGGGATTTGAACTGAACATTTGTTGGCACTGAACTAACCAAATGCTCAACAACATTGGCGAGAACTAGTAACCCCTTGGGATACAATTGGATCTTGTTACTATACAATAAGATCTAATTTGTTGGTTGGTTCATGGTCTAGTGAGAGTCGCTAGCCTACTACAATGAACCTAAGCTCAATTCTCAATGCATTCTTACCTAGGCTTTACCTAAGGATCCCAAAGTGACACATCCCATGAAATGGTGGTTTCTATACATCAAATCTCTCCCCCCCCTCTCTTTTTTTCTCTCTATCTCAAAAAGGGATGTTGTCTACCAAACACAAACATTTCATTGTAATGAAGTTGTAATTATTCTATTTGGTCAAATCATATATATCACATTTACAACTTGATGTAAATATGTTATTAAAAATGTACCCACTCAATAATCTTTTACAAATGGTTAATGCATGCATAAACACCTCCCAATAATACCATGTTTATCTAAACTAGTTACTTAGTAAAAGAAGGCTAAATAATGAAATTAAATACTTACATAAATACTCTTATTCTAAGATGTGCATGTGCACCTTAGTTGTAGCTAGCATGGATGAGAAGCTTACTAACCATTTCCTTTAAATACATGAAAAATAAAACTCTTCATCATAGGTTCAATAGTTTTGAATTGGGATGAAATAAGTGATCCACACCTATACATGTTACAAGGAAGAATATTTAAATTTGTGGGGAATAGAACTCTTTATTAGGCTAGTTGAGTTTTAAAGAGGAGGAAATTAGAGAATTTATAGCTCTATACTTCCAATGAAGGATTTTGAAGTGTATAGATTATAATAGTTTATTCAAAGTGGAGGAATGAATGATTTGGAATTGCATAGATTATAATAGTTTGTTCAAAGTGAAAGAAATATGGGAATTTATAGCTCTATAACTTAGAATGAAGGATTGTGAAGTGCATAGATTATAAGAGTTTATTAAATGTATGATGTAGAATGGTAAAGTTGATTGACAGGGTCTTTTGTCCCACAAACAAGGGGTCTCATACACCAAGTTGGTGTGTAGCTTAAAGATGACCCTAAAAATAAATTATTATTATTATTATTATTAACTTTAAAAAAGAGGTAAATTAAAAAAAAATACCTTTAAAAAGAGTTGATTAAAAAAATAACTTTAAAAGAAAAAGATTGAGTAATCACTTCAATTAAAACTAAGCAATGACTAGACAGTATGACCTAATGTATAATGAAAGCATGTTTAAATTTATATTTATAAACCACTTTTATTTTTACGTCGAAGGCGTTTTCCCTATGGAGACGTAGTCTCAAAAGATTCCTCGTCTCCGTGGCCATTAACAACTCGACAGGTGTCGCGTTGGATTAGCAAATGGAGCCTCGACAGGTGTTGTCTCTCAAATTTTTTTTTACTCCATTTTAGTTGCGTCCCCAATTCTGCAATCTCAATTGGGGAACTTCTGTCCCGCAGACCAAAGTGTCCTCTGTGTTACAGTCGGTGCTACACATGAATGGATTGATGGACTTGATGGATTGATTTCCAGTTGCGAGTCATTCTTTGCGGTTGGTGTTTAGCGTGTTTTTCTAAGAGGTGGCTTGCGTGTTTTCACTACGCTTCTATATGTTGTCCTAAACTAGCGGTCCTGGCATTTGTTTGTACATGATTTTATTGTCCTTCCCTGCACTTGATTTTTCTCGATTCAGCAAAGTCCTTGCCAATACTTTACACTAACGATTTTGCAAAAGTTTCGGTCCAACAGTTTTTGTGGGTTTAGCCTAAGTTTCGGTCCAGGGGGATCACAATTTGGTCGAGGTTTCGTTTCACGGGTGCTTCATTCAATTGAATACACTTTGCCCATGTCCCTTCATCCACTGGCATTAATGTTTCATCAATGCATTGTTGCTCAATTAATGCAAGAAAGCTTGTCATATGTTCAAACATGGGTCAATATCTTCATCTTTGCTCAGCTTATGACTATCTTCAAAATCTTGTTACTATACTACATTTGCCGCATTTGTTTTTGCACCGCCTTTGCTTTGCACATATAAACAAACCTTCAGGAAACCACATATTGATTTTGCAGCGCTTCATTTACAATTTACAGTTTCCAACAAAGGCTTTCGCACCTTCTTTAAATTTGCAGGTATTCCTTTAGTCTGCTTAAATGTTTTGAATATTCATTTAGTCTGTTTATGAGATGGTCAAACACCCTTGCTTTGTTTTGTTGTTATTGCTGTTGTGTTGTGGAAATAGGAACTTTGAGGTTTGAGGTCCAAAATACAGTATTCCCTGATATTTTTTTTTTCCCAGCAATAAAAATTTCGATACATTTTTACCTGAAATAAATTTCTTTACATCTTCTGCTTTTCGTTGTGCGGAATTCGAAAGCCACAAACGCCAAATCCCAATTTTCACAAACTATGTATTGCAAAATTCGAAAATTACATATTTGCAATGAAATGCAAGCGGAAATCGGTAAATACACAAAGTTTCGCGGTTTCGGCATTCTGCACTATGAAAACTAGAGGTAGGAAATACATAGTTTTATTACGAACTTGTAAATTCTGATTTCCATCTAACTATGTTGCATAATTATTTATTTCTTTTTTTTTAATAAACCAAACTTGATTGAAGTTGTTGAAATTGTTGCTCTTTCTCTCTGAAAATAAAATCTGTCTTTGAAAATAAAATCGATTTAGTTGTAACTTCATAATAGTATCCTGCTTTCAGCTTTCCGCTTTTGGCTTTTTACCCTGTAGTTTGATTTAAGATTTTTGTTGTGTGTTTCCTCAACCCGCAAATTACGGGATTATGAATTGCTGAAAGGGATAAATAAAATTTCGCTCTTTTGTAATCCCACATCCCGCAATTGCGGAATGTGGGTTTCGAGATGGTGAATAAAATATTAAATGATATATTTACAAATTAATCTATAAACTGTGTAATATACTGAAGAAGAAAAAATGATTACAATTAAGAATTAAAAAATTATAGTGAAAAATTGAAAGAGGACACAAACTAATCTATTAATGTTTATTTCAAATTTTGAACAACTTCCATAGAATCAATCTCGACAGTACTGCCATAGTGGAAAGCGCAAGCCGAAAATGCCAAATCCAAGTTTTAGCATTAATATTTATAACAGATAATGAATAATAGTCCATATTTGATTGAAGTTGTTGAAGTTTAAGAAACCGAAGTTGATTGAAGTTGTTGAAGTTGTTGCTCTTTCTCTCTGAAAATAAAATCTTTGCCTTTGAAAATAAAATCGATTTAGTTGGAACTTCATAAAAGTATTATGCTTTCGTCCTTCTAGTTTCGGCTTTTTACCCTGTAGTTTGATTCAAGATTTTTGTTGTGTGTTTCCGCAACCCGCAATTTACGGGATTGCGAATTGCGGAAAGGTATAAATAAAATTTCGCTATTTTGTAATCCTGCAACCCACTATTTTGTAATCCTGCATCCCACTTTTTTGTAATCCTGCATCTCGCTGAATGTGGGTTGCGGGATGGTGAATAAAATATTAAATGATATATTTACAAATTAATCTATAAACTGTGTAATATAATGAAGAAGAAAAAATGATTACAATTAAGAATTAAAAAAGTTATAGTGAAAAATTGAAAGAGGACACAAATTAATCTATTAGTGTTTATTTCAAATTTTGAACAACTACCATAGAATCAATCTCAACAGTACTGCCACAACAGAAAGCGCAAGCCGAAAATGTCAAATCCAAGTTTTAGCATTAATATTTATAACAGATAATGAATAATAGTCCATATTTAATATTTATAATAGATAATGAATAACAATAACCAGAAACATGAAATATGTTCATGCGAAAAAAATGTTGTCATATATGCATTTTTTTTGTCATTCTATCACATGAATATGTTACATTGCAAAAAAAAAATTGTTCATGCCATGTTTCATTTCACATGAAAATATAACCGTCACGCTATGGAGAGTATGCTAACTGAAGATTCTATTTCACTCTTGCTACATGGTGTTGTCAACCTTTACTCGCTGGTACAAGTCTCCTCATTAAACCAAGTGAACTCACTCAACTCATCATCTATTCGGTTCTGAATTTCTATCTCAAACGGGTTTCATAAGCATGAGCTATTGCTTCCAACTATATATAGTAGTCTTGTAGAAACTGGACAACTAAAAGAAGGATCATAATCAAAGTTACCAAGTGTACATGCAACAGTGTACATAGTGTAACGTATGTTTAATTTCCTTGTTGTCTTTATCCATTTAATCAATTTCACACTGTTCATGCATCCAAGGTTTTTCTATCACAATGAACTCTAACATACTTCTTCTCACAGGACTGTCGCATTGCTTGCACTTGAAGTTGTCACAGTGGATACAACAATTATTAGAGATCCTGCACCTTACCAATTACCTGTACCTTCTCCCTCGCAGAGTTATTCCTCTATTCCAGTGAATCCTAGCTCAGTAGATGAAAACCCTGCCTTGGCTGCATCAACTATTCCATTCACATCATTCTCCTCTTCTAACAAAGTTTGGAACATTCAAGGTCGAGTTATTGCCAAGACAAAGCTACATGAATATGGAAACCAACGAGGGTCTGGAAAAATATTTGGATTTGACATTGTTAATGCTTCACACGATGAAATACATATATCTGCATTCAATGAATTGGAACTCTCTTTGTATGACCAAATACATATAGGAATAGTGTACATAGTATCAAATGGCATAGTGAAAGCATCCAATCCAATTTTCAACCATTTGAAAAGCCATAATGAGATTTTCGTAGTTTCCTCCTCAACCATCCAACCATGCTTAAATGAATACCCCTTAATACCTTTTTATTGCTTTAACTTTAAACCTATTCAAGAGATACAAAGTAAGCATGTCAATTCAATGGTGGACCTTGTTGGCCTTGTCATTTCAGTTTCTCCTACATCCAGAATACAAAAACGAGATGGTGTTGAGACTGTTAAGCGCACTATTGGACTCCGTGACATGTCAGGCTATAGTATTGACATAACACTTTGGGGAGAGCATTGCCAAATTGAAGGAGCCGAGCTTGCCAACCTGCGTGGTTTACCTACGCCTCCAGTTGTAGCAATCAAAGGTGGTCATGTTACAGATTTTAATGGAAAAACTGTTGGAGCTATTTCCAACACTACTGTTTTTATAAACCCAAAAAATGAATACACTTAAGTTCTCCAAAAATGGTTTCATGACAATGTATTTCGTTCAGCATCACCATCATTGAGCCAAAATTTCAATGCCTCTCATTCTAGTTCTCGTAAAGTCATTACCATCAATGACCTACAAACTCTTCAATCATCTGAAAAACCTGTTTGGTACTCTCTTGTAGCATCCATCACAAATGTTAACATGGATGACTTTTATTTCCTTGCATGTTAACGGAATACAATGCATGAAAAAGATTGCCCACAAAGTTGGAGACATTTGGCATTGTGCTAAATGTGATGGAGAGTTTCTTGAATGTGACTACTAATATATACTAAAGGTTGACTTGGAAGATGTCATTGGATACCTTCATGGTGTGATAGCATTTGATGATGCTGCAAACCAACTCATGGGAATTTTTGCAAAAGATCTTTGTCTTCTCTCAACTGAAACAACATAACTTGATGAAATAGTGCAGAAGATCTGCAACAAAAAATTACTTCTTACTCTTTCAGTTAGAACAAAGACCTTCTGCAGAGTTGCACGCCTAAAAGTTGTAATTGTCATGGTTAAAAACACATAAATGGCAATTTCAGATGGACACATAAATATATACGTTTTTCAACTTGATACTTAACCATTCTTCATTGTTTATAATGAATGCTTTCAATTCTCAATTTTAACTCCTTGTTTCATTGTTCAACATAGCACAGTATTTTTTTAACTCTCTTATAGCACCATTTTCTTGTAGTATCATACCTGCAATGTACAAGCTATCACTTACCATTTATTACACAAATTTTTGATAAAACCTATATGGTAGTTTTTAAATACAATACTATTTTTCTATTTTGTATTTTATAAAATGCACAACTTTGTTCTCTTGTTTCTGAGCACAACTTTTCATTACTCTGTACATAACAATAAGTACTGTTACTTTTTTTTCATATATACTTTCTCACACTACACTTTGTTCTTCTATATTGTTGTTTTCTTACAATTATCAAGCTACAACTTGAAAAACAAAATTTACTCCACTTATATTATTTTAAGCTACATTCTTACTTCCCCATATGCAATGAATTAACATTTTTTAAATCTTCTGCTTTATATCCATATAGTTTGCAGTTAATACATATACAAAATGTGTTGCTGCCAACAATCAAAGCTTCTAAGTGTGTAACAAGTTTACAATTTTCTTGTAGGCATTATGCCAAATCATGACAATGAACAAGCCAATGCACGAAGAAGAGTTTTATATGCACAAAACAAAGATAAAAACAACAAGAAACAATGTCTTCTTTACAGGGTTGCTCGTTTGCCTGTGGATATGTCTTCTTCAATTTCTCTTGCGGAACCCGTCAACTCAGCTTCACTTCCATCTCCTATGCCAAATCCATTGAACAACCACCTCAATGATGCACATCAATGATTTCGTAAAAAAATGGACCAACTAGTTGATATGCATGTCTGCTCGATTTGCAAAGAATGTTACCCTGGTATTGTAACAAAAAACTTCCATGGTGCATACGCATGTTCTCATTGTATTCTAGAATGAAAGGCCGTCGCTTTTCATTGGAAAACAATATGGATCCAGGCAACCAACCAGCTGTCCTTGCAGTACTTACATAGGTTGAAGAAATGCTCATTAGTCGTGCTAACCCAATCTTGCAAGTGACACATGATCATGGTGGTCAATATAAATACTCTGGCCATACTATTTGCTTCCCCCAAGACATTTCCAATATTGCCACATACCTACTGCATTTAGTATCAGAACTCGACATCCTCGTTGTTTGGAAATGCAATTCTACAAACAATCCATATGAACTGTTTGTTAGTCGAACACATGTTCTTGTTGCCCTTCAATTCAAAATGGAAAACAACCCATACTACAATGATGTACAAGTCAACCCAATTGCATTAGCTTCTTTGCCTCTTATTTCAACAAACATTTCACCTTTGATTCTGCATCTTAATAGCAATGCTACATTATCTCACCAACAAAACTTGTCATGTATAGATCAACCACCAAATTCATTTGAACCCTATGAATTGGAATCCTCATCATTTATTTCAACACAAACTAATTCTAGAACTGAGGTTGAAGAAATTAGACAGTTGTTACACATACCAAATATTCCACTACCACCTCCCATTGATTGGCCCCCTATAGAAATGTCCCCTATCAATGAGTACAACACAGAAGGCCTTCTTTCCATGGCTTTTCCAACTTTGTTTCCTGCAGGTACAACAATGTTATTACAACCACGCATTCATGTGGTTGATATGCACGAATATGCACTTCACTTCATTCGTTATCATGACAACAGATCTGCCAACATCCTCGCTTCTGATACTACATATACAATCTAATTATCTGTCATCGAAGTAATGCTACTACCTCTGTTTTTGTCAAAAAAAATCTTGAAGATACACTACCTCCCACAATACTTGAGCTTGTCAACCAATTGCAAGACATGCCTAATGAGAAAATTGGTGATCAGGTCGCAAGATTTGGGTCTTCATTACGTGGAACATGTTCATGTTGGAACAAAAGTAGAGATGAACTAACAAATATGATCAATCAACAAGGTACACCAACGTTCTTCTTCACCCTTAGTGCAGCTGACACAAAATTGCCAGATTTGCATGCTCTAATGCCTGCTAAACGTCCTAGTGGTTTAGCTCAAGACTATCAATGGAAGGTTCACAACATCATATCAAATTCACATATTACATCAAATTACATGCACAATAGATTCAAAACATTTCTTCAAGAGGTGATTCAAAACGGTTTTTATATAACGGATTATTGGTGCAGGTATTATACCATCTATTCCTTCCTATTTTTCTCTTCGTATTTTTCACTTTTTACAATTTATTTCTAATATATGTTTTTTCCTCCCATGTAGATATGAATGGCAGCATAGAGGATCCACACACATTCATGGTTTTATTTGGTTGGAAAATGCACCAAATAGGGACACGTTAGATTGGGAAGATGATGTTGCAGTTGAAGCTGCAAAAAACAAATTTGACACACATGTGACAGCTTGGAATCCTCGTAATTCCCAGTTGTCCACATCTAGGTCACACCATTCTACTACAAATGATCCATGTAGTCTTGCGTCATCATCAAAATTTGCATCAAACTACTTAGTTGGCTATGAAGAACTTGTCAATTTTGTTCGAAGGCACACCAAATGTTCAAAGTGAACTTGCCTTCGCAAAAAAGGAACATATGTTCAATGTCGCTATGGTTTTCCATATGAGCTACAAGCTACTTCTTCGTTATTCATTGATCCAAATGGACGAAAAACCTACAATCTAGCAAGAAATGATCCCCTTCTAAATATTCACAACCCTACCATGCTTTCAATATGGAGGGCTAATGTTGATTGCCAACATGTTCTTTGTAAACATGTTGTTCTCAAATACATTTCAAAGTATGCATCAAAAGTAGAGCCAAAATTAGAAACCTACCATGCAATTCTCTCTCGCCTTGCACAGGTTTCACCAAGTGACAACCCCATTCTTCAGCCAATCAAACAATTTCTTGCACAAACAGTTGCAGAAAGAGACATTAGTGCACAAGAGACGTGTCACATGCCGCAAAAACTTCCTCTTGTGCTTTGTAGCCGTCACTTCTTTTCCCTAAACGTGAGCCAAACTGTCTTCCATTGTGTTTCTAATGACACTAATAACACCCCTGCAACGCCCCCCTTCATTTTTTCTTACATGCAAAGACCCATTGCTCTTGAACATCTAACTCTGCTTAAAGCCGCTCGTTGTTGGTCTTTCTCGCCTAATACGAAAAAAAATCCATGGAAACAAGACAAGATTGTTAGAGTCTATGCACATTTCACTTCCATTCCTCCCTCTGATTCTTCATCTTTTGAACCGTTTTGTTGGAGTGAACTTCTTCTATACAAACCTTTTCGGTCCATCCCTCATGATATTGGAACCACAACTTCTAAAATTGTTTCTCATTGGCATCACATTAAAGGCACATATGTTGTGTGCCGTATTGAACATGCAGAACAAGAACCCTCTACACCTCTATCTGATGATTCAAACTATGATGCTATTACCTTTCAGTTTCCCCATACCATGGATGAATGGGAACTTCTCTTTCAAATGATACCAGGCAATAACATCCAAGTTAATGACCTTGAAATGCTTGGCCATCGTGAATTTGACAAAAATCACAATTGGTCACATAACAATATACCCACCCATTTGCATGAGACAACAACATCATTCATTGACCTCAATCGCTTGTCCATCCAACTACATGAAGGCATGCCATCCTTCTCCAATTCGCCTAATTCCTTGTCTCCCACACAACGCATAGACTTTGATCTTGTCATGTCTCATTTCAGAAACACTAGATATGCTCAACCGCTAAAAATGGTGATTCAAGGTACTGCAAGCACTAGAAAATCTTACCTCATATCTTGCCTCAAATTTGCACTTCAAACTGCATCTGAACAAAATGCCTCCCACCTATTCTCTTTGCTCCAACTGGTGTTGTTGCTTTTAACATACATGTATCTACAATACATTCTGCTCTTCGAATACCCGTTGGTGAAATGCACCCTCTTGAAGGCCAATCCCTTTCAAAACTTCAAGAAGAACTTTGCCATATTCGCTATATTCTCATATATGAAATGAGCTTTATTGGCCCAAAAATGTTAACTCAAATTGATGCACGCTTACGGCAAGCTTTCCCCTCGCAGTGTACAATCCCATTTGGTGGTTGCTCTATAATTCTTCTTGGTGACTTCGGACAATTGCCTCCTGTAAAAGACTTCCCCATGTATGCAGGATCATCCGTTAGAACTGCTCTTTGGCATGCATTTGATACTTTTATCATGCTCGAAACAATTTTTTGATAACAAGGAAATAGTCCTTCTAAAATTGCCTTTCGACAATTCTTGCTAAACCTTCGAAATGCAACACCAACTGTTGAAGACTGGGCACTCCTAATGACAAGAACAACCTCATGCCTTTCACATGTCAAAAATTCTTCATTTGAACAATCTATCAATTTGTATCCCACAAATAGATCTGTTTCATTGCACAACAAACACATGTTGAAATAGCTTAATATGCCAATTGCACATTGCTTTGCAGAACAAAGGAACCAAAATTCCCATCAATCCATTGGTGACGAACAATTTGCATTAAAGATCCTTCTTGTTGTTGGTCAACAAGTCATGTTAACTGCTAATTTATGGGTTCAAGCATGACTTGTTAATGGCTCACTTGGAAAAGTCATTGATATTGTCTACAACTCAAATGAGCAACCTCCTACCTTTCCATCGTTTGTTGTTGTTGAAATCCTACATTACAAAGGACCCTTATGGGATGCTTCTAATCCTACTTATGTTCCAATATCTGCAATAACAAGAGGATCCCATAGACAAATACCACTTCGAATGGCATGGGGTTTAACAATTCATAAATCCCAAGTTATAACCCTACAAAATGTAACAATAGATATTGGAAACATTGATAGACAAGGGCTTACATTCACTGCAATATCAAGAGTTACGTCTCTTTCATGCCTACACATTTCTCCACCTTTCTCTTTTTCCAAATACTCTCGAATGCAAGGCAATCGATATGTCGAATGTAGGAAACAAGAGGAAAGATTACTTGCTTCAAAGTCTTTAAAACCAAATTATGGTTGAATCTTCTCATTGTCTGCTATATAAATGTACTGTTTTTCTTTGGTCACTTGTTCATGTAAAATATCTACTTTTGTTTCAATAAAGATCCAAGAAAATTTGAAATAGTTGGCTTCTAGACTAAACTGTCTCAACAAACTCAAATAGTAACTGTGAAAGCTTTTAAGTATCCCAGTTATGATATACAATTGATAGCTAGGAAATAATTACTCATTGCACATTTGATATGTCAAGATTGTAATGCAAACTCAATACATAAATCAACACATTTAATACATCCGCAACCTATAATCAATACACTACAAATACTGAAGAATAACTCAAAATTGATAAAACAAATTTAATAAAAAAAACCATAAAACATTACATAACTAATAGTGTTATCTTATTCAATTGCAAAGCATTAAAATGTTTCAAAAACTATAAAGCTTTCCTGATATATCTTTCATTGTTGTTCTTTAATACTAGTCATTGGAAAATTGTTCAGTAGGGTTTCAATGATCAACTCCCCACTTGACTAAATCGATATATAGCATGAAACCAGGTTTCGATAATTGAAAAAGATAAAGATAAAAGTGATTTATTTTCTTACCCCACAACTATTCAAGTTAGCATAAGTCTCTACAACCAAGTTGAAATAAATCTCAAAGCAAATATTGTATAAGGTTTATGAACAAGCTTAAAAATATTCAATACATCTAAGAAGTAATACTAATTAAAGACAAGAACATGTTATCCAACAGATCTCATGTTATCCAAAACATGGGAGCCCTAATTACACATACAAAGGTAACTGTTTTTTAATTTATTAAGCTGTTTTGGGATCCCCATAACATTTGTCATGGTTTCTTTGATCTAACTTAGTTGAATTTTTTGAATTTATGCATGATTTGTTTGCTTTTGGGCGAGTTGTGGAAGACTGAATTTTACAAATATTATTTCATTCCGCATCCCAAATCCCACATCCCGCAATGTAGGTTGCGGTAGCTTGAAATTTATTATTTGCAAATTTTCCATCCCCCAACCTGCATCTCGAAATTTTGAGATGCGGGTTGCGGGATGACACATGATACTTACAAAATGCTCCCGCATCCTGGAGATTTTGAAACGCCGAGAGGGTAAAAATAGGAAACAAGAGGAAAGCTTACTTGCTTCAAAGTCTTTAAAACCAAATTGTGGTTGAATATTCTCATTGTCTGTTGTATAAATGTATTGGTTTTCTTTGGTCACTTGTTCATGTAAAATATCTACTTTTGTTTCAATAAAGATCCAAGAAAATTTGAAATATTTGGCTTCTAGACTAAAGTGTCTCAGGAAACTCAAATAGTAACTGTGAAAGCTTTTAAGTAGCCCAGTTATGATATACAATTGATAGCTAGGAAATAATTACTCATTACACATTTGATATGTCAAGATTGTAATGCAAACTCAATACATAAATCAACACATTTAATACATCTGCAGCCTATAATCAATATACTACAAATACTGAAGAATAACTCAAAATTGATAAAAACAAATTGAATAAAAAACCATAAAACATTACATAACTAATAGTGTTATCTTATTCAATTGCAAAGCATTAAAATGTTTCAAAAACCATAAAGCTTTCCTGATATAGCTTTCATTGTCGTTCTTCAATACTGGTCATTGGAAAACTGTTATTTAGGGTTTCAATGATTGACTCCCGTACTTGACTAAATTAATATACAGCATGAAACCAGGTTTCGATAATTGAAAAGGATAAAGATAAAACTGATTTATTTTCCTACCACACAACTATTCAAGTTAGCATCAGTCTCTACAACCAAGTTGAAATAAGTCTCAAAGCAAATATTGTATAAGGTTTATGAACAGGCTTTAAAATATTCAATACATCCAAGAATGAATACTAATTAAAGACAAGAACATGTTATCCAACGGATCTCATTACAACATATCTCATGTTATCCAAAACACGTGAGCCACAATTACACATACAAAGGTAACTATTTTTTAATTTATTAAGTTGTTTTGGGATCCCCATAACATTTGTCATGGTTTCTTTGATCTAACTTAGTTGAATTTTTGGAATTTATGCATGATTTGTTTTCTTTTAGGCGAGTTGCGGAAGAATATCTTTTGCAAATATTATTTCATTCTACATCCTGAATCCTGCATCCCGCAATGCAAGTTGCGGGAGCTTGAAATTTATTATTTGCAAGTTTTCCATCCCGCAACCCGCATCTCGAAATTTCAAAATGCGGGATGCAGGAGCAATTTTGTAAGTATTATGTGTCATCCCGCAACCCGCATCCCAAAATTTCGGGATGCGGGACACGGGAGCATTTTTGTAAGTATTATGTGTCATCCCGCAACCCGCATCCTGAAATTTCGGGATACGTGTGTAGTTTGATTGATTTATTTTGTTGTGTGGTCCCGCAACCCGCAAATTGCGGGATGCGGGCTTTAGGAAAGATTGAATAAAACTTTGTTTCTTTTGTCTTCCCGTATCCCGCATCCCGAAATTTCAGAATGTGGGGTGTGGGATGGTTAATAAAATTTAAATCTCGCGTTATGATCCCACATCCCGCTAGGTTTAATCTCATTCGTCCATTTGTTTTAATCCTACGGTCCTAATTTCACCCGCGGAAAATCTATATATAGGCTGGTCTTTTACAATTTCTTTACCATTTTTTTACTATTGCGAATTACTATGCTGCGTGAACTTTCTCTACGTTTTTACCAGGCAACGTCGTCACAGTCTAGTTCGATTACAGGTTAGTGTCTTGGTCATTTCTTCATTTAATTTATTATTGTAGTCAAGCCTGAATTAGATTTGATTCCTCGCTTCCTGTTGTTTTTTGTTTTAAACAGAGTTTTTCCAATTTCCAACAATGGCAAGAGTTACCTGCTACAAAAACCTCCAAAAGGATATGTTAACCAAGGACCTAAACTTTGGTATTTTCTCAGATACCAGTGGCAGAATCATTGATACCTACCAGACTGAATGGCCTAAGGTTTATGCAATTTTTCACAATGACGATTTTTCTG
Source organism: Pseudotsuga menziesii (assembly GCA_001517045.1). Taxonomy (NCBI): domain Eukaryota; kingdom Viridiplantae; phylum Streptophyta; class Pinopsida; order Pinales; family Pinaceae; genus Pseudotsuga; species Pseudotsuga menziesii. Next base: position 116,468 of record LPNX010726492.1, read on the forward strand.
ATATCCAAGACAACCAATTGGCTTACCAAACAATCAGGGATTCTCGACTTCACTATATTGCTGCTAGACCTTCTATCCTCCCCTACAATGACGCGGTCAAATGGATTGTAGAACATGCGAACCCCAAATACCATTCTTTCAATGATAGTGCAGGGTCACAGCTAGCCAATTTCCGTTCCGAAGTATTTATGAGGGAATATGGCCTTAAACTGGTAAGACAACCACTCACCGCAAAATTTGCAAAAGCCGCCAAAACTAGGTTCAATTTCGATGAAATGTTAAAATCTTGGATGCACCAACCAAGTAAATTCTCGCAGAGGTCTGATGACCTTTACCCTGTTACCTGGTTCAAAGAACCCTATTCCTTATTGGTAGCTATGTTATGCAGACTGTATGGCCTTCCTAATTGTTTAGTGTTCAAGGCTGAATGGGCTCCAGTGGCTCATCAAGTTTTAACAACCGACGATTCTTTCCCATGGGAATCCATCTTGTCTCTAGAACTCAAAAGCTCCATCCAAGACTACCAGAAGGCCACTGCTAGAAAGAAGCCCAATTTCTTCTTTCCAGCCTTCATTTATGATATATTTTGCACTGAGTTCCAATATCCCAATTTGGGATGGAACTGGACTTTACCGACTCCCTCGGTGCCCATTTATTATTCAGAATTGTGGGATACTAACTATGTAGCTAGGTTCTATGATATGTGTGAATACTTCCTCGGCAGCATCTATTTTTCAATCTTCAAGAAGGAAGCTCCCGCATTTTCAACCGAAGCCAGAGCTTTGATTTCTACAATGGGTTACTAGTATGTTGGTGAGTCTTTTTCGTACATTAGGATTTGGGGTAGCAACATTGTTCATATGCTACCCAGAATTGTCCCTGACAGGTTGGTCCTAGAAGAAGTGGCTTTCCAGACTGTCAATGACAGGCTTTATAGGAGGCTCATTGGCCCTAAGAAAAAAGCTTGGCCCAAATTCCCTTTGAACCTTTGATTGTTGGTTATCCCAACTTCAACCTCGGCTATGGTATTGGGTGAACAGATATAGTCCTTGAAGCTCATTTTTTCCAGCAAGAGGAAACATGATCCCAAGGGATACCTCGATGCCCACTTTAAGCAGTACCATATCAAAATTGCTTATGTGCATGAGCAACTCCCCGATGATTCCATTTACCAGGGTGTTAATACATTTTCTGAAGTCTTGGCTAAAGCCAAAAACAAGGATGACCAAGCCCACATCTTGCAGTATCAAAAGGAACCAAAAGACGGAATTCATGGTTACAGGGCACTACAGGTTGGCCTCTTGGAGAAAGTAAGAAAGGACAAAGAAGAAAAGGAGGCCCAAGCAACAAAAAATCCATTAGTGGCAACTCATCCGGATGGAGACAAGGGAAAAGGTCTAATGGAAGACCTTCGAGAGGTAACAATTTCCCAACAACTCAAAGCCTTAATACATACCTCAACATAGTCAAGACAGAAGCTGGCAATGATGACCTCTGTGCGGGATACTCAGGCAGCTACAGTTGCTCAGACTGTTACTGATATCCCAGTGATTGCTGCAGTCACTCAGCCAACTGATAATTAAGAAATGGTTGAACAAAATCCATTCAAAAGATTGAAGGTGAAGGTTTCTTCCTCTACAACTCCTTCTATCAATTTGGATGATTCAGACTTAGAAGAAGACATGATAGCCTCTGCACCTGTCACTAAAAAGGTGGATCAACATTTGCAATCATTCACAGATCTGCTCAATGGTGATGGTAAGAAAGGTTTTATCTCTGTCTCTATAGTTTCACAATCTTATTATGTTTCTAGCTCCTCGTCTTCAGCATTGCTCCTTTCATCCATTCAGAATTTGTCTACCTTGCCTGTTGGAGCACCCATATTACCTACACTGTCTCAATTGTATGGGGATCTGACCTCCACATTTGTATCTGTCACATGTCCTGCTGTGCAAACCTCCATGTCACTACTGCCATTTCAGAAGCACTAATTTTCAAGATTCCCCTACACCTGCCCTCAGTTACTCTATCAACATCATCTAGTACTGAAAATATTTTGGTGTCTTCCTCACCACTTCCAGCTGTCAATCTCCACTTCCCATCTTTCGAATCTTCAACCCCACCGACTCTTCTCCTCAATCTCTGAACTAGCCCATGTTCAAAACATTTCTCCTTTCACCACTCACATTACCATGAAAATGCCCTCTCTTATCATTACCCACACATCCTCTTTGGTGTCTACAGTGATTGAGACTTCTGCATCCACTAATCAAAGAGCTAAGTTTGATGATGACATTATCACATCTCCTCCTGTACAAACCTCCATGTCACTACCTGCCATTTCAGAAGCACTAATTTTCAAGATTCCCCTACACCTACCCTCAGCTACTCTGTCAACATCATCTGGTACTGAGAAGGTTTTGGTGTCTTCCTCACCACTTCCAGCTGTCAATCTCCACTTCCCATCTTCTGAATCTTCAACCCCACTCTTCTCTTCAATCTCTTAAGTAGCCCCTGTTCAAAACATTTCTCCTTTCACCACTCACATTACCATGACCATGCCCTCTCCTATAATTACCCACACATCCTCTTTGGTGTCTACAGTGATTGAGACTTCTGCATCCACTGATCCAAGAGTTGAGTTTGATGAAGACATTGTCATCTCTCTTCAAGATTATTATTATAGCAAGTCTGATAAAGTAGTGGTCAAAAAGAGAAAAAAGAGGACTAGGGATCAAAGTGGGATGGATGTATTTGTTTCCGACCAAATAGTTTGGACTCAACAGTCTGGTGACCCACAGGTAGATGTAGCAGATACAACTACTGCTTTGGGTGCATTCACAGGTGCCAACCTCAATGCTGTTAACACTTTAAATAGATAGTTTGACAGGAGGAAAGAAGAGATAACCCAGCTGAAGGAATAACTTGAGAAGACTAAAAGGGAACATGAGGCTCAGGTTGCTGATCTTATGAAGACATATGAGGATAAGTATAATGAACTATAGGTCAAAAGTGCTTCTCTTCAGGTTGAGCTGCAAAATGAGAAGATTGCAAATGTTTCCTTTACACAGATGATAGCCTCACTTTAAAAGCAATGTGAAGATGCAACTGCAAGTGCATCTTCCTCTTCATTCTCTAGGTTTTCACAAGAATAATTTAAGGAGTTGGCTATCAGGACAAATTAGGAGCATTATGAGTTAATAACTGACTTGTTCCACACTTTAAATGATATTTATGAAACCCATATTGCTTTTGGTCAGATGGTTGTTGTACTTGAAGACCATGTGGAAAAGAGGTAGAAAGCTTCCAAGGCTTATGATGACATTCTAGATTGGAAAAGGTACATGAAGGACAAGCTAGAAAAGATCGTCATCCTCAGCAGTTTTCAGCTAAAGAAAGTCAGAACAGTACTGCGTTCTTGGCTTGATCTTAATGAGACGGTTGAAGAGACTATTAAAAAGGAACAAGCCATGTGTGGAAGAAGATGGTATGTTGTTGATAGTATCATGGAGACTTTGCTTTTTCCCACAGTAGATCTTATTGAAAATGCCTGTCCTCCAAGATTGATGATCGAGCAGGTTGAACGCCGACGATATGAAGCAAGGGAGAAAATCCAAGGGCTCAATCATATTACCATTGAAGACATCGATCAGTTAATCAGACAACCGTTGGCTATTGAGCGCAAGGTCCACATTTACATCCACATCTAGCATAAGTTATCTAAAAACGAAATGGAGAATTATAAATGTGATGCTCAACTTGGTTTTGAATCAGCTAACTATCCCAACATTGAGGATTTGCTAGGGATTTGGAACCGAAGGCGGTATTTCCTTGGGTTTTAGTTTTATTTAGACTTTTCGATCCCAATTTGATGGAAATCTACTATTTGTAATAATTATTTAAAGGGTGGGTTTCACATGTAATAGGGACTTTTTGGAAGGGAAAAATCTGGACAAGATACTGGAGATACCTCTGTTTAATTGAGGTTTTGTATTTTTTTGCAAATCTATTCAATACAGTTATGATATTCTTTCATATCTCCTGTTGTTTATTTGATTAAGTTTCCTTAACAAATTATGATTTTTCCTGTTTTAGATGGATCAATATTGCTATTAGTCTTTTGTGATCAATTAGTGCATTTATTCACAGCCTTGATTTTTCTCTAGTAGTGACTCATGTACTGGCAAAGTTTTAATATAGTTTATTTTATTAAAATCTTTATCTATTTCTACAAATGATTATACATTAATTTCGATAATACATATGTTAATTTTTTAATTGGCATACTGTTGGTAAGGGGTTTAGGGTGAGTGAGTTACGCAGCGTCGCAGCAGCTGCGCAAGCTCACGCGGTGCCGCGCAAGGGCAAATTGGCGCGATAAGCAGGAAAATAACCGTTTTTTAATATTTTATGTATATTTTGACCAAGTTTTGTTGCAATAGATCAGTAGCAGTTAGAAGTTAGTTATTAGTGGACCCTTGATGTAAAGGCATAAGCCTATTTATAGATCCATTTTGAGAAGTCGTGGAGAGGTCATATGCTGTGGTGAACAATTGTATATGATTGTCTGTGCGATAATAAGGGATAAGATCTGGTGCAATCTACTCTATGGAGACTTTTCTATCTTGAATGTGATTCTTCCTGATATATGTAGTCTCTGCTTTTGGAGAAGGATTATGTAATGTGGCATATTTGCACAAGATTAATATATGATGTGATGAGTATGGCTCAATTCTTGTGTGTTGTTTTAGATCTATTACGATGCTGCGACTCTATTTCGTTAGAATGACATGATATAGATGTGATTCAGTCTCTTCCTTCCATATCAATGCAATCTGTTAGTTTTAAGTTGATGCAATATATGTTTCTGTAACTGTTTGATGCACTATGATGTTCCATGAATGATGCTGCGATAATTTGATACCGTATGTTGATCGCATAAGTTATGATCTCCCTCCGTCGGATCCCCATATCCTCCTCTCCCACTGTTAGAAACTTGGTTCTGATAGCTCTCCCTTGAACGCCTCAAGTGAGACCTCGTCTGCACCGCAGACGTTGTCAGGCAGGGTAAAACCTGTCTGGGCCGATGCTCAAGGAGACAGCGCTGCAGGGCTTCGACAGAGCGGGGACCCCTGTCGATGAAGCTTTGTTGGTGGGTTTCGCCAACAAATGGTTCTATTGCCGGGACCAAGTTGCAAATAGGAGGGGATATGTTCTAGCATCTGACTCGATCTGAGGTCGAGGGATGGTTTGACCTGAAGCTGTGGGAGTTTGTTGAAGCTGAAAACCAAAATCCTAAGCTGCCGACGGGCCACTGGTTGGATAGATATATCCACGACGGTCCTCATGAATGGTTCTTTTGTGAATTCCCTATGCTCTTGCATAAATGGTTGGCAAAGTTCACTAAGCGGAAGACAAAATTTCAAGGAAGAGAGCTGACATCCTGGACCCCATAATTGATCCAGGTGCTGCAAAAAACCATCAACAAGGCATCGTAGGCAATTGAGGTATGGTTGGATTGTATCTTAGAAGGATACATCACTGAGTTTGTTGTTGATACTAATAAATCTTTTAGTGAGGCGGAAAGGGAGTTTTTCAGTGGACCTCATGGAAGATTCTTAATGTCGCTACAACTGTCGATTAAGCAACTAGTCTGTGAAAAGGGTATCCTAAAGATGGACCAAGAGTAGTGGAACTCTAGTGTGTAGGGGATGTAGGAACTGCGATAGAAAGGGGGGAAATGAATAAGGAAGTAAGGGGTAGATGGGCATGAGTTATGGTGAGAATGCAAAGGTCACCGAAGAAACAAGTGGTTGTATGAGGGGAGGAGCGAGGTTTTGAGAAAAGAGGTAGAGGACGGGAAAAGGTCCTGCTGAAGTCGAAGTGCGATACTGTGAAGAAAAACCACACGGGACAAAGCAACCTTTCTGTGACAACGAGGACATACAGGCCCAGGCTACACCCGGAAGAACAACAGGCTCAAACCCAAGTAGTAACATGTCTACTCCTTCGCGCACTACTCCACCACAAGGAAGGAACACACATTCTACGTCGACTTGCCCGACGTGTCAACAAAAGTCTAGTAATAGAGCACCAGCAGGGGGAAGCAGGTCTAGAATGGCGGGAGATGAAATGAAGTTGCCCATATTCAATGGAAATGGCACCGACGATCCAGAGCAGTATTGGTTATTATGTGAAGCGATCTGGACTACTCGACCAACTATCGATGATGATGTCAAGAAAAGTCAGTTAGCCACCACTTTGAGGGGCCGCGCATTGGAATGGTTTATGAGATGCACACGGGTGCCTCAGGGAGGTAGTGCAAAAACATTAGACGAGATCAAAACAGGGCTATTTGAGGAATTTAAGAAGTCGAAATCCGAAGCTCAGTACATCACTTAATTAAAAGAGATCAAACAATCTCCCAATGAGACGATTTGAGATTTTGACCAATGATTTAAGACATTGATGGCTCGGGTCAGTTTTCAGATGAGCGATGTTCAACATAAAGAATGGTTTATCGCGGTGCTTGTCCCACATATCCGGCAACCATTAATGCAACAAAAGATTGTGACACAAAGTGAGGCTCTAGATACCGCGATGAAATTAGGGGCATCGCCAGTAGGGGAAACCGCCATTGGAATGAAGCAAATCCAGGCACAGTTGGCTAATTTAACGCTGCAATTGCAAGATATCAAAAAGGCTAAAGAAGATCGTGATGATATTTGGTGCACCCGTTGCCATGCAAGTGGACATACCAAGGATACATGTCCGACATTTCAGAATTATTTGTTGTTAGGAGCCCCTAACCCGTTAAGTGGTGCTGGCACACCATGGTGCCGCATCTGCCAGGTCTATGGGCATCGACACAAGAACTGTGATTATATACAAAAGATGGTTACCAAGGCGGAAAGTTTGTACTGTACATTTTGTCCGTCGGTTGGACATGATGAAAAAAACTGTTGCGCTTATGATTTGCTCCAGGAAAGGACGTATGATTCATACTTTGTGAAAGGAGAGGACCCCCGGACAGTGTAAGCATAGCCACCAGTAGTACAACCAACAAAACAGATACCATATACACCACCACCTCCCTTGCAGTTTGTCCCTACGCAACCACAACAATAGTTTGTGGTGCAACCGCGGTTCTCGCCATAAACGCAGATGGTGGTACAGCCACAGTATAACCAGGCACCACGACCACAGTATAATCAACCGCAATATGTTCAAGCCGCGCAATATGTCCAGTAGCAACCTAACCCACCACAGCAACAAATGGCCCAATCGCAGTTTCAGCAAGGAGGTGTCCGAGGAGGATTTCGTGGGGCATTCAGGGGTCGAGGAGGAGGATTTGGCCATGGAGGAGGACGAGGTCGTGAATCCGTCTAGTGCTACACTTGTGGCGTATTTGGGCATTACTAGAGGGAGTGCCCTCATGCGCAGTGCACATACTGTGCAGTTAGCGACCATAATGTTGAAAGTTGCCCTCAGTTGATTGCAAAATGGTAGGCAGGATAAATTCCTTAGTTACAGAATGCGCAAAATTAGAATCAGCCTACATTCCAAGTACAGAACTAGCTGATAATGCAGAACCAGGTTCCACCACAGACTCAGACTCATAACCCGCCTCAGGCACAAAACCAACCGATGAATCAACCATTGAATCAGAACCCTCCTTTGAACCAAGGATCGACAGTTGCCACTATTCAGGCCGAGTTGCGGATGAAGGATGTCGATGTTGGGATTGTCACTCGCGCTGGTGCAACAACTAGAGATGATGGACCACAGCTACAAGTTTGGCTTGCTGGTAAGAAGAAGGTCCCATTTGATATTGTGATAGAGAAAGATACCTACTTCGACGCAAAGAACGAAATCGGGAGAAATCCGAGTAAGTTACCAATTGTTGATATGCCATTTGCTTTTGATACATCTGCAGAGGTAGGACCATCGCGACAGTATGGTACCCTGCGCAAGTTCTTTGAGAGTTGTCTATCGCTGGCGAGGGACTTGGACACCCTTGTCGAGCTTGAGGAATTATTGCACCACCCAAATAAAATGGTGAAGGACTCCGCTGTGAATTCCCTGCAACAAAGGAAGACCGACAAGGAGATGAGGATGAATGTCCAGATTGGGGATTATGAGGTTGACTTGGTCATTTTGGACCTTGGGTCAGATGTAAACATCCTCACAAAGCAAACCTGGCTATTGATGGGAAAGCCAACGTTGGGATGGTCACCCGTACAGCTGCGTTTAGCCAACCAGGTGAAGGTTCAACCCATCGCTCATGTTTCAAATTTGGTTGTCGACATTGAAGGTATGAAAACATGTGTTGACTTTGACGTGATAGAAGTTGTAGGAAATGGTGGTTCCTATCCTGCGCTGCTAGGAATTGGATGGGCTAATGATAGCATGGCAGTTATCAACTTTAAAAAACATGTTATGACATTTGAAAACCAGGATGTTAGGGTCATTGCTCCTATGGACCCTCAGGAAGGACGGCGATATATCGAACCAATAAAGGAGGAAGTCGGGAGAAGTTGGAACATGCTTATAACATCTTCGAGGACCATATCCAACCTATTGTCAATGGTGAACTTGGATGGTGCAGCGCAAGTTCCACGTCCTCTGACTCTGATGATGCTCTAGAAAATCGGCAGAATCGGTTGCATGAGGTATCATTCAAAAAATGCGGTTTGATCACACAGTCTCTCCGACATGTTGCGACTGAGACTGTTGAGTTGCCCATTTTGTGAAGGATTGCCAGGACTATCTGAGTTCTTTCAAGAATTTGAAGAGAAAGTGTTTGAATTGCAAATGATATTGGCTCTTGATGTAGCACTGAAGGCTACTCCGACTCGATGGTGGGCGGCACACAAATAGATGATCCACGACTGGGAGTAGTGTTGCAGGTTGATGATGGTCCATTTTGGCGATATAGAGGTCTATCATGCTGGGAGATATGATGGACAAGATGACCCCGCCAGTCATTTAAACGAGTGTCAGAGGTTATGGACATTGCAGCCCAGAGATGAGTGGGTTCACACTTTTGTTCATACTCTAGAAGAGATGCCAAGATCCTGGTATGTGGCAGCAGAATTGCGCAGAACCATTACCACTTGGGAGGAGTTGTCAGTCTGCTTTGTGCAAACATTTAGCTTCTAGGACACCAACCCCGAGGTATGTAATGCTTTGCACATTATCCACGATGTAGGATTGAAAGTCATCCCTGTTGCATACCCCGTTGATCCTCATGCAAATTGCTCCATCCAATCCATGATGACATGGTACAACTTGTCTGGGGAACCTGAAGATGATGACGAGATGCAGAATGTTAATATTCCAAAGTCCGAAGGAAGTCATGGTGTCGTAGCTCCTGACATATTGATAGACTCAATGAACCAGCCGCTCAGGATCCGGAAAGTTAACATTGGGTCGGCAGAAAATCCGAAATTTGCTAATGTCAGAGACTATTGGGGTGAAGAGACGATGGCCAAAGTCACAGATCTACGGCATGAATTCCAGGACCTTTTCCCAACGCGATTTTTAGAAATGAAGGGAATACTTGACAACTTGGGGGAAATCAAGATTCCACTCAAGATAGATGCAAAACCAGTACGCTAGAGGCCGTATAGACTGAACCCGCGATACAAGGATCGCGTGAGAGATGAGATCGATAGGATGCTCGATGTCGGGATCATCGAACCTGTCGAAGAATCGGAGTGGATAATCCTGATGGTGGTCCAAGATAAAAAGACCGATGAGATCTGCATTTGTGTTGATCTAAAAAAGTTGAATGATGCATGTGTACATGACCCGTTCCCGACCCCTTTCACATATGAAGTCTTGGAAGGTGTAGGCGGCTAGGAGGTGTATTCCTTCACAGATGGATTTTCGGGATACCACCAGATCCGGATTGCGAAGGAGGATCGCCATAAGACTACATTCGTCACCGAGTGGGGTTGTTTCCAATATACCATCATGCCATTTGGGCTAAAGAATGCACCTGCTATATTCTCCCGTGTAGTCGTCACTGTATTTAAAGATTTTATTCAAAAATTCCTACAGGTATATATGGATGACTGGATCGTCTATGGCTTGGTTAAAGACCATCTGGACAATCTGTGATTGATGCTGGAACGATGTAGACAGCATTAGATTGCATTGAATTCAAAAAAATGCATTTTCTGTGCACCCTTTGGCATACTACTTGGGCACATCGTATGCAAAGAAGGCCTGTTGGTAGATCTAATGAAGATTGCGCTGATCCTCAGTTTACCACCGTTGACGAATGTAAAGATGCTCCGAGCAACACTGGGACATATAGGCTACTATCACAAGTTTATCAGGGGATACGCTGCGATTACCGCTCCCATGGAAAAACTGTTAAAGAAAGATGTTGCGTTTGAATGGACTCTGAAATGTTAAGGAAGCTTCGACACCCTAAAAGCCAAGATGGCCTCTACACCAATATTGGTTTTCCGTGATTGGAATAAAGAATTCCATGTGCATGTCGATGCCTCTTCTACTATGCTGGGGGTTGTTCTTGTGCAGCCAGGTGAAGGCGACTTGGATCATCCAATAGCATATGGCAGTAGAAAGTTATCAATTTCCTAATGAAATTATACCCCGACTGAAAGGGAAGGCCTGCCAATGGTTTATGCTCTACAAAAGTTCAAAGGTATAGCCTCTTCATGTCCAGATCAGGTCTAAGTTTCGAAGGTATAGTTCCTCCATGTCCAGGGGTTTCGAGGTTATCTAAATCTACCTAAAACTTGAAAAAATCCTATAACTATGCCCCTTGGATTTTTGGACTTTTTTTCTTCGCAAGATTCCACTGGCATTCAAAGAATCGAGGCAAAAACATTGACTTATTCACCGAATGTTTTCAAATGTAAAAACTTTATGTACAAAAGCCTTTTGGAGGAAACTTATTTTCACTTTTGTGCCTACTTAGAAGTTTGATGTAACTTATTTTCACTTATTTTCCTAGACTTGATTTCATCACATAAACTTATATTATCTACACACAACTTTCTCTCATTTTTAAAACATATGGAAGTTCTCTTAGATGTTTCATTTCCCCACTTTAAGGATATGCTAATTATTATTAAAAAATAATAAAAAATAAAATTAATTTGATTTAAATTATATAAAATACAGAAATAATAAATAATAATAAAAATACAAGAGAATACACCATAATTGAGACCCTCCCCTCCCCTCCCCTCCCCTTTTATTTAAATTATATAAAAAACACAAATAATAAACAATAATAAAAATACAATAGAAGACTCCATAATTGAATTGATTGACTTTGCAATGTATGGTGATCTGTATATATGACAGCGTATTAGCCGAGAGAACGAACCCTCTATCGGATATCAACTCCAATGATCTATCGTGGTTATAGCACTTATTTGTCTAAGGCAGAGTACATGAGGGAGGAGTAGCGAAAGAAGAAAAAGAGGAGGATCGGCCATGGGAAGTAGGATGAAACACTGGGGATTATTGAATGTTGTAGCAGTCTTGGCCTTTTACACTTGGAATATAGGAGGAGTCGAACGCTTGGAGGCATTCAGACGTGATCCAGGGCACCCTCAGTGGCATCACAGTGCGTTTCAAGATATACAGGAAAACATCAAGCATGAGATGCGGCAAATGCTTCATTCCAGAGCTGAGGTATCTCCCTCCATTTTTACTTGTTTATTTAATTACATACATGGCAAACTTCACACTCTCTCGAATGTTCATAAGATGCGCATAAAATTCCAATAAATTCTAATTCCCGGATGTTAGCCTGATAGTTAACCTTGTTTGGTTAACTTAGGTTCTTCAAGGAGAGAGCTTCGCCTTGATTAAACTAGTTGGATTTAGCATTGATAGCAAATTGGAAGCCAAAAGAAATGGATCTAAAGCAGAGCAAATCACTTAAATGGAGATATTTGTTTTCGGGATGTTGAGATGGTGAAGCTCAGGGCTAAAACTTAACTCCATGCATTTTAGGCACCATGTTCTCGGCGTGTTACCAGGTAGAAACCCACTCAGTTTGTTGCATCTCTATAGGACAGCAGGGTCAAGCTCTGACGAAGTTAAAATCTATTTAGCGGTTCAAAGATTTACATGCTCCTTAAGAAGCCTTCTGCTTCGAGCTTACAAAGAGGAATCAACAATTATGAGTTCTTTGAAAACAGTGACATTATACAAAAACTACAACGGGGAAGCTGCAAATGAAATACATTACTGAACTAATTATCCATCTTCAACAGCAATTGCGTAGTGGATTAGAGTATATATTAACCCATTATGCGGAAAGGAGCAATACTTTAAAAACTATTATTGGGTGTGTTATTGTCTTGGGTGTCCAGTGTCCACATGTGATTTTTGTCACATATTCAAGGGGCTTACAGTTTGATGGAGCTGATTTATGCCTTAGGCTCTTTGACGCTAGAGTTTTGCCTCAGGTTTTGATGATGCTAGTAGCTATAGGATGAAGATGTTGCACTTGTTTATGAGATATGGTTCATGCTTTTGTGGAGCGCTCTAGTGTTTTAGGTCTTGTTCGGCATTTAGACCTCTTGAACATCACTTATGGATGGAGCGCTCTTGCATTTGTGGGTTGATATAGCTTCTTGATGGCATGCAATATCATTATCGAAGGAGCGCTTTGCTTATATGGATGGTTAGATGAGAGTGGTCCAGCTTTTTTTGAGTTTTTTTCATACTTATAAGTTATGGATGATGTATGGTGGATTTTCCATAGAGCACTCAAGCTCATTTTGATGTACTTCACTCATGGAGATGCTTGGTGGTTAGTTCTTTCATGGAACGTCTCCTTCCTAGCATTTGTTGATGGCTTAAAACTCATTTTCCTTAGAGCGCTTGTCTCTTTCATCATTTGGGTGGCATCATTGTTCCATTGGCTATCATTTTGTGTTGAGCACTCTCCTGGTTTCTCCTTTTTGACACATGTGGAGACATATATGGCTTGTAGATGGGGCTGTCCCCTTTTTCATGGTGCTGATTGGCTATTGTGGACAGTTGTTCTTTATTTGGATATTCTATGCCTTGATGAGTGGCCTCCTTGGCTCGTGGATCTAGTCCTTACATTGGAGATTGGGCTTTGGTTGGTAAGTGGACAACATTATGTTGAGGTTTGATCCTTGATGAGGTCAAAAGGAGAATAGTGCTCACCCATTTGAGGTTGCGTGCATACCTACTCATGCATATCTCTTGGAGTGTTCACCTTGACTCATTCCATGCTAATTTTATGGAACACTCCACTTGGTTGTTGGTTTGAACACATGCCTATGCCTTATTTGTTGGAGCGCTCACTTTTCCTTATTTGTTGGATTTCTTGATGGTATCTTGCCTTTCTACCAGCATAGTTCCAAGGAATGCTTTTAATGTGGACAATGGAGTATCTAGGCATATGACATTATCTTGAGAGTTATTTTTAATTCTAAAAGAGTGCATCTTAGGAGACCAGGTCAAGTTTGGTGATGATGCCAAGTATCCATTAGCAGGAGTTGGTACCATTTCTTTCCTCTTCAGTCAGCTTAGTCTTTATACTTTGACAGTGTGTTGTTTGTTTCAGGTCCCAGGAATATTTTGCTTTCAGTTTTGGTTATGGAAGATAAGGGCTTTGTAGTAGAGTTCAAGAACCAACAAGTCCTTGTCAGACCAAAGGAGTCCAAGCCATAATAACTTAGGTGATTGGGCTTAGGAAGGCAATTTATATGTGTTATAGGGTGAACCTATTCGAGCCCTAGTTCATAACATGGAAAACTTGTGTGAGTTATGGCACAAGAGGATGGGGCACTTGCATTATAGTGCACTGCCTATTTTGAGGGAGATAGTCAGAGGCCTTCTAGAATTCAACATTGACCTATAGGGAGTATGCAGAGGGTGCGCTCTTGGCAAGCATGCCAAGGTTGCTTTCCCAAGCAACGAGCACAACTCTAAGGGCATTCTATACCTATTGCATTCTGATGTATGTGGATTGATGCCAATAACATCTATCATAGGAAGCATGAATTATGTTTCCTTCATTGATGACTTCTCTCGAAATACTTGGATCTACTTCCTAAAGACCAGGGATGAGGTCTTTAACAGGTTTCAGGAGTTCAAAGCTCTAGTAAAAAACCATAGAGGGAAGAAGATAAAATTTTTGAGATCAAACAAGGTGGGTGAGTATTCTTCCAATGAGTTTGAAGGTTTCTGCAAGGGTGCAAGAATCAAGAGTGGTTCATTGTTCCATACAACCCACAACTAAATGGGGTTGTAGAGCTGAAGAACAGATCCATCATAGGGGCTGCTAAAGCCATGATTCATGACCAAGCTTTGTTGATGTTTCTATGGGTAGAAGCATGCAACACAATAGTCTACATCCAAAACAAATGTCCTCACAGTATCTTGGAGGACAACACACCAGAGGAGGCATTCACTTGTGTGAAGCCAGAGGTGATTCATTTTCGCATCTTTGGCTGTCCAGTTTATATCCATATACCAATAGAGAAGAGGACCAAGTTGAAGCCTTCTAGCAGGAAGGGTTTGTTTGTTGGTTACAGTGAAACTTCAAAAGCCTACAAGGTCTTTATTCCATAACAGAGAAAGACAGTGGTAAGCATAAGTGTAAAACTTGAGGAAAACTTTGCATCCTGGGAGTCTCATGGGCCTATTCCAATGATAGAGGATGAGGATCAGGAAGCTCCAAAGGTTGATCCGGGGTCACTATTGACTTCTAGTTCAGGGCAACAACCTTTCGGTACAGAGGAGGAGCCACCAGCTCCTACTATCTAGAGACCATGATGGTTCACTTGGACATTGAGGGATGCTCAAGAGCATGTTGAGGCTTCTAGGAGCACATTTAGGGAGAGCAGACCTTCTAAGAAGTTTCCAAACTACATAGTGTTAATGAGTAGCATCATAGATTTCAAGCCTTTCAATTTTTAGGAGGCAACGAACCAATAGGTTTGGAGGGATGCCATGGTGGAGTACACCTTTGTCATGAAGAATGATGTGTGGGATATTGTGCCTAGATCGGAAGGGAAATCAATGGTGACGTCTAGGTGGCTCTACAAGATCAAGCATGTGGCAGATGGGAGCATAGAGAGGTACAAAATGAGGTTTGTGCTGAGAGGGTTTTGTCAGAAAGAGGGAGTGGACTATGGGGAGACTTTTTCTCTAGTCACTAGGTACACTTCCATTAGAGCACTGATGTCTTTAGTTTCCGTTATGGGAAGGAGGATATATTAGATGGATGTGAAGACACCATTATTCAATGGGATAATTGAGGAAGAAGTGTAATAGAGCAACCTTTGGGATTTCATATCAATCGGAAGGAATCCTATGTTAGTAGGTTAAAAAAGGCCTTGTATGGACTCACACATGCATCGAGAGCGTGGTGTTCTAGGATCGATGGATACTTGTAGAGTATGGGCTTCAAAAGTTAAGTGGATCCCAACTTTTATATTTATTGAGGCTGATCTTCTTATTTTGGTGTTGTATGTAGATGGCCTGTTTCTTACAGGTTCAAAGAAGCTTATTGTAGAGTGCATGGCAGTTGAGTTCAAGATGAAGGACATTAGCATGATGTACACTTCTTGCGGTTGCAGGTTTGGTAGAGACCAGAGGATATTTTCCTTGGGTAGGGTAAGTATGCAGTCGAGATCTTGAAGAGATTTAGGATGTCAGATTGCAAACCTATGGCCATGCCTATGATCACTAATCTAAAGAAGGTAATTTCAGATTCAAATATGGTGGATCCCATGTTGTATAGGTAGTTGATAGGTTTCTTGATGTATCTGGTCAACACTAGTCTTGATATATTTTTGCAATGAACACCTTGAGTCAATTCACGGTGGACTCTAGGAAAGAACATTAGGTAGCAACAAAACATATGCTCAGATACTTGAGGGGCACATTGGAGTATGGTTTGAGATATCTTGGAGACGTTGAGGTGAAGTGGTGGTGGTATATAAACTCAAACCGGGCAGGCAATGCATTAGATAGGAAGGTACGATAGGATAAGATAATTTTATTAATGTCCAACAAATGACCACTAAAGTAGGTCAAAGGGACTATTGGGTACAATGATGTTAACACAAAGTGGGAGCATCAAAGCAAATCCTATAAGAAAGAGAATACAAAGAGCAAAAAACAAGAGTGTGGATCTAATCTAAACCATAAGGAAACAATCTCCTGATTGTAGAGCGGGAGGCCCCTCTAGGAGAAGAAGGATTGGTGAAAGATGTACAAAATCGGTAGATCCAGGATCTAGGAAAATAATCAACAAGCAACGGAGTGCATGTCTCACAATTGCTATATCCGTCTCTCCTAGCATCCGAGGTCGAGTGGAGGAAGCTCAAGATAGAGGATTGTATAGAGAAAGAGCCAAAAAGGGAACTGGGCGACGTACTATGTTGCTATCTAGAGGAGGAAGCCCGTCATTGGCGACTGGATGATGATCTCTATTGGCTGTTTATGTAAGGTCTGGATTGGCGATGTTGCTGAGCCTTGAGGTCTTTGTGAAGTTTGGATTTCCCTTCGAAGCCTCACTGATCAGTAGTCAGGGCATTGGTTGCGATCCATCTGTCTCTTGGTGCCTTGAGGATCACTATAAAAATGAAAGTGATGCTTTTAGTGGAGGTTGGTCTTTGAGATGGTTGGATGGAATGAGAGCAGAGTTGGAGGGCCTCTTGCATGTAAAGGGCCAAACATCTATGATATGGAAATCTGAAGAAGCTGGAGAGAGTCTAGGGCTCCTTGAATAGGCAATGGAACCTTCCTCTGATCTCATAGTAGATGTGACAATGGAAGATGAAATGCTCCTCATCCTCAACCTCTTGAATGTGGTAGAGCTGGCATATTCTGTCCAATCGGTCAATTTGGTGATTGGTCTCTACCCGAAGCCTATGTGAGCCAACTTTGAACTGGACCAGATGAATGCAGAGAGTGTGCATCCAATGGCGAAAGGTGTACTGTGGTCAAACATTGAGTCCGTCCTTGATCTCCAGAAATGCTCAGCATAGAAGGCCATTTTTGGGTGTAACCTGCCGTGAGGGTTAACCCAAGTAGTTTGGATAAATTTCCTATAAGAGCACTTTAGGGTGTTGCTTTAGCTTGGGATTAGCGATGATATCCTGGTTCAACAGGAAGCAGACTTTCGTGGCACTCAACTAGGGCCATCTAACTTCACATATTGCTCGTAGGATTATTTGATCAAAAGTTGGATCCCACAATGATTTATTATGATAATTAGAGTTGTATCAAACTCTATGAGAATTTAGTATCTCATGATTGGTCCAAGCACATTGAGATAAGATATCAGTTCATTAGAGACATGATTCAAAAGGGAGTAGTAAAGCTCCAGTATATACCCACAAATGAACAAGTTGTTGATATTTTGATCAAGCCCTTAGCAAAAGGGAAGTTTGGATCGTTGAGAGACAAACTTGGATTGGTGCATAATTCCTTTCTCGCTAAGAGGGAGTGTTGAGGAATAAAGCTCGGACAAAATCTTGCGCCCAAGTTCAGTGTGAATGTGCCGGAAGTAGTTCAAGTTAGATCTATTTTGTAATTCACTTTAGTAATAAAGTGGAAGTCTTTTATTTAGCTGTTGAGTCTAATAAAGTGTATTTTATACACTAGTGATTTAGACTAATCTCGATTGTACATCTCACTGAGAGATTAGGGTTTCAACTCAATTATAAAGGTAAACCAAGATAGAGCTTTTAGACACACATACACTCAGAGACAAGTTTTGTTGGGAGGTGATTTAGTCCATTGGTTGAACAGGTTTAGAGTGCCAGAGAGGAGCCAAGGTTGAGAAACAGACAGAAAGCAGTAGGCAGGTCCATACAGGTGAATTCACATAGTTGTATGGATTCTTTATGCACAGGTTTGTACAGTTGTACAAACAGGCATACAGCAGGAATCTGGCAGCATGCTGTTTTCTCGTTTTTTAGCAGGCAGTTTTTCCTTAGTAAGTGTGCAGATCTGTATTTTGGGTGTACTGTACAACGGCTAGTTTGAGAGCTTGTGAAGGTTTCCTTGTAAGCTTTGATTTGTTAATGAAAAGCTGATTGGAAGGAGTAATTACCTGTGTATTGTGTTTATGCTTTTGCTATTTACTTTCCAGCTATATGTGTGATTGTTGCTGTGAAGAATTTAATTTGTGCAATTAAACTTTCTTGTTTAGTTGACAACATAAGGGCAACAATCATCTAGTGTTTGGATTCTTGGAATTTTAACAACACAATGGTTTAGATCCAACAGAACTTTAGTTCTCCAAGCCTTGCCTACTTCAATTGCCTTCTTGTGCTACTTTCTATCTAAACAAGTTGCACACATATCTTCCTTCCCCTTGTAGTACTGGCAATCCATATATCATCTTGAACTTAGTCAACAAATAAATATTTTGAAAATTAATGTTTGCATACCTTTGATGCCATAATGAATTGTTGCTTTTATCAACATTGGTCACCACAATTCTGCCACGTCATTCTACACAAACCTTTACAATCTATGTTCTCTAATCCTTTATGCAATTACTTTACCATTTCTGTTGTTCTTCCTTCACAAAGAATTGATCACCTCTAAAAGTTGCATCCAACTGTGGACTTTGCTTGGTTATCTCACTAACTGAAAGAAGATTTTGAAAGATAAACATCACACCACCAAAAAAATTGATTTGGACTTTCCCACAACCTTCTATGTATTGTTGTCTGCCATCACCCAAAATCACTGTTTTTGACTTTGATTTGTCTTCAATAAATGGAAAACCAACTTATCTTGTGAGTCATATGTTTAAACTTTAAAGTCTCCATAATTGAAAAACCAATCAATCGAAGACTTACCTCCCTTATGAGAAGCATCAACAAATTCACACACATCCTCCTCTTCATTTCTCATCACATTTGCTTTTGTTTTACTAGGTTGACCTTTGTTGTGTTCTCTATCCCAGAACTGCTTCCTGCATTCCTTTTTTAGATGTCCTACCTTACCACAATAATAACACCTCATGTTTTTGAAATCTGCCTTACCTGTGGTCGTGTTGCCTCCACTACCTTCTTTCTTCCTGTTGTTGCTTGCCTTTGCCTTTGGGCATAACAACAAAAGCATTTTATGAAGCTTCACCACTGCTTCTTCCACTGTTCCCTTCTACAACAATGTGCTTGATAATCGATAAATGTAAGCTTAACAGATCTAGAAGTAATGCTAAGTGTATTAACAAAATGTTCAAAAGATTCTTGCAAACTTCCGAGGATGATAACTATCATATCTTCTTCACCTATCTCACTACAATAACAAACAACTGATCTTGAGTATCCTTCAACTTCAGTAAATGAGCAGAAATTGAATCCCCTTCATCCAGCTTCATGGAATAAAGTAAGGTCTTCAGGTAAAGAGCCCTACCTTAGTCTAAAGTTTCATGTAAACCCATCGGCCTTTTTCCGCAAAACACATGCATTTGCAATATCATGCACTTGTGGAAGCATTTCATCAGTGAACGATAACTTTATTAGCATTGTTTCCTCTTGATGGAGTCATTCTCCTCATGTTCCTCATCATTTGGATCTCTCACTACCTTTCCTGTCACCATTTCCAGCCAAATGCCTGTACTGAAAACTTGCTATTGTAATTTGCTTCCATACATTATAATTGTGCCTATCAAAGCTTTGTATATTTGCCATTTTAAACTCAAACACCAAGCATCAAAACATTTTGTATTTAAATTTTTAATTTTTTTATAAACTCCAATCAACTTAACTCCTTGCCTCCTTTAATTACTCTTCTTTAATTACGTGCCTCCCGTCCAACTTTTTCCCAGTTTTACAGATTCTTGCTTTACACTGCCTAGGACAAATTTCTGTGTCTACTATCCAATTTTTCTACTTTGATGTACTCATTTTGTACGTGCTGCCTATGACAATTTTGTTTGCAACCAATGCTGATGTAAGCAACATTGTGAACACATGTTTGCTTGTTACTTTCTGTTTGCCTCCTGTTGCCAACACCAAACACACCTATGTGTGACTGCTACAACCATTTCTCTCCTCATCATTGCTGTAAATGCAAACCTGTCGACATTTCAAGAAAATGAGAAAAATATAAATAGACACATCAGCCAAGACGATCTCATGTAAGTCTTTTGTATGTTTTATTGCAAATTTTCACACTGCCACGGCATTTTTTTGGTTAAGGTGGTCAGGTGCTTTTGTGATTTTATTTTTTTATGTTATAAATCACTTTGGTGGTCATTAGACACTATGTCTAACTTGATTCTCACATGCACTTGGTTCTTTTCCTCTTGTTGTATTCTTGTATGCACCCAATTCTTGTCTTGTAGTTAGATGCTTTGATTAATGTCGACCTTAGACACTTTGATTTTCGCCAAAGCCTCAGAGAAATGATGTTCCTTATTTTTTTTTCCAAAGAAAAAAAAAACATATTTTTTATTCTTAAGTAGAATGAAAAATATATTGTTTAGGTGCTATAGAACACTTATACAAAAAAGACTTGTTATAAAGTATTGATATCCTGATTATGCAGTATCATATATAAAGCTATAAACTGTCAAAGCAAATTTTTCTTCTTATACTCATTACATAACAAAGCATAAAAAACCTGTAGCTTGTTCAAGAAACAAAATAAATTTCATCTTCTGTCTTCAATCTTCAGATCAGTAATTAATAGTTATGCATCCTTTCTTCGTTATCCCTAGTGTAGTAGTTTCAGATATCCAGAGTAATCTTCATATGTGATCCCTCGAACTCCTTGAAATATAAAATACCAGTAGTTTGATTAAAACCTTGTTTGGATAATATATCAGCTGTACTATTCATCTCCTTATAAACATGTGCAAAACATATTTGTCAAAACGGTTGTGGTGGTACAGTCTTAAGTTCAATGTTCCTTGTTAAGTCTATCATTTTCAATTCTGACCTGATGCTCCCTCTTAGCAGCCATCTGTTGTTGCATATAAAAAATATTTGATTTGTTAAGCATTAATCTTCTGGAATGCTTTTGTCTGCATTTGACTTTCTGTTCGTTGCCCATCGTTATTAGAGATAATGGTTATATTAAGTTAGACATATCAATTAGGACTTAGGCATATAATAGAGAATTAATAAATAAATGATGTAATAATGGTTATTTTAATGTAGTAATTACTACCAATGTTGAAAAAGTCGGCCTCGGCAAAAAGTCAGCGAGGGTCCCGAATACAACTTCTCGGCAACATCGACGAAAAAATCGGGAAAAATTGGCAAACATTAAAAAATACAAAATACATTCATTTTTTTAGAATTTTAAACATATAAAGCAACAATAACATCAGAAAAACATATTGGAACATAAATATGAAGAAAGCGCTGATGTATATCATCATCATGTAGTCATGCCAAATATAAAACGATACATCAAAGTCGATACTGAAAGCCTGAAACATCATAGTTGTCCAATCACTGACTCAAAACTGTATAAAGTTTAAAGTATTAATCCATGGTTTTTTTCGTACTATACTATGCACAAATAAATAGTAACTATGAGTTCTCGATTATTGTTGTGTATAATGTTCATTGTTTTGCAGAGCGATTAGACTTTCTCAAGCATTCTAAAATATTCCCATATTTTTTCTGATCAACCACTGTTTATCTAAATGATAAAAAATATTCCTGTAGTTTTTCATGTGTTGCTGCCACCACACCCTGTTGATTATCTCTATGGTGATTATGATTAAATGTAGTATTAATAAGCGATGGAACAGTAGTTGGCTTATTGCTAGTCGGGAATATTTTCTTCTAAATCTTTGTACATGGCATCATTTTCCTACAAGTCAACCCTGTGTTTTTGTCAATGTTGAAAAAGTCGACCTTGGAAAATACATTAAAAAATAGAATTGGAGGCCTGGGCGACTTTTAACATCAACTTGCGACTTTTATGAAAAAATCGCTTTTTTTAAGGAAAAGTCCCGACTTCCCAAATTTTTAAAAAACGCGACTTTTGCTCGCCGAAAAATCGGCTTGGAGCAAAAGTCGCGACTTTTCCGATTTTTCGCGAGAAGTCGAAGAGGTTTTCAACATTGATTAATACAATCGTTAATGGTTAGGTATTTGGGAGTCACGTAATGTACTTCTCTTCTTCTATTATGCTATACCAATTGTTGGACACACCGAGCACACTAAGAGGGGGGGGGGGTGAACAATGTGTATAGCTTTTGTTACTTTTTCAACAATAACAATCATCAGTAGTTTGTTCAATATTATGCAGAGTACATTGTTATCATTGCACCGAGAGGCGCTTTACAGCCCAGTATGGGGGAGATCTTGTAACGTGATGTAACGTTACTAACGTTTGTAACGTGTCGGCAAAAAATAATAGTGATATTGAATATTATGGGAGAGATCTTGTAACGTGATGTAAGGTTTATAACATGTCGGCAAAAAATAATAGTGATAGTGAATATTATGGGAAATAAATTTTCTAATAGGCCAAAATAAAACAATCTAATATGGGGGACATGTTATAATCTTCCTACCTAACAAAACAATAAAAAAGTAAAAACTTAATTATCCGTAAAAAAAAATGTGGGTCAAGAAAAAAACACAAAATTGAATTATCCTCAAAAAAATGTTGGCCTTGCACATGATTTTAAAACCATGTGCAAGACATTCTAAACAACTCATGGTTTTATTGTACATGGTTTAGGAGGCTTTGTACATGGTTTTTAAACCATGTGCAAGGCCTCCTAAACAACCCATGGTTTTATTGTACATGGTTTAGGAGGGCCTTGCAAATGGTTTTAAGACCATGTGCAAGGCCTTCTAAACAACGATAAAACCATGTGCAAGACATTCTAAACAACTCATGGTTTTATTGTACATGGTTTAGGAGGCTTTGTACATGGTTTTTAAACCATGTGCAAGACCTCCTAAACAACCCATGGTTTTATTGTACATGGTTTAGGAGGGCCTTGCAAATGGTTTTAAGACCATGTGCAAGGCCTTATAAACAACCCATGGTTGTAGGAGTGCCTTGCATATGGTTTTAAAACCATGTGTAGAGAAATGATGCAATGTTAGTTCCTAACAAAATAAAAAATAATAAAAAATATTATATGTCGGCCATAAATAATATTAAATATTAATAATAAAAATATTATATGTAGACCTTACATAAAAAGATGTGTCTTTTGGTTTGAATCAAATCAATGGATACCTAAGAAGAGGTTTGTGTTGAAATATTGTAACTTCGAAGAATATTCTATATGTATCTTTTGTGGTCCTCGAGGGTCCTATCGAGAGAACCACTTGTATTACTTTGTACCCCAATGCTTCTAATTGGAAGAACTAATAAGAGTCATGAGGTAGTCCCCTCTAATTGTAAAGGTGGGTCATTAGCACCCCATTGTGGTTACTTGAGCCTACATGTGTAACTCGAGCCTACATGATTAACTCGAGCCTACATGTCGGATGAGTTAATTAAAGTGAACGGATGAATATAAATAGAGGTGTGGTGCTCCTCATTTGGATCACACACTCTCACTTGTGTAGCGCATTAGTGGAGAAGAGAAGTAGCTGGAGAAGGAGGAGGATCAGGCTTTGATCTCTTTGCTGGTTTTATCTTTTATCTTTTATCTTTTTGGGGCATCTATATTGAGGAAGCTTTTGCTGGGTTTTTCCCTTTAGGGTTTTCCCAGGATAAATCTTTGTGTTCCTTTTGTATGGTTGTGCTTGTCTATCTTTCAGTGATCCTGTTTATATGCTTTTGTTATGAAAATGAAATGAAGTACTAATGTCTTAGCTAAGCTAATGAAAAGTTAACATGGTATCAGAGCCACCCTGAAAAGAAGACATTGTGCAGCTACAGAATCTAGGGCTTCTTACTTTTTGGTTCTCTCTCCACAATCGATCAGCAAAAGAAGGCTAGGCTGACTCTCCATTGAAGGGTGCATCTTTCTGTCGAAGCAGAATTCGATTCCGAGCATCTTTAGTTTTCGGTGTGGGAAATTAGGGCTTCTTGCAAAAGAAGAATTTTTGAGTGAGCCCAACATAGGATTGCTCTCCTCATCAAAATCGAAGTTTAGAGACCTGGATCAAGATTTTTGGTTGGGTGAAACTCTGGGAAAGTCAAACCCTAGTTTGACCTGGAGCTAGAAAAACCCTAAATACTAAAACTACTAAGTTTTTGTATATTCGCTACATCCCAATATTGGCGAAGGTTCAGGAGCTGAAAATTGCAGAGACCGAAGATATAATCTTGATGAACACTGTGTCCAAAATTCAGCCTCAGATTCGCTATATTCTAGGAGCTATGATCCCTCCAAGTTAGGGTTCCAGCCTCTTCTGTAATTCATCCCTAAACAGGACACCTAGGGAAAATTGCTATAGCTTGGGCTACAGAGGTCCAAATGGAATTCCTGAAGATGTTCCAGAAAGAGCATGGACTGTACTTTCTGTGGTCCGAATTTCAGAACCTGAAGATGAACCAGTGACACGTGGAATGCCATACAACTTCACTGTTCTGAACAGTCCTGTATCAGGTCACCTTGGGAAAATGATCATAAATCCCAATTGGTGAAACCAATTCTGATGAAACCTGTGGTGTTGGATCAGGGACATGCGAGGTTACCTCAGTGCGAAATTGCAGACACAGAGGAGTAGTAACTTCGGAGATATCACAGAAATAGTAACAGGCATTTCTGCAGAAGAAATTGGAAAACTAGGGCTTCCTGTTCCGGGAGCTTCCCTCCACTGTTTTCAGAAAAGGAGTACATTGGACAGCTCCATTTGAAGAGATCTATCTTTCTATCCAATCAGATTTGAAAGATTCCAAGTTTTGAAAATTAGGGTTTCTCTGACAAACCCTAGATCAACGAGCTCCAGAAGCAGGACGGACACCTCAAATCGGTAAGATCTAATCTTTTGCTATTTGCATTTGAGGTTCTCATTTCAAAGTGATATATAACATCAGCTTGATGACAAGCTTGGTGAAGTTGACAACTTCCAAGCATGGAAGTATTTGATCTCTCTGAAGAAAATGAATTGGACACCTTCATGAGTAGAG